>BSBN01000691.1:20000000-20600000 GCA_027924645.1 Cunninghamia lanceolata
TAGGTTTTGGTTGTATAGACAAATTGCATTCCAATAATTGAAAATTTAATTTTTGAAGAGTGTTGAAATGTCTTAGATAAATAAAATTGAAATCTCAAAAACAATCTAATTTGGTAAAAATAAAATAGGACTAAAATATTTCCTAACTATAAAACTAAACTTTCACAAAGTCTATTAAATAACACAACTATTTCCTTAAAATGTAATAATACTAATACTTTTATAATTTAAAATGCATTAAAATATTGTAAGTTTGAAGAATAAAATAAAAAATGTAATAACATGGTGAATTTTTTTTTGTGATAATGTAGATTTTTAACTTTTGAATAAATAAAATTGAAATCCTAAATTTTTAACTCTTGACTAAGTGAAATTGAAATCCCAAAAATAATCTAATTTCATAAAATAAAATATGTAGAACCCTAACTCTAACTGGGTGTGGATAGATTGGGTGTGGATAGATTTGAAATGTCTGCCTAAAATATTAAAATGTAATAATATTGAATACCATTACAATTTAAAATGCATTAAAATATTGTATGTTTGAAGAATAATTACATAATATAATAACAGTGTGGATAGATTTGAAATGTCTGCCTAAGATATTAAAATGTAATAATATTGAATACTATTACAATTTAAAATGCATTAAAATATTGTAAGTTTGAAGAATAATTACATAATATAATAACAAAAACATATTCATATTTACATCACTACAGTATTTTATTTTAGTCACTTAATTTTTTATTTAAGTAATAATAGTAAGTACTTTTAGACACCATGATTTTAATTATTTTAATTAATGTAATATTGTGGTTTAGTAATAATTTTGGGTGCTTTCATTTAATAAAAGTATGTAGTTTAGCTCCATTTAATTAGACATCAATGGTTAAGATCAAATGAATAGTTAAGAAATATTTTAGTGAAATTAGGTTATTTATATGTAGAACCCTAAAGTATAGAAATAATACTAATACTTTTATAATTTAAAATTGCATTAAAATATTGTAAGTTTGAAGAATAAAATAAAAAATATAATTAAATTCATGATAATATAGATTTTAAAGTTTTAACTAAATAAAATAAATAATTGATTAGGTGTTGGTTGTATAGACAAATTGCATTTCAATAATTGAAAATTTAATTTTTGAAGAGTGTTGAAATGTCTTAGGTAAATAAAATTGAAATCTCACAAACAATGTAATTTGGTAAAAATAAAATAGGACTAAAATATTTCCTAACTATAAAACTAAACTTTTACAAAGTCTATTAAATAACACAAATATTTCCTTAAAATGTAATAATACTAATACTTTTATAATTTAAAATGCATTAAAATATTGTAAGTTTGAATAATGAAATAAAAAATGTAATAACATGGCTAAATATTTTTTGTGATAATGTAGATTTTTAATTTTTGACTAAATAAAATTGAAATCCTAGATTTTTAACTCTTGACTAAATGAAATTGAAATCCCAAAAATAATCTAATTTCATAAAATAAAATGTGTAGAACCCTAACCCTAACTGGGTGTGGATAGATTTGAAATGTCTGCCTAAAATATTAAAATGTAATAATATTGAATACCATTACAATTTAAAATGCATTAAAATATTGTATGTTTGAAGAATAATTACATAATATAATAACAGTGTGGATAGATTTGAAATGTCTGCCTAAGATATTAAAATGTAATAATATTAAATACTATTACAATTTAAAATGCATTAAAATATTGTAAGTTTGAAGAATAATTACATAATATAAGTCACTTAATTTTTTTATTTAAGTAATAATAGTAAGTACTTTTAGACAATATGATTTTAATTATTTTAATTAATGTAATATTGTGGTTTAGTAATAATTTTCGGTGCATTCATTTAATAAAAGTATGTAATTTAGCTCCATTTAATTAGACATCAATGGTTAAGATCAAATGAATAGTTAAGAAATATTTTAGTGAAATTAGGTTATTTATATGTAGAACCCTAAAGTATAGTAATAATACTAATACTTTTATAATTTAAAATATATTAAAATATTGTAAGTTTGAAGAATAAAATAAAAAATATAATTAAATTCATGATAATATAGATTTTAAAGTTTTGACTAAATAAAATAAATAATCTAACTACATAAAATAAAATCTGTAGAACACTAAAAACTAAATTAAAATTATATTACTTTTAGCTAATGAAGCAAAAAATTAATCGCCATCCATTTAAGCATGACTTAACTAGTGGGAGACAAAATTTGTGTTCATAATTTGTTTACTTGCCACGTACTCCCTTCAAATCAAAATTCTCTCTACATTTATAGTTTTTTGCTGCACTCTCCCGACAAATCGACAATCCGCAGAGAAGAGGTTATTTTTTTCAGCCAATGACAATACAGATAAATCATTTCTAAATAATTTTTTGTTAAAAATTTATCATGTTCACATAGGAAAAGTACAAATTTAAATCAAATTTGTCCGACAAGAAAAATAATCCTATCTTTTGATTGGTTTGCAATCAATAGATTAATAACTAGATAAGTTGAACTCATTGCAATAGTAACAGCCGAAGGCAGGTACTAATAAAATAACCTAAGAGTAATAAAATAACCTAATTATAATATTAATTGAATTTTATTTACATGTTTTTTTTTTAATTTCTAAATTTTATTTGGTCTATAATAAAAATAAAATACACCAAGAGATATCCTTTTCCAATTGCCTATAATGGAAATAAAATAATCATTAAATAACTCTAAAGTAAAAATAAAATAATTCTTAAGTAAATAAAATAAACTTTATCTAAATCTTTTATCTAAAATAAATTTATTTATTTACCTTTGATTTAGGTATGTAAAAAGATTTCATTCTCCTTTATAATTTTTTAAAAGATTTGCAACTTAAAAAAAATAATTGAGATATTCAAATACCAAATAAATTTTTATGTTTATGTTAAATAAAATAACCTAAGAGTGATAAAATAATCTAATTATAATATTAATTGAATTTTATTTACATGTTTTTTTAAATTTTTCTGAATTTTATTTGCATCTATAATAGAAATAAAATACACCAAGAGATATCCTTTTCCAAGGGGCCTATAATAGAAATAAAATAATGGTTAAATAACTCTAAAGTAAAAAAAAAAAAACCCTTAAATAAATAAAATAAACTTTAACTAAATCTTTTATCTAAAATAAATTTATTTATTTACCTTTGATTTAGGTATGTAAAAAGATTTCATTCTCCCTTATAATTTTTTAAAAGATTTGCAACTTAAAACATTATTGAGATATTCAAATACCAAATAAATTTTTATGTTTATATTAAATCATAAATTTGTATGTTTATATTAAATATATTATATATATAGTTGTTATTTAATTATATATCTAAGTCTAATTATTAAATCATAAATTTTTATGTTTATATTAAATACATTATATGTATTTGTTATTTAATTATATTTATTATTATATTTTATATAATAAATAAACAATTATATATTTATTATATTAAGTAAATTTATAATTATGCTTATCCATAATATGCATTTCTCATAAACAATTAATAATATTTGACTATTTGAGGGAATGCTAATAGGTTATATAGAATTGTTTTGAGACTTATTTATAATAATTAATATAATATAACCTATGAAGCATAATAACAATACAACTTATGAAACATAATAATATAATTGATATAATAATAACATTTAAACCTATAAAGTATAATAATATAATTTATATAAACTTTTTAATTGATTTTTTTGAGTAATATCCAAACCCTAAAAAACAATCAACTAATTTTAAAGTATTGAGATATTCAAATACCAAATAATTTTTATGTTTATGTTAAATATATAAATTTTTATGTTTATATTAAATATATTATATATATTTGTTATTTAATTATATACCTATCTATATTTAATTATATTTATTTTTATTTTTCAATTATATATTTATTATATTAAGTAAATTTATAATTATGCTTATCCATAATATGCATTTCTCATAAAGAATCAATAATATTTGACTATTTGAGGGAATGCTATATAGGTTATATAGAATTGTTTTGAGACTTATTTATAATAATTAATATAATATAACCTAGAAGCATAATAACAATACAACCTATGAAGCATAATAATATAACTGATATAATAATAACATTGAAACCTATAAAGTATAATAATATAATTTATATAAACTTTTTAAGTGATTTTTTTGAGTAATATCCAAACCCTAAAAAATAATCAACTAATCTTAATTAACACAATTCATAAGAATTAGATGAAACTTAAAATGAGAAATATATTTTATAGTAAATAAATGGATTAAACTTTCAATGAGAAATTTATTTTTTAACTATTGTTTTTTCTTTCTTGTCTTATTCTTTTTATCTATTTAAAAAGTTATGACTTTATATTTTTGTTTTTTATATTTTAAAAAAAATATTTCTTTTGTTATTTTTAATTATCAATGTGATTATATCAGCATCAGTATTGGGCCAGAATCCTTACCTTCAAGTAGCTTGGGGAGGTGGAGGGCGCTAAGGTGCCTCAATTTAGTCTTATGGGGAAAGGTTCTATGATCTGGGATACTCTCAAGAGGGGGGCTGCATTGGTTAAACAAGGCCTGTTATTTTTGGCATGACTCCTGGGATGGCTTCCCGCCTATCCTCTCCTCACACCCTCACTTGGGGGACTTATGTAGGATTTTTGTTCAGGCTGGTTGGAGTAGAGTGATGGATTTCAAAGCCCCTTAGGCTTTGGGGCAAACTATTGTTTACTAGTGGAAGGATATGCAAGAATAGCCCATGGGTGGATCTTTGGAGGATAGGAGGGAGTTGTCCTCCATTTTGGTAGATAGAGTCTGTTGTTCTCTTCCAGAGCAGGATGTGCTGGCTTGGGGTTTGGATCCTGAAGGGAAGTTCACTGTTGCTTCAGGGTATTGTGATTTGGACAGATAGGCCTGGGGTAGTGCTGAGGTTCCTTGGTGGAAAAATATTTGGAATAAATTCTCTTGGCCAAAATGTAATTTCTTCTCTTGGTTGGTGGTTTATGGCAGGGGTTTGACTTGGGATAACCTCTGTAAGCGTGGCTTCCAAGGTCCTTCATTATGTTTCTTATACCTAAAAGATGTTGAGACTATTTCACATCTTTTCTTTCAGTGCTCTTTTGCTAGGACTATTTGGCATTTTTGGTGGGGGGCCTAGAGATTGCAATGCAGGCACCCTTCTTCTCTGGAGGAGTTTTGGCAAAACTTTGGGCCCATTTTATTGAGGACTTTATTTTTGCACATAGCATGGCCAATTGGCCCTAGTCTGATTATATGGCACATGTGGTTGGAGCGCAACCGCAGGGTCTTTCTGGATAAGAAGTTGCTGGTGGGTCAACTTTGGTCTCGCATTCTTAGGGCTTTGCAGGACACCTTGTATGCTAAATGTGATTTGTCAACCCCAGTGGATCCTAGTGATACTAGAGTGATTCATAATTTGGGGATTCTTGTTGGGGGTCCCCAAAGGCCCAAGATTGGGCGGAGCAAGTGTTCTAGAAGGAATGTATCTAGGGAAGGGCATTGGCTACCCCCTCCCACTGGAGTCTTGAAAATCAATACTAATGGGTCTGCATGGGGTAACCTTGGGCATGCTGGCATTGGTGGGGTGGGCAGAGTGTGTTTTTCTTCTTAGAATATAGGGGGTGCACTCTAATAATCTTATGGAGGCCTTGGCTATTCTTTTGGATTTGAAGAAGGCATATACCCTTGGCTGGAATAAGATTATCTGTGAGTCAGATTCTCAGGTGGTGATAGACTTGATAAATAGAAGGTAGTTTGATGATGTTAGTTGGCAGCTTGTGGTGGTGGCTAAGAAAATCACCAGTCTTGGAGAATTATTTGATTCTATCACCTTCTCTCATATCCCTCAGGAATGGAATAAGGTGGCTGATGGGTTGGCCAAATGGGCTTCTGAGAAGAATGGGACCTAGGTGGTGGATGATTGCGACATTTACCTGGGGATCTTGCTTAGGATTTGGTGGATTTAGTCACGGAGGATGTGCGATGTTGCATGACCACTTCTTGATTTCTTGTTTGATGTCTCTAGGCTTGTTTGGGCCTCTTGCTACTTTTATGCTTTGTTTAATAAAGTTTTTACCCTCTTTTTAAAAAAATAAATTATCAATCTGATTAACATTATGTCTTGATTTTGCATGTTTTTTAGCCATTATTTTTCTGATAATATTTTTAAATAAGACTATAAGTAAATTTATTGAATTTATTACGGAAATTTATATAAAAGTTTATTAATTTAACAATTTAATTTTATGGAAAAAAATCAATTAAAATTAGAAGGTATAGTATCTCTCCCTGGTTTTGGTTTTCGGCATAAATATATTTGATTTGACATCTCTTATGTAACTTCCCATTCATTCTTTGTGTTTTTAAGGAAACAATTAAATGTTACCTATTTCCTATGTGTGTGGCGAGCATAGGTGTAGATGTTTTTTTTTTGGTTGTCCGTCTTCCTATGTGTGTTGCAAGCATAGGTGCAGATTTAAATTTTTTTGGTTGTCCGTCTCCTTTGTATAGGCGACTAAAATGGGAAGATTTAGATGATTTAAAATAAATTAATCTTGTGTTAATAATGTATCCACTTACCTCTAAAATTAAAACTCAATGCCTATACAGTGGGCTAGTTTTAAATATATTTGATTTGACATCTTAACTTCTAATTCATTCTTTATTTTTTAAGGAAACAATTAAATCTTACCTATTTCCTATGTGTATCGCCAGCATAGGTGCAGATTTAAATTTGTTTTGGTTGTCCGTCTCCTTTGTATAGGCAACTAAATTGGGAAGATTTAGATTTAAATTTGTTTTGGTTGTCCGTATTCCAATTTTAGAGTGAGATCATATGAATAATTATAAACATTAATTAGACAATCAAAAAGATTTTGTTTCTAAAATTATTTTCTTTGACTTTTTTAATGTTATATTATGCCTTCAACATTTTTAATTGTTCATATAGATTCAAATTTAGTTTCAAATTTTATGTAATAATATTCTAAGTATTTAATTATGTTAGTCCTAATAAAGATATAAATTAGATAATTAAATGAGAAAATAAAACTATTTGTATAAAATTAATTAATATATTTAAAAATATAATATATATTAATATAATCTTATGAATGTGAGAAATTATATATTCATATAATTAAATTATATTAATATAATATATATATATATATATATATAGAGATATATATAATGAAAAATATATTTAAAAATATTATGTTATTAATCTACATGTTTTTTTAAATGTTAATATATTAATATAATTAAATTGTATTAATATAATATATATTAATAATATAAATATATTATTAAATAATTATATATTAATACTATTAAATAAATACATTTAATATATTAATAAATATAAATTTATTAATATAATATTAAATATTTAATATATATATTTTATATTATAATAATAATATTTGGATACATTAATATTTATTATATAAGCTATATTTATTATAGTAATATATATATTTATTAATAGACTATATCTATTAACATTAATTACAATATATTAATAGGTTAGAAATAATATATATTTTAAATTCTGTAATATTTATCTATAATATTATATATATAAATATACTAACAAAGTGTTTTTCATATAATTAGGTTAGATAATATTAATATAGCTATTAATATAAATTAATTATAATAAATATATAATTAGTAATATCAGATCCAAACTATTTGGTATTCTTCTCTTGATGCTGTGTCTTGGAAAAAGTATTTTGATATTCTCTGGAAAGGTCTTGTTGAGCCTAAAATCAGATGTTTTAAGTGGTTGACTCTGCTTGACAGACTCCCTATTAGAAAAGTTGGTCACACTATTGACATTTGCAGTCTCTCCAGGCTTCCTAAAATGGGTAGACATATCCTCTTTGATTGCATCTTTGCTAAAGAAATATGGAAATGTTTGGTATTTTTTACCCTTTAAATATGAATATTCTAGAAATTGTTATTGGTCATATTGATGGGCTTAAAAAGGATGCTAATTTATTTTGGAATATGCTGTCTTCTAACATCCTCTGGCAAAGTGCAGGAACGAGGAAAGGTATCAAAGCAACCCTAGAGTTCTTACTGAGTTTTTTTGAAAACTCACATTTTTAAAAATCTTTCTTCAGGTCCACACAACAATGATGATGGAGAAAGACAAGCTGAGGAGATTCTTGAAAGATGGGCAAGCCACATTCTTCGTCTATGAGCTGAAGCATGGTTATGAGTGGAGGAGGAACGTCGATGACCTTCAAATGTTTGAACGAACTTGCAAAAGGCTGAACCAAGAGATTAGGAAGAATATTAACTCTAGGAAAGATGAGATATTCATGCTTACACAAATCCAGGAACGTAAGATCATAGTTTGGATGGAGGGTCCTCTTGGTTGGACTGCTTGGGTTGATACCCATTATGATGTCTTACACTAGTAGTTCTTTACCTTCTTCTTTCTTCTGTTATGTCTATATACATGAGACTCTGAGTTTGTGGTGAGGCTGGGCCTCTTTTTTGATACTCTCGGTGGTTATTTCTTTTTTCTTTGTATTTGACCTACCTATATTTAATATAAAAGAAATATTAGATCCAAATAGGGATATTTATTAGATATAATATATGATCTAATTTTATAGTTAGATATATAATATTATTAATTTGACCTATATAGTAAAATAGATTAATTAATATTATATTATAATTTAATACCTTTGATTTATTAAAACCTTTAAAATATTAGTATATGTTAAACTATATATTATTAATTTATATTTTAATAAACTATTAAGCCATAAGTTACACATCACTTATGGAATATGAGATGAAGAGCAATAAGTTTGAATTAAATTTATAATTTTATTAGGTAATTTTCTTTACTTAGTCTAATATTGCATCAAAATTTAGTTTAGATATAAGATAGAAAAAAAAGAATTTTTTTACTAAATTTTTTAACATTGTTGGTTAATATATTAAGTTAATAAGAAGTTTTTAATTTAGAGTAAAGATATAGTTATTTTTAATATTTTTTTAAGTGATTCAAGTATTAGTTAATAAGGTGGCTCATCTCTGGATTCACATAAAATATTAGGGCAACATGTTTTTTATAGTCATTTGTATTTGACCTTCCTTGTCAAGTGATGATTGGCCTCATGGCCATTCCTTGCATAAGGGCCAAACATGAGGCTATAATAGCAAATCCCATCAACACACTTCCACATCCATGCATGTTGAGCTCCATGCTATCTATCGAGACATCAACCTTCTCCCATCTCTTCTCAAATAAGTGGTTGGGTTCAATTAGTAGATTAGGACAAACTTATTTCACTCAAATTATTTGGTATTTGAATATCTCAATAATTTAAAATTAGTTTATTATTTTTTAGGGTTTGGATATTGCTCAAAAAAATCACTTAGAAAGTTTATATAAATTATATTATTATACTTTATAGGTTTAAATGTTTTTGATTAGATAAGCAACAAAACAAGGGTGCTAAACCCTATTACAAAACCAAGCCCAGGGGGTAGGAAAATAGAGCAGAAATAATACTCAGACAGCACAGAAAAAAGACCAGTAGCACGAGGACAACAACCCTGCTGTAAAACAAGAACTAACCAAAGGATCTACACGATAGATCTCGAGCTCACAAGCCTGACTCTTGGAACTTGAGGACGCAAAGCTGCAACAGATTTGTGGAGTCCTTTCTTTTTTCTCTGGACCACTATCCAAGAGTCTTCCAAGTCCAAATCCTCTGAACGGGTTGAGAGGGGAACCTCACCTGATGCCTCACCCAAAGAAGTCTCATGCAAAGAGGAAACAAAAGCACCCCTAGCCACAAACAGTACACCAGCAACAACAACAGCCCCTGCCACAGATGACACACCAATAGTAGCAGCAACCCCAATCACAAAAGGCACATCAGTAATAGAAGAAGTAAAAGCAACAAGAGTAACAGACGAACCTTGCAAAAGTAGCCCCTGGGCAAGAAGAGAGAGATGAAAATTAATCTCAGGCTGGGGAGCCACATCGGATGGAGAGGAAGGAGGAGACTCCATAGGAGGAACAGTGAAGTCAAAGGGCTAAACATCATGCCACCACGAAGCCACACGATGATTTCTCTTAGATTTCACACAATGCTTAGCCAAGTGACCAGTGCCAAAACAACACTGACAACGAAAAGGAATACCCTCGTAGTCCAAAACCCGACTCTACAGATGATTAGCAACATTGAAGATAATCTCTGCAAGTAATGCCTTATTCAAATCTAGATCCTCAAGAATCTGAGCATAAGTCGTATGTGTAAACTGTAAGGTAATAGGATCAGTCAAAATAAACCTCCCAAGAGAGTTCCCAATCATAGAAAAGTAAGAGTCTTTTGAAAACTAGAGAGGGAGGTTGGGGAGCCTAACCCAAGTGGGTGAAAAATTTAGAGATTCAGTCACTGGATTAAAAAGGGGAAACCATGGGCGAATCAACAAGGGATGATGGCCCCAAAACCAAATAGAACCCTCCAACACAGTATCCCTATCCACAATATCATCAAAAGTAATAATAAAAAACCCATAGCACAAGGGTAAATTTTGATTGCACCATTAGTAATTAGTCCCCACGTATCAGAGATCTAAGAATTTAGGTCATGGAGGCATGGTCAAAAATGACTAAATCTACAAATCAAAGCATGGGAGGAGTAAAAATTCTCATTCTTCAAAACCTCAACCCCAAAAGAAATAACAGGTGGAGCAGCACAGGGCAAGGGTGACCTCTGATGCTTCCCTTTAATAGTAGCTAAGAAAGAGGGCTTACCCCCCTTTGTTGAGTCCAAACCCCCTACTGAAGTACTAGCCACAAAAACCTCACAAGCAATCTTAGACAGCGCACCAATAGTAGCAAAAGAACCCAACAACCTCCCAGTGACAGACGGTGCTCCAACGGCCTCAGCTATAGATAGCACACAGGCCTCTGCAACAGGGAACGATCCAACATCAGATGAACCCCCCTAACGCTTCATAGGTTGTATTGTTATTATGCTTCATAGGTTATATTATATTAATTATTATAAATAAGTCTCAAAATAGTTTTATATAACCTATATAGCATTCCCTCAAATAGTCAAATATTATTAACTCTTTATGAGAAATGCATATTATGGATAAACATAATTATAAATTTTCTTAATATAATAAATATATAATTATTTATTTATTATATAAAATATAATAAAAAATATAATTAAATATAGATAGGTATATAATTAAATAACAAATATATATAATATATTTAATATAAACATAGAAATATTACTAAGTTCTTTAATCCTTATGTCCAAAGATAAAAGAGAAAAAATTATTTTGTGAAAATGACTCTAAAATTGACTCCAACCCAACACAAAGTGAATCCATTCCCAAGATTTGAACTTGAACAATGGCTCCTAAACTTTTAATCGAGTTTAGAAAAAAGTTACATGCAAAAGTGACTCAACTTTAAAGATAACAATAATAGATGGCGGATGCCTCTATAATTATAGTTCCACTTTTTAATATTAAAGCTAAACCACAAATATTTACCCCAAAAATCATAGCCCACAGTACTGGAGGAAAAAAACTATTTTTTTTTAATTTTTTCGAATTAAAATTACATGAATATTGTTTACAGGCTCTCACCCCTTGCTTGCCACTGTAAAACGCCTTATCGATGTAACAAGGACATGTAAATTTGCAATAGATATAGTTAAACTTTGTGCTTAACCTAATTTAAGTAGCATGTGTTGATTAACTATAATGCAAAATTTTAAGTTTTACTAAACAAGGACATTTTGAGGTAAAAAGTTATTTAGATTTGTTTGGTTTGTATTTTTTATGGAATAAAATGCACTTAGAGCTAAAACTAGTGTATATAATTTAAATTTGTCATTTGCTTATCCTTTATGCAATTAGTATTTGGTAATTAGTGAAAGTCATTATGATTTCGTTCTTAGTTGTTATATTTTCTGAAATCAATAATTGTAGTTCTGTTGTGGAGTTAGACTATGCTAATCGACTAAGATAAACTAAGTGGAATAGAAATTAGACATGTGTTGAAATAAAATAGAAATAGATTGGGGCTAATTTATTTTTGATGTTTGTTAGAGAATCGTTTATTGTTTTGATCATAATTTTTCAACATGGCTTAGATAACTTAAAATTAGGTGGTTGGAAGCAAAATATTGAAATCTTAAACTAGGTTACGGTCAGAATTGTAGAGGGACATGATCATGCATGATTTGTCCTCACACAATTTTTTTGTCTATGGAATCTGAGCTTCAGTGCATGTAGAAGATGGTTGGCCAATGTACATCTGTAAAAGGGAAAACTAGGTGCTGCTAAGAAGCATCATTGAGTCCTACTATTAGAATGGGGAAAGCAATTGACTTACTTTTTAGTAGTCAAGATTGATTCAATAATGAATAAAGGATAAACAAATGTGTTGGATGTTGGTGTAGAAAGAGTAATTGATAGTGGAACGTACAAGTATTAGTGATAAATATGTGAATGTATTGTCATATCTTGGTTAGATGCTCTCCATACATTCCATCTCCATGTGATCATGTCATAATTGAAATAGTAGGATGATGTCTTTGAATATATGATGGTATACATGTTACTCAAGGCCTTAAGGAGTCAAGGCCACTTAATAGAAACATGGAAGCAAATTGAGCACTTAATTGTAGAAGGGCATCCATAAGAACATAAGCATGTGTGCAAAATGGTTTAAAATGAAAGGAGCAAGTACAAGGTTTGCACTTTTCTCCTCTATATTTTGACACCACTTTGGTGTATGTACAAGGTGGTGTAAAATGAAAGGGGGAGAAAAACTGAAAATACTTTTGATAGAAAGGAAATGAAGCTTTTGGAATTTGAGTTGCCCAAACAAGTATATGCTCCTAACCCAAGAAAATTGTGCATGAATTAAAAATGAAATTAGCAAGAATATGCCCTGTTAAATTGTGAAATGCAAAGGAGTGCACATAAATCAAGAAAATTAATTGATTAATGTCATATTTCTACTTTTTTTGTAGAAATGCATATTGGTTTCTAGAGAATGAGCTTTAGATTAATTCATATATTGACATTGCAAATAAAAATGTCATAGTACCATATGAATACTACAATAAGAAAATGGATGAATGGCAAGGAAAATAATTCCAATATTTTTGTGGACTATTTATTTTGGTACAATTTGTATGTTTGTAAAAATTTGTCAAGTGTCCATGTGGAAACAACAAAAGATGGCATAATGCAATAAGGTGAAATCAAGCAATCATCTTATGAATATTCATATTAAAAAATATTTGAACATAAATATGATGACACAACTTTTGTTCGGTAGGTTTTATCAACATGAGGATAAATATCCTTCAATCAATTGTCTAAATCAAAAATATGATATTCCATAAATGACAATGAAATATGAAATATCTAATTTATAGAATTTCAAGCATCAAAGGATGCCATAATGTAATATGGTGACATCAAACAATCATCCTATGAATATTTATATTAAAAAATCTTTGAACATAAATATGATGACATAACTTTTGTTCGATAAATTTTATCAACATGAGGATAAATATCTTTCAATGAATTGTCTAAATCAAAAATATGATATTCCATAAATGACAATGTAATATGAAATATCTAATTTATAGAATTTCAAATAGTTTTATGTACATTGAATCACTTAGACTCATGGATGTAGAAATAATAATTTCATTGCTATCATAGCAACGTGGATATGTGATGTGTATAATAGGATTAGAAGCAATAGGAGAATCTATACAATGTGTAATATCCACTGGCAAACTGCATTCATGATTTTGCAAGGTGGTAATATGGCATGAACAAGTGCTAATTGAGTTGCCTCAATAATAGGTCAACTGCCATGGAGACTGGTATCACTAGTTGTAGCATCTAGGCAAAGATTGAAGAACAACAAGGCATTGCCTTTTATGGGCTTTACTGCATACAAAAAAGAGGTTTGAGATTAGCATAAAATATTGAGCAGATTTGATAAATGTTACTAAATAATATATATGTTAAATTAGGTATTAAATTAAAAATTTTAGCAATAATACCTACGATTGCTTTGAATGTAGGATGGACAATGTAGAATACTTCTGCCAAGATTTGGCATTGATAATCAACAATTAACAGGTTGTTCTCAGGAACAACAATTGGTATGTAGTGAGCAACTTTTCTACCCTTTCTTTTCAAAATGAAGGGTTTTCTAGAGCTCAACTGTACAACATGTTGGCCTGGGTTTACTTTTGGTATCCAAGAATGAAGAGACTTCAGTAGTTCCTTCTACCTTATAGGCTTTATCTAGAGTTTCTTGTCTATTTTGTAGCTATTTCCATTATATCAATAGTGATGTATTGTATATATTTATGTACATGTTTTGTTATGGCTTCTTTTGGGCATGGACTCCTATAGATCCCACATATTATATAAAAAAAATAATAGGCAGATAGGCAAATATCAAACTATTTTATCAAAACAAAAAATAATAGGTAGATATGCAAATACCACACTATCATATAAAAAATAATAATAGGCAGATATAAAAATACCACACGATTATATATATAAAAAAGGTAGATATGCAAATACAACACTATTATATAAAAAAAAAAATAGGCACATATGCAAATACTTCTAAGTACAGGTAAGAAAGAAAATCCAATATATCAATAATAAATACATGACATGCTTCTGGGAACATTGCAATGTTCTTATTAACCCTCAACATTTCGAGTTCAACAATGAAACTCAAGAGATACAGCTACATTACTCAAAGTAAGAAGGATACAACATAATAAAAGCAACATTTCTCTAAGTTTCCAGGACAAAGGGACGTTAGTATGAGGTTTCAAGGATGACCAAATTTTTTCCAAATTTTGGGAACGAGTATAAAAATAACTTAAACAAACTAAAAACAACTGAAATGTCAATCCTCCCCATTCTAGGTTTTTACTTATAAGGTTTTTAGCATTTTTCTTTTAAAAGTTACCTTCTCAGGGACATCCCCTCCAAGTCCCTGAGTCCTTGACATTTCCAAGACATTGTGGACATCACCCATACCCCTAGGGACCCATCCTCATGGAACGCTGATTAAAAGAAAAAGATCATACTTCTGAGAAGGTCAAACACATTACATTTGCTAATAAACTTCCACAAAATTTATAGTTTCTATATCCATGATTTTGCCAGTAATTTCTATTGTTTCCCTCATAGGATCCTAATAACAGATAAACAATTGAACAACATTACAACATTGAAGTTTCCCAACAAGTCATCCCTTTCTATTTGAAACCTTTAAATCTACTACAAAGTGGGCTGAATGCTTCACATATGAGCTTGTATTCCCCACCAAATGTTTCAGTTTCTTGGCTAAACATACAACAAGAATGCACAATGCTAATCCCCTGACATTTACCATTACTAGATATAGAGTAGGCCCAAAACCCATCAATAGGTTTGCAGAACATGATGGCCATTAATTTCCATAACAAAATTTACCTTAACCTTGCAAAAACCATCCTTTAACAAAGGAACACACCCTCTAAACTACATGTAGGCCAGTCTAACTTTTCAAAGTAGATTATTTTCATTTGTGATAAAATGATATTTGTACACTTCCCTCTTTAAACATCCATACTTTTTGGGATTTAGTTGGCATATGTATTACTATTCATAGGTAGCATGTCCAATGGGTTCAATCATCAATAGCCCTTCATCAGTTGAGTTCACTTTTTGACATTTATTCTTAAAATTTGAAAATTGTCTCTAACAAATCAGATCTTCCAAAACTCTAGTGAGCCATCCATAATTAAATGTCCACTTGTCATTGTAAACAATTGTTGGCCACTAACTAGTAGTTTCTATCTTGCAGGCAACCCTTTTATTATAAACTTACACACACAAACTTACACACGCACATGCACACACGCACACACACATAGACACACAGACACACACACGCACGCATGCACGCGCGCACACACACACACACAAAATCAAGTGTAGTTCATGAAATCTATTAACCACTATCTAGTAGTTATATATATACTAAAATATTGTGAACATTATATTGCTATTTTGCATGATACTCATGCTTTCAAGTTGATGTATGTAGATATGAAAATAAAAGGTGATGAAACTAGAGCCATGTCAAATTTTCAAAAATGAGTCAAAATTTTTAAATAAACTAGCAGTTCAAGCTAAGCACCAATACTACCCAAACAATATGAAGTCAAAACAATAAGAATTTAGTCATATTAAAAAGAAATCTCACCTCAGATCGCTTTGCTTTCAACTCACTAAGATATTTTGGCACCTTCTCATGTGAAAAAGAGAAATGAATGTCCAAATCATTTTCTCAATAACCAAAATCTCAATTAAACACATACTAGAAAAAGCATCCTTTTCAGAATCCATAGGAAGGAATAAGATCATAAACAACAAGCAATAAAAAGCATCAATAGCATACTCAAAGAATGATATTTAGAATTGAGACCAAATAATAATAATGTGATGGTGTGAAAGAAGCACATTCGTTTACACTTACATGATTAAATTCAAGGAAATATCAAAATTCATGTTGCTTGTGACTTCCTTTTGTGCTTGTCCCTCTTTTGATGTTTCAAGGATAGTGGAAGGGAGTTGAGGTGGAGATACATACAACGCTCTCAATTTGTTCTCCTCAATAACCCTACCAAGCTCTCTGTTGAATTAGAAAACATAGGTTATTGCTTCAATTGCTTTTTGGCATAGGAGAACCTTCTATCAATAAGCATCCAATTTTTTAGAAATCAAATCTTAATAGGCACTCACCATATCAGAAGTAATATCCTTAACATTTGCCCTAGAAGGTGCTATAACACTTTGTACAAGAAATTTATCTTTGCATTGCATATCAGGTGGCATTTCCTTCTAAGCTTGCATGGTTACTACACAGCAAGCCAACCCCAATGTATACAATATAAGCAAAAGAACAATCAAAGTCCTACCAAAAAAGTTCAGAAAACTCTATATTGCATCATATCCAAGAAAGAGATAAATACTCCATGAGCCTTTAGAAATATAAGGCATCAAACTTGTCACATCGCATGTGGCCTTAGGTGGCACAACACCTATATTAGGTCATACACAATACTTCTTTGGAGATGTATTTTTAATCTGTCAAAACCAGAAGAACTTTTATATCATGCCTTTAATGACTAATCTCACCCTTCTAGCAAAAAATCTACAATTTGTCTAACAAAGTACAACTCTAGGTGACTACCACAAAAGGAAAACTAAGTAATTTAACCTCATTAATGGTCACATTTCATGTTAATAGCACATCCAACTTTGGCAAGAGAGTGTGAGACCAATGTCATCAGTACAAATGAACTAGCCCCAAAGGAATTGAAATTAGAAAATGAGATACACTTTCTTCCATTTAATCACTTGAACAAACCAGATTATCGAACACCCATTGGTCACCAAGAAAGAAATTACTAGGAACATTGAAAAATTAGTACAAGTACCTTAAACACCACATAATTGTCTATATTGTTGACTAATTAAAGGGAACACAATCTCTGCTTCTTCAATTCAACTTACCAATCCTTTCATACAAAAGAGATAGATGTAAATAATAAAAAAGGGCATCACATACAAAAGAAATAGATGTCAATAATAAAAAAAGGCATCACATGCAAAATGATATGTATGTTTATTTGATTTCATTTCTTATTAAATAAGATGAAAAATGAATGGCAAGATCCCAATACATTGGTGAAGTGTAAATAAAAAAGATCCTCTTACAACATGCATAGAACTAATGCATTTTGCCAAAAGAAAACCAAAAACATGACAACTGAGTTGGAAATGAAACATGCCATAAATTTGTTGTAGGTCATGTTGGCTAACATAGACCAATAGGTATCCATATGACAAATGATCAAATGCAAGGTTTCCTCTATATGCATGCTTTGCATCCCTCATACAAATAATAATAATAATAATGAAGAATTGAGTTTAACAATACAAAATGATGTAAATATCATAAACAAATTTGCCCACTATGAATAGACTACCAAATTCACTAATGTTGTGAAGAGATTTACTCATAGGGAAACTTTAGCTCTCCAAGCTGAACGATGACAAGTTCATTGGTCATTGATAATCTCTATCCAGACAACCTAGGACTTCAAATTTGACTACCAATAATATAATAACTATGCCAAGCTCAAACTCCTGAGTTCCAGCCACAGTCCAAATGATGTCAAACAACACAATTCCATGCAGTGAGCGCATATTTAGGTAAAGGCAAAAAATTTAGAACTCTCAAAACAAAATAATAATCTCAAGAACTAGAAATAAATCTTCTTTGTGAATTGAGTAATTGTGTCAATCTGAGGCTGTTTTCAACACATTGAAAAGAAAGATAAAATTATAGTAATCCATTTTACCTACCAACTAATAATGTTTGTACAGTGATCCCAACAAGGGCTAGAAGATTTGATAAGGAATGGAAAATATATTCCTTTACATGCATAGTGAAAAACCAAAATATTGTCACTCTTAAAGTAATATAGGGCAAAAAATAAACAAAAACCTAAATTTATATGCAAAAAGCAGTCATTTAAAAAAAAAAAAAACAATCTTAGATGAAAGTTTTTAGATTCAAAGTTTGTGTAACTGCAAAACCAAATCTAAGACCAAAATGCACAATTATATCACGTCATTTTTACCACCTATCAAACAAAGAATGTATGACATTTTATCCAATAATTGAACCATATATCTTGCATATCCCATGATTGTGGAACACTTTTAACACTAGAAAGTGAACTATTAACCATAGTCTCCATGCATAGGGAAAAAAAGTCTTTTAATAAATACTCTAACTTTGATTTCAACCAATAATTTAACATGTAAATTAAACCAAAAAAGAATTGAAGAAAAAAACTTTCACAATGATGAACACAAAAGCTCTTAAAATTTAAACATTATGTAACTATTCGGTAGCACCCTAAATCCACAAAGATAACATGACACTACTCCCAAAAATTTGCCAATGCACCTTATATACTATGGTTGCCAAACAGTCTAAGGACAAAACTAGAGGCCATAATGTATATGACGAAATGAAAATTATTCCCAGTATCGGGTAGTAAATGGTCTGACTTTAATTTCCACCAACAATTAAACATAGAGATTAGATAGAACCCTGAATCTGCTTCTATTGTTAAAGATTATGAACAAAAGGCTCACCAACAAGGAACTATGTTGCTTTACACTAGTACATTTCCACATGATTGTTGATTAACTTAATCTTTTATTTTTCATTTTACTTGGAATAGTTTTGATTCTGTTACACCCACCCACTTTTAAGGATTTGGGAGAATAATATGGGGGAATTATTCATTTGAGACTGATTAACAATTTCTAATTTTAGCAAGAAAGTTTAAAAATAGTGAATTCTGCTATCATCAGGATATATTTTATCAACCAAACTGCTAATAACCTTCTCTTTGTCTCAAACCCCTTCACAAATGATGTCCATCCTGCTTAGGATTTAATTAATATGCATAAGAAGCTAGCCATGATTCAAAAAATCTATAATGTACTTTGTCATAACGCCTCTTCAATTTTGAAATTAGAATACAGAAGAATCTATTGATGGGCCAGACTTCTCTTGATCTTTAATGGATGAGAAGGCAACCATGGTTTAGAAAATCTACATGGTGCTTTGTCATGATGTTTCTTCAATTCTAAAATTAGAATGCAAGAGAATCTATTGGCGGGTTAGACTTCTCTTTCTATCTCAGCTATAATGGGAAACACATTAAAACTTTGTAAATTACCAAATTATATAGGTATGTGCCTACAAGTATTCATTCAGACTATAGAAAGAGTTACTTCACATTTTGCACTAGCTCGTTTTAATTATTGGGTCTAGCAACTAGCTATGTCATAAGGGCCGACAGAAATTTTAATTCATTGCAAGATGCAAAACAACAACCTCTAGTTGGCTCTACTGGGATGTAGACTGGCTAATAGAAAGCTAAAGACCTATGTTTTGAAGCTCTCTGGACAAAAATGAGTCACAAGGTGCAACAACTAAAAATAATGTCTCCCCTTAAAATACAAATTTTAAAGGTAAAAACATGCCTTTTCTTTGAGCTAAAATATTTGATCCTTTTAGAATTTGCATTCATACTAAGTATTAGATTATCATAGGGGATGTACTTTAGAATTCTATGCAATGAGTTGAATGTTTAGGTGTTTAGAACTGCATCAATGTCCACAAGCATAATAGGATTACATTATTTTAGGATAACATTCAAGCTGGTTGCACATAAATTTATGTCTAATTGAAAAGAACAGCAAAACAGTTAAGGAAAATCACTTGACCACACCCCCCTATCCTAGTTATAAAATTACTTTATGTCAAATTTCAAATCATCTACAATTTCATATGAATTAATTCGTCTATATACCACATGTCCAAAAATTTCCAATCTACACTTTAGGGAATTGAATTGGGAAAGTACTTGGATGGGCATGATATAGATGAGCCTTTATATAAACATTGAATATGCCATGACCAGTCTTGGCCAAAAAGTACCTGTGTAAGGCCAATAAAGCCTATAAGTTGGAGTGTCTTCTCCCACTCTGCAATCATAGAAAAATACTACCATTAAGCTTGTAACAGATAGAATTATAATAATGATTCAAAATCTTGAAGCCAAGAATTCCCAAAGATCTTAATTACTATTTACAACATCATACTCCCACATGATAAGAGTGATTCAAAACTGAAACCATTTTCCAAAAAGATCAATTGCTTACCAAGTACAACATTGATGCTTGCAATAATACCTTGTCCACAGTAGGTGACAAAATTCTCTTAGCAACCTTTACAAGAAATTAATTCCTCAAATTACATACAAATAGTTGTAGGTATCAATATGATGGGGAGTACGCAGTGAAAGTGTATAGCTAATCAAAATTGATCGGTGAGAGTCCAACCTTATGTCTCAGCAATCTACTCTTCTTATTTGTTATCGGCCAAACATACCCCATCGGCCACTTTACAATTTATCTCTCCGAAGACTTAGTCACCCTGATGTGAGGTTCAACACTCTTTGCCTATCGGCAAGAAAATCACCATCAGTCATGTTAGAATTTGCTTCGCCGATACGCCAATGACTTTTTGTCTTCAGTGAGACTCTTCTCATCAGTGAGCAATTACAAACTCTAGCCGATGCGTCGATAGACCAACTCCCTCGGCGAGACTTGTCCTGTCGGTGGGACTTACTCCAGAGTTGCCAATACATCGATAGACTTCTCGCACTCGTCTTCGGCAAGACAGCTTGACTTCAGCGGACTTGATTTGAGTCCCAGCGATACGCCGATGCATAGTTCACTTTCTCCCTCTTCAACCGAACCCTAGCACATGGAGATGCTAGGTCAACCTACTGTGCAAAAGCACTCTCTCTGGATCCTCTACACCATCGGACACAAAAACAAAACAAGAAACAAAACAAATACTTGTACAATGAAGCCATTCCATTGATTTTGATAGAAATCATACCAGTGGAATGCTTCACATCGACATACTGCAACAATGGAATGCACAAAAAGAATAGAAATTTGTAGTTATACAAATTGCAGTTACAGGGAACAGAAATCAAATTGACAAAACAGAACAGTTTTATTTCTCCTTAGAACAATACACAATCACATTCACACTTCTTCTTTTCATTTGGTTCATTCCTCTGGGTTTATCAACTCGCCCTAAGGAAAACCAACCGATTCAAACAGTTGGAAGACCAACCGTCTTGTGTCCCAAACTGTCCTACTACCCTATTTTGGCATTATGTGATTAACAATTTGACAAATGTGTCCTAAGTCACTTGGCACTTACAAAATTGGTTCTAGGTCTTGAAGAACCTAGATGCAAATTGAAATGACATGCATTGGTCAAATAGACCTTATTACAACACAAAACATGATTTTCTAGGTGCTCCTACACCATATTCCCTGGGTGAAAGTTGTCTCAAGTCCTCTTAGAGACTAACTGCTGCAAATCACTACCCTACTTTTTGATGTCTTCTTCTAGCATCCATGTGGCTTCTAAGTCAGGAAGTCCTTGCCATTTGACTAAGTGCTCAAAATAGGTCTGATTTCTTGTCTTCTTGGCTATCCTGCTATCCAAGATGCACTCCATCTTAGATGGTTCCTTAGGTGGTAAATGCTGTACCCACTCTGTATTATCTTGGACAGAATCTGCTATACCTTATCCTCTATCAGGACTCCTATATAATGTTAGATCAGCAACATTGAATATAGGTGAAACAACAATATCATCAGGGAGTACAATTTTGTAAGCATTAGGACCATATTTCTCTAAAATCTTACAAGGTCCAATTTTTCTCATCATCAACTTGTTGTGGTTTCCCTTGGGTAGTCTATTCTTGTTGAGATAAACCATGACCATATCTCCTAGTTGGTACTAAACATCCCTTCCTCTTTGATCCATGCTAGCCTTGATCTTCTGACTATTCCTGTGTAGAGTATCTCTGACTTGTTGATGGATCTCTTTCATAGCTTCTACAAATGTATCAACATGTCCACTCCTTTTGTCCAACCCTTGAACATCTCTCAATTCAAAAACTCCTCTAGGATGACTACCATAGACAATTTCAAAAGGACTTAGACCTGTACTTCTATTTGTAGAATCATTATAGGCATATTCTACTTGTGGGATTACCACATCCCAACTACCTCCATGTTCTCTTGTCAAACATCTCGGTAGATTGCCTAATGACCTATTCACAACCTTAGTTTGGCCATCAATTTGAGGATGATAGGCTGAGTTAAAAGACAAATTTGTACCCAATCTTTTCCACAAGGTTCTCCAAAAATGTCTCACAAATTTACTGTCTCTATCAGATACAATACTCAAGGGCAATCCATGAATCCTAACAATTTCTTTAAAGAACAAGCCTGCAATGTAACTAGCATCATTGGTGGTTTTACAAGGAATAAAGTGAGCAATCTTCCTAAACCTTTCTACCACAACAAACACACTGTCATAACATGTCCTTGTCTTTGGTAAACCCATCACAAAATCCATACTCAAACTTTCCCAAGGCCTGTTTGGTATGGGCAAAGGTTGGTACAATCTTGCATTAGTTGAGACCCCCTTTGCTCTTTGGCATACCATACAACTCTCAACAAACCTTCTAATGTCAGATTGCATCCTTGGCCAAAAGTAAAATCTTCTTACTAAATCTAAGATCTTATTGAGCCCAAAATTTTCTCCTAAACCACCACTATGTTTCTCCTTCACTATATTATCCTCATTTAACACTTAGGAATACATAGTTGACTCCCTTTAAACAAAAGTCCATCTTGCAATGTATAATCTAAAAATTCACTATGGAAAGCATTGGCAAACTCACTGCATACCTTGTACATGTCATTGAAATCTTGGTCCTCTTCATACAATCCTTTGAGTGCCTCAACACCCATGCTTTGTAGTTGCACTTCTTGCACTGTCAACACCCTTCTGCTTAAGGCATCAACAACCTTATTGGTTATCCCTTTCTTATGTTTGATGATGAAGGTGTGTTCTTGAAGACTTTCTACCCACTTCATGTGTCTATGACTAAGCTTTTCCTGTCCATTCAAAAAATTGAGAGCATGATTGTTAGTGTATACAATAAATTCTTTAGGAAGCAAGTAGTGCCTCCACTTTTTTAGAGCTTTTACCATGGCATACAACTCTAAATCATAAGAGGAGTACTTTCTGTTAGCTTCATTCAATTTTTTGCTAAAAAAGGCTACTAGTTTGCCTTCTTGGCTCAACGTTGCCCCTATGGCCAGTCCACTTGCATCACATTCAATGGTGAAGACTTTATTGAAATTAGGAAGTACTAAGATAGGATATTTGGCAACTTTCTATTTCAAACATCCAAAACTCTGATCTACCTCTTTTGTCCACACAAACTTCACCTTACCTCCACCCTTGATGGTCTCTAACATAGGTGCACAAATATCACTGTAGTTCCTAATGAATTTTCTATAAAATGTGGCCAAACCATGAAAACTTCTGACCTCTCCTGGTGTCCTAGGTGTAGGCCAATTCAAAATAGCTTCTACCTTGGAAGAATCCATTTTCAAATCACCCTTTGAGATGACAAAGCCTAGGTAAACCAATTCTTATTTCATGAAGTCACACTTTTCCAAGTTTATCATTAACTTCTGATCTTGCAGCCTCTTCAAGACTATCTCCAAATGTTTCAAGTGTTCTTCCTTGCTCTTACTAAACACCAAGATATCATCAAGGTATACTACCACAAATTTCCTTATGAATTCCTGTAACACCTCATTCATTAGTCTCATAAAGGTGCTAGGGGTGTTTGAAAGACCAAAAGGCATCACAAGCCACTCATACAACCCTTCATTGGTTTTGAATGTTGTCTTCCATTCATCCCCCTCTCTTATTCGTATTTGGTGATACCCACTCTTTAAGTCTATCTTGGAGAAATAAGTGGCCCCTCCCAAACAATCCATTAGATCTTCTATTCTAGGAATAGGAAACCTATACCTGATGGTTATCCTATTTATGGCCCTAGAATCGATACAAAGCCTCCATTTCCCATCCTTATTTAGGGCTAAAAGAGTAGGGACTGCACATGGGCTAAGGTTCTTCCTTATCAGCCCTTTGTTTAGGAGTTCTTGAACATGATTTGCTATCTCTTCATTCTACTGAGGGGTCATTTTATATGCTGCCTTATTAGGAAGTACTGCTCTTGGTATGAGGTCTATCTGGTGGCTAATATCTCTGATAGGTGGTAGGGAATCATGTATATCTTTTGCAATCACTTCTTTGTAACTCTTAAGCAAATCTCTGACCTCCTTAGGTCCTACTTCCCTCACACTTTCCTTCCTTTCCCCCTTAGGCTTCACAATCAAAGCAAAACCTACTCCATCACCTTCCTTTAATGTGTCCATGAATTCTTTTTTTCCTACCATCATTACACTAGACCCTACATGCTGTGGATCCTCTTCCACCAATGACTGTATCCTATAAGTCACACCATCCTTTTGGAATGAGTAAGCATTCTTTTCTCCATCATGATGAGCCTTTCTGTCAAACTACCATGGTCTACCTAACAAAAGATGGCAAGCATCCATTGGAAGGATGTCACATAAGATTTTATCTCTATACTCCCCAATACCAAATTCTACCCATTTTTGTTCATTGATGAGTATGTGCTACCCCTTATTCAACCAACTGACTTTATATGGACTGCTATGGGGTATCATTTCTAACTTCAATTTATCTACTGCTTCCAAAGATATAATATTGTTAGTAGAACCAGAGTCAATAATAACTTTACAGACCTGACCTTGGATCTTTCAGTTGACTCTAAACAAAGCTCTTCTTTGAGATGGTTCAGTCTGCACTGGTTCCTTGAGCAACGTCCTTTTGATCATCACAATACAAGCAAGCACTATAAAAAAGAAAAGTTGAAGAGTAACAAATTTTCTAGATTCTCTCTCCATGATAAAAAGGAGAGATGGCATCTTTGCTTCTATCCCTACTTTCAAAGTGTAGACATCTTTTTCAAAAAACCATAATTCCAGGCATGGGATGGCATGCTAATTCTATTTTAAAAGATTCAAACTCCTCTAACTGTAGAGAGAATGCTCCCTCTGAAAGGTTAAACCATCTAAAGATAAATGAAATTGCAACAAAAAGCATAGTTTGCTACCTTTATTTCCCATTGTCACTGATTATCTGGGCATCTCTTTGTAATATCCCCTTTCTAATGCAAGAGCCAACATCAAATTTTGTTAGGATCGATTGTCAAAAACTTCTAGCTATTTTGTATTGCCAAAAGTCTAAAGGTATGTAGCACTATTTATTCTTGCCAACATTCAACACAAGTAGTACTTTTGAGTCATATTCAATCTTTCTTTCACTACTAAGCCTATTGAAGAGGCAAATGAGGCAAGAGAGAGACAATGGTGCTTTGTGGATCTTGCTCATAAACAACCTCTTCAACACCACCGCATTAAAGCCACTATTGGTTCTTCTCACCAAAAATTGATAAAGCTGCTAAATGTTCTAATTGTTGAGCAAAATAGAATTAGGGTTACAATTGTACCAACAAAACCAAAAAGTGAAAAGATTTGATAGATGAATTAACAGAAAAAACAAATTTAAAATTAAATAAATACAAATAATACCACTATGAGAAGCTTGAGGTAAATATCATCACTCTTTGGAGTGGTACACTTGGTCTTCTTCCTCTTGCCTCCTGCTACCAAATCAATACCCTGTTTGCAGCCGAAAATCACCAGATTTTAGAAGGGAAAAAAATAAATTTAAAGGAACACTTAAGCATTTCACAAGTCAAAATATTTCTTTTTTGTTGAAGCATAGACTAGTGCGGTATCATTTTTTCTTGTCGGCAGCCTCAAGTTTGATTCCCGCTTCTTTCGCTTCCTCCTCCTCTGACCCTCAAAAAAAAGAGAACAAAGCAAATAGGGTCTAGAGGCTCGCCTTATTAGGGTTTTTCGCCCCCATCAAACAATCTAAGGAAATGAATAAACAACCCAAAAATGACAATTTAAAAGATATAGGAACTTACAAATGCCTCCTTTTTCACTTCCAATACAATAGATATAAACCCTCTCAACAGACACAGATTTCACCCTCATCAAACAATCTGAGAAAATGAATAAACAATGCAAAAATAATAGTGTAAAGGATATAGAAACTTACAAACACCTCCTTTTTCGCTTCCAATATGATAGATACAAACCCTCTCAATAGACATAGATTTCACCCTCATCAAAGAATCCCAACAAATGAATAAACAACACAAATAATCCTTTGCTCGATAGACCTAAGACTTCACAACATAAGCCATTAATGATGCCTACACTTTAGTCTATTCACAATAAATGAAATAAATGCAGAATGTCCTCGTTAAAATGCCACGTGTTGACAGAAAGACTACGTGCAAACACAACTATATCAAAGAACATTACAAAGTCATGAAATATTTCCAATAGCAACAAAACATTAGGATACAAATCGATTAATAGAAACAAAAAAGATTTCATTCCATAAATACAAAACCACGAGGAAAATACCCACAACCAATGAGAAAATTGACAAAAGAAACAAAATTCCACTTTAATAAAAATAAAAACAAATAATCCCACAAACTATAGCATAAACATTTGTAGCACGATTCCCGACGATGAGATTAATAGGGGAGGGTGCATCAAAAACATTAGTCTCCCACCTATAAGGCAGGGACTAATAAAAAAGGGCATCTTAGAATTTCAAATAGAGATGATTAATTAATATGATAGAATTTTGTAAATATGCATGCATATAGTGTGAAATGATATTGTTGTAGCATTAAGTGATTCTACTTTTAGACTTGCTAAAGGTATGCGATATGTTCTCTGCCATAGTCAAATAGTGAAAACCATCTTGTTGGGTGCATATAAGTGAAACTATTGGACTTTCATAATTCTTAGGCTAGAATGATGCCTCTTGTGAGTAGATGCAATCCTTAGATCCCTATGATTGTCTTGCCTTTGTTGACTAATATGTACCTTATGTAGGAAAATCAAATTTAATATAATTTTAAAAGCTAATTTAATATAAAAACTATATATTATATTAAATATTGAAATATATATTTTTTTATTCTTAGTACTTTTTTTTGCTAGGTAAGAGGTACGATTTATATTAAAATAATAAAAGATATTACATTCTGATTTGCCTTCCTAGTTTACTTGCTAATTGTAGTGAAGGGTGGCACACTTGCCTATATTTCCTGCCCTTCTCCACCTTGTTCTAACCCTAAGACCACGCAGGGCCCAAAATAGAGATCTCAAAATTGCCTCGTAGGGCTGAATAGACTATATTTTCAAAAAGGCCATGCAGGGCTAGCTTTATCTTTTTTAAATAAAATGACATAGCCACATAGGACCTGTAAAGACTGTGATATCAAAATAGCCGCGCAAGGCCTGCAGAGATTGTATTATAAAAAATGACCATGCAAGGCCTTAACCATCCTTTTCTTTGAAACAAGAAATCCCCCATATTCTATAGACTGCTAGTCAAAGTAGATAGAAAAAAACATCATTATTATCTTCTTAACTAGGAACTCATACATTACCGAAAACGTGAAGGAACTAGTTGAATTCCTCAACGCAATCAAAACCCTGAACCACCTCCAGCTGAAACATTTTTCATAGGAAATTCACACCAACCCTTGCCTATTGATGATGAACAATTAGATCTATTCCCTTGATGTCTAGAATAAATGGGTAGTATTTCACCACTTTACCTGGGATTTGTAGAAGGGCTATGTCTTTTGGATGAGGTAGCCCTACCCCATAGGTAGCAATCACCAGAGTTTCCCCGAGGCCCCCCAAAACTTCTAGAATAAACATCCTATGCACTATAGTTTCCACCTCTATCTTGGCAATGTTCAAATCCAAAAGAGAGGCTACAAACCTGGAACTTATAGTTGTGTCAACTCTGTATCTTTTTCCATCTTCAACAAAGGCTTTCCCAGAACAACCTTTGCCGCCCCAATCAACATGTCATTTTGTAAGAGGATCCTCCTCAGCCTTTGATCCGTCACCTTTCCTAGAAAGGCCATTTGCCTCTTCATGCTTACCAACCATATGGGAGTGTCCATTCTACCACACCTGATGCAATTAGCTAAAAGATAGATCACAAATTTTATTCTCTCTGACATGATCAGGATTAAAATGCCTGGGCTTAGCTTCTTTTGTCTTAAAAAACTTGAGAAACTTCTAGGATTGCTTGGAGCTCTCCGAACAATGATGGGAAAGTAGTATCTCTCTACCACTACCACTTCTTGATCTTTCTAGGGGTTGGAAAATATCTCCCTACCAACATTTCTCCTTAATGCTCACTCATGTGGAAAACAAGTTCTATCCCTTTGGCTTTTGCGATACTTCTAAATGCAATCATTTCTTGGTGTTAAGTTTGGCCTTCTAAATTAGTGGACTAAAGTGAATCATTGTTGTTCTAGGTTCCTGCCATTTCAAATTTGTATCCTATTATTTCTTTCACTTTAGAGCCGAAGATCATTTTGAGTTTAATATAAAGTTTTGCCTTTGCAAGGTGAAGCATTTCTTTATACACGTCTTTTATTCTTGCCTATGCTAACTTTCTTTAAGCTCTTACCCTTCGACACCCATGTTGGCTAGCATGTCCACATCCCTATTCCCTTCCTTATAGGTGTGGTTCACCATATAATTTCCAAATTCCTCCATGTGCTTAAGAGCTACTTCCAAAATGGCCTTGAGTTTCCAATTGTGTAAATTACCTGATCTGACTATGTTTATCACAAGAGAGGAGTCTCCTTCAATAATAACATGTTCCAATCTCAGTTCCAGACATAATTGGATTCCTAGAAAAAGGGCCATTAGTTTAGCCTCATTATTTGTGCCTATCGAGAGAGCGTTAGCTAGCTTATCTATAAATTTCCCATCCCAGTCCCTTATTATGCAACCTACTCTTGAAGGGCCAGGATTCCCCTTGGCTGCCCCTTCAAAATTTAATTTGAACCAACCATGTTCTGGAGCCTTCCACATTGTGTTTTTCCTAGCCTCCTTTGATTTATTTCCCCCTTCACCCAAGAAAGAGGGAGCTTTCAAACCATACCAAGAATTCCTCATCAAGCCATCCCAATATGTGAAGTTGGCATTTTTGGGACAATGATTCAGTATCCTGTTATTGACAACTTCTACAATCGAAGCCTCTATCCTTTTTTGCAATGAGGAGATTGTCATTTCTTTCTCTCGAAATAGCCTTCTATTCCTCTCTTTCCATATTTCCCAAATCAAAATGGAGGGGCTGACTATCTAGAGTAGAGAATAAAGAGCTGATTTGTTAAGAATGGGCTAAACCTAAAACAAATTAAGAATGCCTTCTAGTAAAGCACTTTTCAATGCCAACCTAGCACACAACCATTGCCAACATTCCTATGAGTATGGGCAGTTTAACAACAAATGATTCAGAGTTTCCTCTACATCCTTACACAATATGCATCTGAAGGAACCATGATGTACCCCATTTTTTGGAACCTGTCCACTGTCAATTTTTTTTTTAAATTGCTACCCAAGCAAAGGTTCCAGCCTTTTGTAAATAGTGTTTGTTCCAGTAGACATTGCCAGGGATTAATGAAGATGATACCTCTTTCTTTGTCAGCACTCTATGTCCTTCTTTTACTGAATGTTCCCCAATTTTGGATCCATTCCGTCTAAGAGTGTCACTGCCTTCCCTTAGCAAGACATTCCTTTCTTTCAAGGATTCATCAAAGACCTTGGCTTCCTTTTCTAGTATGCCTAGAGTTCTCACATCCTTCCATTTCCACTTGAGAAAACCCTCATTTAGGCTTTCTTCCACAAAGTCTTTAACCTTTGATCCCCAACAAACTTTCATTATATCTATTATCTACTCTAGTTCCTCTCTCTTATACAGACTTGGGAGGCCTCCCCAAGAGTCCTCTCAAATCAAAGCTTTGCTGCCATCTCTTTTTTCCCAAGTTAACTGATTAGAGATCACCTCCCTACAATTCCGTAAGAAGTTCCAAATTCAAGATCCTAATGGTAAGATCCTTTCTCTGAATAAGATCAATTCTCCATTACCTAGATATTCATCTCTGATAATTTTTACCCATTCGAGTTCTTGATTTGTGTGGATTTTTCAAACCAACTTGGCTCTTAGGGCTCTGTTTTGTTTTAGTATGTTTTTAATGCCCATTCCATCTGCCTGCTTGGGTTTACAAACCTTGTCCCATCTGATAAGGGGATATTTTTCCTAATCTCCATTGCCTTGCCAAAAGAACCTTCTTATTTTTTGATTCATCCTGTTGCTTACCTCCACAGGTAGGGGTAAACATGACATCATAAAGATGGGAATGGTTGTTATTACTACCTTGATCATTGTTGTTCATCCTGCCCATGACAACTAGTGACCTTTCCATGAGGAGATCTTATTCTCTAGCTTAGTGAGCAGAGTGTACCATAGCTTTCTTGATTGTGTTCCTTTTGCTAGGGGTGGACCCAGGTATCTATAATGTAATTTCCCTAATTTAAAATTCAATACCTTGAAAATTTACCCTTCTATTCTTTTGTCTGTATTGAAGAAAAAGACTTATAATTTTTTCTTGTTGACTTCTTGTCCTGAGGCTAGAGAGTAGTCTTCCAGTATTTTTTTGAACTTCTTTGCTTCCTTCACTTGAGCCACCCTGAACAACATTGTATCAACCACAAATTGTTGATGAGTTATTGCTAGAACCCCTCTTGTAACTTGTATACCTTTTACCTGTCCCTCCAAAGTTGTCCTCTGAATAGTTCTCCCTAAAGCTTCTGTCATCAAGATGAATAAGAATGGGTCGATTGGATCTCCTTGTCTTAGTCCTCTTAAGGAAGCAAAGAAGCCCTCTGGAGAGCCATTGATGAGCACTAAAAATTTTGGACTAGCCACACAATTTAAAATCCAATCTAGCTAGCATTTGCTAAATCCAAAGGCCTCCAAAGATTTGAACAAGAGTCTCCAATCTACTTTGTCATAGGCTTTTTGATGTCTAGTTTGACCAGCATATTCTACTTTTTTGTTTCTTGTGTGGAATTAATTTCTTCTTGCACTATGATTACCACATCCAATATCGACCTTCCTAGCACAAATCTTGTTTGTTCTTCTCAAATCAAGTCAGGAAGAATTTTCTTAATTCTATTGGCAATGACCTTAGCCATGATTTTATAAATGGTGTTGCATAAGGAAATGGGCCTAAATTCATTTAGGGTACTAGGTTTCTCTTTTTTTTGGTATGAGTGGTATGAATGTGGTGTTTATTTCTTTTAGCACTTTCCCTAAGCTTCTGAAATCCTATATTGCCTCTATTATCCCCCTACCCACTATATCCCAACACTTCTAGAAAAATAATGCTTGGAAATCATTTGGTCCAAGGGCCTTATCTGGATGTAGCTGGAAAAGAGATTCTCTTATTTCTGATTCTAAAAAAACATCCATTAGCATTTTGTTCTATCCTTCTATTACTAATTTGGGTATGTTTGCTAGAATGTACTATTGTTCTTGCCTTCTTAAACCCTCCCAATTATTTAATAGATTCTAAAAATGGCTAACTGTTTCTGCAATAATGTCTTCCATTTTATCTAAACATCTACCATCTTCTATATGAATACTTGTGATTCTATTTATTTCCCTTCTGGCCCTTGTTGCGTTATGAAAGTACTTGGTGTTTTGATCCCCTTCCTTGATCCACAGTTCCCAGGACTTTTGTTTCTAGAATATCTCCTCTTTTACCAATAGATCCTCCTGTATTGATAACAATTCCTTTTCTCTTAAGAATTTTGACTCATCCATTCTGAATGCCAAAACTTACTCATTTAAAACAGATAGTTGTGAGGCCACCCATTTATTTTCCTCAAAAATATTTTTGAAGGTCTTTCTATTCCAATCTTTTAATTGTTATTTGACTATTTTCAATTTTACTGTTATGATGAACATTTTGGAACCTTCTACCTGAACTTCATTCCACCAATTAATGATCCAGTCCAACAGGCTCTCATCTCTAAACCATATCTTTTCAAATTTAAAGGGACATCTTATAGGTTTCCTTTCCCCTAGAATGTCTAGCTACACCAGGAAATGGTCTGACCCATAAATTGGTAGAATGTTACTCTCCAGAGTGAAGGGGAAGGAGCCCAAATCACCCTTAAATAGAAATTTGTCTAATTTTTCTGCAATGTTCCTGAACCCCAATCTCCTATTTGTCCATGTAAAAATGCCATTTCCCATTTGTATATCCATAAATGAATTCCTATCCACAAAGCCTTCAATGTCTATTTGTGATTGTGATTTCCTTGCTATCCCACCCCTCTTGTCTGTATCTCTTATAATTGCATTGAAATCTCCTCCTAGAATGTAAAATTCTAAATCTATGTTATTGCAAAAGTTTTCTATCTCCCTCCAAACTTCCCTTTTTTGTATGCAATATATGGGCCCATATATATTAAAAAGAAAAAAATTTAGATTAGAGGGAATACTTCTAACCTTACTTTTCATCTAGTATTTGCTTAAGGCAATCATTTCCAAAACAAGTTTTTGTGGTTTCCAGGCTATGAAGAGTACTCCCGAAGCACCTTCCAAACTAACATCTTCCATCTCCCATGATCTTAGTTTGGCTCTGAATTGATCCACCTCATTAAGATTCAATTTGGTTTCTTGAATTAAAAATATTTCTGATTGTAGATGCCCTATCTGGTGTTTCACCAGAAGTTTCTTGTTAGGGGCAGTGATGCCCCTAAAATTCCATGATATTATCCCCATTGCTCTCTTGAAAGGGGTTGCCCCTTCCCTGATTTAATTAATTCAAAAATCTTATTTTGATCCATTGCTTCTCCATCTTGATTGGACTTCCTTCCTCTTCTTTTGTTGGATCCATAGTCTGGGGTGTTCCTGATAGTCTTTGATTGGGAGAGACCTAGGTTGATCCCTTCTTCCTAATGAAATGAGTGATTTATCTCCAAGATTGGATCTTTTGTGTATTCAAATTCCTCTTCTACATTCTCTTCTATCCCTTTCTCATGTATTGTTTCCCATTCCTCCTCCATATCCTCTGCTAGCCTCATATTTTCCTTAGCTACTTTTGCCAGATCCACTAGTTCGCTTCCTATTTCTATGATTGAGTTGATATCATCTTCTCTGAATTTGTTCCCCAAAATGTTTATTGCCTATGTTATCTTTTCTTCTAGGTCTACATTGTTCCTCATCTACTCATCTATTCCTTGGTCTAGTCTTTCATTTGTGCATTTTCCTGCTGATCAAGTCTGTGTGTTTTCCATCTCTGCTTCTTTTGGAGTATGTTTTTCCTTTGTTTCTTCCTATTTTCTTTCTTCTTTTGAGTGTTCTTCCTCTTCCCAATCTCTACTTGCCTTCTATTTCTTTTGTCTCCTAAAGCCTAATGTCCTTTTCTTTCCCTTAGGGTTTGGATCAAATTCCATTTTTTGATTCCAGATCCCAAAAGTTGTTATTATCTCCATTTCTTTCTAATGTGTGCTACTAGGGTTATTCTCTACACATATCCTAACATAAGAACCCCCTCCAGTTACATTTTCTCTTTCTTCTACATATATGAATTTCCCTAGTTGATTTCCTATTGCTTATAGGGCTTCAAGCTCCCAATATTTCCTTGGAAGATTAGGGAGCTTTATCCAATCTTGGATTACTTCTATTTTGTGATTGATTGGATCAAAATTTATTTCCCATTCCCTTATGTAAAAACCATATTCATCCATTATCCATACTCCACTTTTAATTTGTTGTTTTATTTCCTTGGAGGGGCAGACTACTATGAAGTATCCATTTTCCAATTGATTGAATTGAAGGTCTTCCCCCCATTTTCCTTCCTAGTAGTTGATTACAAAATCCCAATTTAAATTTCCACCAAACCATTTTATAATCAGACCATACCTTTTCAAGTGATAAATGATTGGTCGAAGGATCTTATCTTCCATGATCATCATTGTGACTCCTTTTTTCTTGTTCATGGTTTCTAATCTTCTGAATTCCTTTGCTTTGTCCTACCCAAACTGTTTAAAGCTTGATTTCCCATAGCCCTTCCACAAATTCAAAATTCTCCTCCATCCCATTGGAATTTCATTTATTCTCATTGCTCAGGTATATTTTGATCTAGGAAGGAATGCCCTTCTCTCTGGAATCTAATTGTTCTGATTTCCTCTCCTGAAGAAAGTCCCCTTTCTGCCAATTGAATTGTTGTACATCCTAGGGTTGTAGTTCTCTTTTTCTTCATATCTCAACTTCCAGCTCCGCTCTTCCATCTTGTTCCATCTTGTCTCTACCGATCCTCCTTGTCCATTACACCATTCTTTCCTAGTGGCTCTTATTCTAATTTGCTCAATTGGAATAGCAATTTTTGCTTCCATTGCCCAGTCCTCCTACTCTGCCCTAGATCCTTTGCCTATTGTTGCTTGCGACATTTTTCTGAGATCTAAATATTTTATTCTTAGTATTAATATAATATATTTTAATAAATTATAGCATTAATATATTATTATATATTAATATTATATATATATAACTCTAATATATTATGTAAATTATTATAATGTTATAAATTATTATTTATTAATGTATTATATAAATCAAAATAATAATATAATTAAATTTATAATTAAAAATAAACTATTAAATTACTTATATATTCAATTTAAAGTATTAATTTATTCAAAAAATATTAATAGTAAACAAATTAAAAAAATCTCCCATTAAATAGAAATAACGATAGTACTTTATAAAAATTAAAATATAAAAAAAACTTATATAAAAATCAAAATATAAAAGAAGATTTTTTGAAGGCAATTCTTTTGTTTTTTCTTACCTGAGTTATTTGATTTCAACCGATGAGTTTAGACAATTTCTCAATGTGAATTTAAATGTGGATCAGGATCATGTTTTCGACGATGACAAACAGGTGCATTGCGTGGTCAAAATTTTCATGTTAAGTTGTTAGTAATTTGTGTGTGGGGCTCGTTAATAGCTCCTAATCATGTGTTGATTCTAAATTATGTATATTTTTTAATATTTAACTAAAGTGGGTTTGAGTTGGAGTGTCACCTTGTTGATGGAACACTTTGTAATGTAACAATTGTAGTAGATTTTGCCACAATATTTTGGCATTTAAGTGTGATGCATGGTAGGTTTGTCCATAACCTGTGGTATTTGCACTGGGTCACTTATAAGACCTATAGATATGCCATTGGAGAAGAGGTGTTGTTGGTGGGGAGGTGCCTCATGTAACCTACTATTTGTCTTTAGTATTATCTTTGGTCCTATGAAGCTCATCTCATTGATGAGGATGTATTTTATGCATTCCATGTCTTGTTTGAAAATATTTTTAGTGAATATCCCTCTAATGGTTATAATTCTTTTATTGGAATCTTGAGGGTTGAATGTGTATTTGAGGCATGTATGTTATTTGCAACAATTTGTCATATATTTCACCACTTGCCAGCTTTGTTGGTTTGTGTAGTTGATCTTGGCCCCACTAGACTTTGTTTTGTTTCATCTTGTTGTTTTGGCTTAACTCTACTTAGACTTTAAGGGGGTGCCTTCTACCATCCCCCTATTTTTGTGAATAGTGTATTATTCTCTATTTAGCTTATACAAAGTAATATAGCCATAATTCATCAAAAACACACAAACCCCTAAGGAGCTCTACATATTAATTTAAATTACATCATTTGAAGAGGGAGGGCAGAGGTGCAAACAATTCTCCATCTTAAAATAAACTAAACTATTCTAAGCCCTACACTCATATCACTTTTTTACAACCCTAAATATTTAAAATGCTATCTAAAAATTTAGAAACCGTATTTAGATTATGTTTTCTTTTAAAGGTACACCCATCCAATCCCTTTGTCATCCCCTATGTTTATCTTTGTTACTCCACTCTCTTGGAAATGATTATGGAAAGATTGGAAGTAAGATCTTGATTCTATCTTGTTCTCCTAAGTTGAAACTCCTTGCTTGTTTGGAGAAGGGTTGCACCACCAACTAGAGTTTGGTAGTAAGGTTGCTTCTCCTTCTTATTCTACAAAGCTTCATGTAAATCCTTTTGCGGAAGGTAGCTCGTGTATTCCCTTGAGTGGAAACACTTTTTCTTTAGATAGATTATGTGTATGATGTGTTTAACCCTCATGTGCTTCTCATTTCTATCTAACCCCTTAGCATTCTTCTTTATTGAATCTTGGGGAAAGATGCATGATGATTGAGACAACATTTAGGTTGAGGTCTCCTTTGTCATGCTAACTCAAGGTCTTCAGTTATGTACTTCCTGTGATTGATGTATGATGTGTGTATTCTCCTCATATATTCTTATTCTCTATATATTCTTCATGCATCACATGTGCCTCACATATATTCTCTCTATGTGTTTCTATGTGTTCTACTTGAATTCTTTGTGTGTATTCCATGTGTGTTTCATGTGTATTCTATGTACATCCATCCTTTGTGTATCACGTGTATACAATGTGATTTCTCAAGTGTATGCCTTGTGTATGTCTTGTCTTATCTCATGTTTTCTAATTGCTTCATATATGAGTCAATTATGTCATGTGTCTTATGTGTATGCCAATCATCATAGACTCCTAGAATCCTAAACTTTGGGGCTTGATCACCCCTCAATTTTGGCAACATTCTATGGTTTCTATGTGTGTTGTGTTTGAAATTTATCTTTTCCATCCTTTAGTGTGAGTTCAAACATAAGTTCGTACCCATGCTAAAGTGGGGGCTAAATGTTATGTTGTAAAATGTGTACACTAGCATTTTACACAATTTAGCACCTAGGAAGACCTAAAATGTTACATTTGTTAATTAGGGCCTATTTTAACACATCTTTGAGCATTAAACATGTAATTATTGATCCTGATGCACAACCTAGAAAGTGAATTATAAGATGGAGCTAATAACACTTAAAGTGCCTTATCTCAAGAGTTTGGGGCTAAAGGACCAAGGTGCCCAAGTGCCCTAGGCCCTTCTTTAGCTTTAACCTAAATTAGTGGCTTGTCGGCTTAAGACATCTTAAATGATTTTTAATGTTAGTCTCATTTGGTTTAATTCTTTGAAAAATAAATCAGAATGCATATAAATGTAATTTAAACCATTCATTTGAACATCTAAGCAATCTAGACACTCTTGCACTCTCTCTTCTACTCTCTCATGCTCTCTACTCTTCGCTAAAGCTTTCTATTGTGGATCATTGTTGTGGCACTAACATATTGTAGGTCTTGTGAAGATATTTATACTTCTTTGGGCTACACCAACTTCTTGAGTCAAGTTGTGATGTCACATCAAGCATGCTACGATTTCCATTCTCATGCTAACTTCTTTCCTTCATGCTTTGGTCTAGCATTCCATTCTACTTCAAATTTGCCTCTACCCTCCTAGGGCACGTGATCTTTTTCTATCATCTTTGATATTGTAGAGGTGAGAACACCATTCATGGAGCTTGACTTAGGCAAGCTCCTAAATGGAACCCAACCATTTTCCTTCTTGTGTGTGTGCAAGATAGATCCAGATGAATTTGCAGGAATGAAAGCTACAGGGAACAGGAACATAGGAAGGCAAAGACAATAAATTATCACAATCTAAAAACACTAAAAAAGGCCTCGAGTGCCCAAGTGCCCAAGTATTTTGGCCTCTCAAATCCAGATCTAGGTTTTGATACAATCCCTAATCTCCACTATTCATTTAGTTTCTCAGTTTCTATGTCCGACAGTCTATTATGCTCTAATCTTTGTCAATTAGGGTTTGATATTTTAACTTAGTTTGCTTGGTTAGATTTGGTTGGATTTGGTTGACACTCCTCTATACAAAAAAGGGACAAAACCCTTGTAGTTTAGTTCTCCTTCTCGGGTAGAGGCCAAGCTCAGTTTGTGTTCCAATTTTAATAGAAGAGGATTTGACCTAGTTAACCTTATTAGGCTAAGTTACTCTTTTCTACATAAAATATTGTAGAGAAAGCATGATGTATGAGAACTTGTCCAAGTTCTCATTTTCCACAAGGAAATTTAATATATTGAACACATTATATCTAGTAAAAATCCAAGCAATAATTGATTGGCCTACACCCAATAATGTTGTAGAAATCTATAACTTTATGGGACTTGTTGGGTACTATAGAAGGTCTGTCAAGAATTTTTCTCAAATACCAATGCCAATTACTTTGTAAAGGAAAAATAATTCATTTGTTTGGATAAAAAGATTGATGATGCCTTTGAGGGATTAAATCAAAGGTTAACATTCATGCCCATACTTCTAGTGCCAGGTATGGTAAAGGATTTTATGGTTCATATAGATGCATCAAGATAAGGGCTTGGTAGATTACTAATGCAAGACAATCAAGTCATTACTTATGAATTGAGGAATCTAAAAGATCACGAACTTAGTTATGCAAACTATGATTTGGAGCTTATAATAGTAGTGCATTCCCTAACAATGTGGAGGCATTACTAGATTGGGTGAGGGTTTGAGCATAAGAGTGATCATCAAAGTTAAAATACTTCTTTACATAGCCCATGCTAAATTCTAGACAGAGGTGGATGGAATTCCTGAGTGAATATGAATTTGGAATCTCATATACTCAAGGAAGAGAAACACAAAGTAGTAGATGCTTGAAGTAAAAGGTTGTGACTGAATAACCTAATCAAAACCCAAAATAGTCTTAGTGAATGGATAGAAGCTAAGAAAGAGAAAGATTCTAGTCTCATAAAGATCATGATAGACTTAAACAATGTAGAAACTAGGGAATTAATGATAAGTGGAGAATACTCCCTTAAGGAATAACATCCATCAATATAAAAAATAGATTTTACTCCTAAAAGTGTTTGAAATAAAGAACTTTATTCTATAAAAGGGCCATAAGACTCAATATATGACATTGTTAGGGTTAACCGAAAGAATATATCAATTAAATGCAAATAAAGATTAAACAGAGGAATGGAAATACACAGAAATAATACCAACAAGAGACAAGTTTTAATGTGGTTCACCCAAACTTGGGTTAAATCCACAAAATAGAGAGTCCAATTATCCAGTAAATCAAATTGATTATGACCAACAATCCCTACAACTCAATACCGCTGCAAATGCTACAATACAATATCAATGGAAACCCTAATCCTTAGCCATTTTTATCATGACTTTTGTCGATTACAAAATAGGGTTTTTATGTCCAATGAAAAAATAACTCCCGACACCTTAATAAAATAATAAAAAACCATGTGAGGTTTCAGGGGCGCTATCCCCAAGCCCCTCGACCCCACCCTGTATCGCGACAAGGAGTACGCCAGGGGCGCTGCCCCCAAACCCCCTCAAGGGGTGCTACCCCTTGACCCTGTAGGATTTGGGGGGAAACTGTGCTGACAAAAGTGGGGTAAATTTAACCTTCGAGTCTGATTAGGCTCCATATAACAACAATCTCCCACTTGGAGACTGATCAGACTCCACACCATATCATCTCCCACTTGGAGACTGATCATAAAACTGCTGACCCTGTAGCTCCCACTGGAAATAAGCACCCCTAGACTCTGTTGTTCTATTGTTGTTGTTTTCAGTCTAGAAGACCAACCGAAGCTGAAGAGGAGCTTAGCTTCTCCCTTGTCACTGCCTTTGTAAACATATCCACTGGATTTTCATCTGATGTATCTTTTCTAGCTATAACTGTCCATCATCCAACACCAACCGAATAAAGTGATACCTCAACTGTATGTGTTTGGTCTTTGAATGCAAGGTAGAATTCTTTGCAAGATGTATGGCACTCTGGCTGTCCGTAAACAAATAAATGTTAACCTGTTGTTTGCCTAATTCTTCCATGAAAGATTGCAGCCATATCATCTCTTTGCTTGCCTTTGTTGTAGCTACATATTCTGCCTCTGTGGTGGATAAAGCAACCACTTTTTGTAACCTAGAAATCTAACTCACCGTTGTCCCACCTACAATAAAGACATAACCTGTAGTACTCAACTTGGTATCAATATCCCCTGCCAAATCTGAGTCTACATAACCTACTAAATCAGTATTAGAGACTCCAAAACATAAATATTTATTGGATGTACCTCTCAAATATCTAAGAATCAGTTTTACAGCATTCCAATGCTCCAATCTGGGATGACTCATATACCTGCTTACGACTCCTACAACATATGCAATATCTGGTCTCATGTATACCATGGCGTACATTAAACTTCCTACAGCTGAAGCATATGGTACCTTGGACATTTTTTCTTCCTCCTCTAGTGTCTTTGACATATCTCCTTAGCCAATTTCAAATGATTAGGCAAAGGTGTGCTAACAGCTTTTGCATTCTCCATATGGAATCTCTGCAACACCTTTTCAACATAATCAACCTGAGATAGAGTCAATTTTCTATTCTTCCTATCTCTACAAATTTTCATACCAAGGAATTGTTTTTCTACCCCCAAATCCTTCATAGCAAATGACTGTGCTAACTACTATTTTAACTCTCTTATGTGATCCATGTTAGACCCAGCAACAAGCATGCCATCAACATATAAACATAAAATAATGTAGCTGTCATTATCCAACCTCTTAAAATAAACATAATGGTCAAAATCACACTGGCTATAGCCTTGCTTAACCATAAAACTATCAAATTTGAAATACCATTGCTGAGGTGCTTGTTTCAAGCCATACAAACTCTTCTTCAATCTACACACCAATTTCTCCTTACCTTTGACCTCAAATCCTTGGGGCTATTCCATATATATCTCCTCCTCCAAATCACCATGGAGAAAGGCAATTTTCACATCTAGCTATTCCAAATGCAAATCTTCAGCAGCCACAATACTTAAAATAGTACGAATAGAATTCATCTTATCAACTGGATAAAAAATCTCATCAAAATCAATGCTCTTTTTTTGTGCAAATCCTTTTACAACTAACCCAGATTTAAATCTTTTCTTACCTCCATCTTCCTCTTTCAACCTATAAACTGATTTGTTTGGTAAAGCCTTTTTACCTGTAGGTAACTTACATAATTCCCAATTCTAATTTTTCAGCAAGGAGTCCATTTCTTCTTTCATTGCAATCTCCCACTGAACCTGTGTATCCACCTACATAGCTTCGTCATACCCTTCCAGTTCACTAGCATCTATTAACAAAATAGAATACAAAGAGGGAGAAAACCTTTCAAGAGGTCTACTTAGCCTTGTTGACCATCTAACATTCATTGGAGTTTGTGGTATTTCTTGTTGTTGTTGCGGAGCATGAGGAACCACTAGAACATCACTATTTGAAGTATCATCCAGCACCATGTAATCCTTTTCTTTCTTCTCATGCTGCTGCAACTAATCTTTGTACAACACCTTCTCATTGAATATAACATCCCTGTTTCTCACAATTTTCTGATTTTCAAAATCCCAAAGCCTATAACCAAATTCATCAATGCCGTATCCAATGAAAGTATTATTTTTTGATTATGCATTCAGCTTGGTTCTATTTTTAGAATCTACATGTGCAAATGCTTCACAACTGAAGGTTTTGAGAAAACAATAACTCACCTTCTTACCTATCCATGCTTCCTCTGGAATACCACAGCATAGCAAAGAATCCAACTTTCCATGCTAGAACAAAGCACATTGATGTTCAGTTACACTTCGTGTGAGACATGGTTGAGGATGGAAAGGTAAATTTGGAGAAGGTAGATACCTTGAAGAATGTTGTAGATGCGTTGACGAAACTAGTGGGCACAAATAAGTTCTGATGGTGTTCAGAGTCTATGGGCCTCTCGGCCTATAGCAGTTAAATCTTGTTATTCTATTGGCTCTTACAAGGTGTTCAACAAGTGGGAGAATGTTGGGAATTAAGGTGTCTCGACCTTGGTAATTCCTTGCATTATTTATGATTGTATTTATTAATTCATTGCCTTTTGTGGGATGTGGCACAGTGATGTGTCATCCATGGAAGATGACAACTTGTAATTTTGTTCGCGCATGAGGAGATAGGCATCCCACTTTGTGGTAGGAGAATTTTGCCATGTGTCAACATCCTGGATGTTGTGTAAGGGAATGTTTGACTGAAACGATTATGATGGATTCCTTTGATGAAGTTATGACATGTAAGAGTCAGAAATAGAAGCTTGTAAGACAGGTAAAGACATGTGTCATGAAGAATCTTTGAAAAAGGCATATTTGGGTGCCCCAAGGTGGACTATGACATGTTGTAAGAGAATATGCTATTTATAGCATGTGTATGATAGATTCTCTTACAGCTGTAAGTTGTAACCGCTATGACAGATTCTATGACGATCGTAAGTGTCATAAGAGCATCTGTCATAGCCCATTTTGGAAATAGGTGACCTCTTTGGGATGGCAGCTATGGACAAGTGTCAGACACATTCTACAATGTTGACCAAGTGTCCTTAGGCATGGGTTTTGGGCCATGGGGACAAGTTGGACGCCCATTCCAAGATAGGACCAATTTTACCTTATATATTCTATATAAACAAGTGCTTGGAGGAGGAGATGTTGTATGTGATTTATAGGTACTGTTACTCTACTGGATTGACTCTAGATATGAGTGTTGAAGACCATTGAAGCTTGCATTGCAAGTGTATTGTAAACAACATTCAGTTTTGATAATACATTGTGCAGGTTTCTGAGTGTGGGGTTTTTCACCCGATAAGGGTTTTCCCCACGTTATATCTTTGTCTCTCTTCTTTTGTCTTCTTTCCGGTTCATGTGTATTGCTGCAATATCTCTGTTAGATGTTCTATGTTGTTGTATTTGTAAGAATTAAATTGAATTTGCATAGCCCTCTCCTCATTAGATTAGTGTAGGAAGCGATTTCCGCACACCTAGCTTCCTTTCACTCATTGGGCCAAACAGATAGTTCCAACAGGTTGGGGTGGGTGGATAAATGCTAGGAGAGGTCTAGTTTCATTCCCTAAGTGGTCGAATCATTCTGAACTACATGCTAATCATTCTCAGTTTTGCCTCTTAGGGCTCCTAAGAGACATTATCGATAGTGTGTAGTCTGGAATGATTTAGCCACTTGGGACACAAAATGAGACCTCTCTTATCATTCAAATGCCCACCCTGATGCATTGACATAGTCCGTTCACTCCCATGAGGTGGAGGATGCAAAATTTTACTCCTTGCACCTTTCCACCGCATGAAACTGAAGCACTTTGCAAGAATGCATCCATTGTCCTCACGATCAAATAATGTTGAGTTCACAGAAACTGGGAGAGTTTATTTTGGATGGACCCCATGTGCATATATAGGTCTAAATGAAACATTCCCAGGTGTCATGGAATCCCAAAACTACCCCATCAAAGATTGGTAGTTTTTGCCTCTCAGGGCTCTTAGGAGACATTGCTGGCAATGTGTAGTCTAGAATGATTCGGCCACTTGAGGCACAAACAAGACCCCTCCTATAATTCTACCTACCCTAATACATTGACATAGTTCATTCAGCCCCACAAGGTGCAGGATGCAAAAATTCACTCCTTACACCTTTCCACTATATGAAACTGAAGCATTTTGGAAGAATGCATCTGTTGTCTTCACGATCAAATGATGTTGCGTTTGTAGAAATTGAGAGAGGTTATTGTGTATGGACCCCACATGCATATGTAGGTCCAAACAAAAAATTCCTAGGTGTCACAGAATCCTAGAACTGCCCTATCAAAGATTGGAAGTTTTTGTGTCTCAGGGCTCTTAAGAGACATTGTCGGTAGCATGTAGTCCAGAACAACTTGACCACTTGGGGCACGAAATGAGACACCTCCTATCATTTAGCTGCCCACCCCAACATGTTGGCACAGTCCATTTGGGCCCATGAGGTGCAAGAAGCAAAATTTCACTCCTTGCACATTTCCACTACATGAAATTGAAGCATTTTGCAAGAATGCATCCACTCTCCTCACGGTCAAATGATGTTGAGCTCACATAAATTGAGAGAGATTATTATGGATGGACCCCACATGAATATGTAGGTCTAAAAAAAATATTCCCAGTTGTCACAAAATCCCAAAAATAGCCTGTAAAAGATTGGTAGTTTTTTGTTTCTCATGGCTCTTAAGAGACTTTGTCACGGACATGTAGTCCAAAATGATTCGACCACTTGAGGCTTGAAATGAGATCCCTCCGAGCATTCACCCACCCACCTCAGAGTGTTGGTGTAGTCCATTTGGCCCCACGAGGTGCATAATGCAAATTTTTACTCCTTGCACCTTTCCACTACATGTAAATCTTCTTATGTGTGGCTATTCTAGGTATGATATGATTCTTAAAATTTATTTTTAGGACTATTCATGATGTTATCAAGGAATTGATTGTAGTAAATGTTAGGAAAGTCATAATGATGGTTTGATAGTTGCATTTCTAGTAGGACTTGGTGACATGACAACCTTCATGAAGTCATTTAGTTCGGAGAATCCTTCATGATCTCCCTAGCTTCTCCAATGCAAGGTCAATCTCACAATCATTCTAATAGTCTATAATGTTGAGTTCATTTTCTCTTTGATCTAGCAAAATATTAGAGAAAACACGCTTCTCTTATGGCCTATGTAATCCATAAGACCAAATTATTAGAGTGATATATGAGGATATGACCAAAAGAAGCTCAAAACTATTTGATTAAAAGGATAAGAAATTAAATAATGCATTGAGTTGTTTGATAATAATTTAAATGTAAAGCATGAATACTCAAAACTAAAATTGGATTGATTGAAAGATAAAATGAAAGCATTCAAAGCATGACACAAGGAACCAAGACTTAGTTTGATCAAACCAACTCACCAATCAAAACCATGGGGAATATCCAAATACATCAACAACCACGCCATTTAGTCACAAGATCTATAATTAAACCAAGAGATGGGAGCACATATAAGAAGGTAAGGAAAATGTAAAAAATATAGAAGGTGAAATGAGGATAGAATTTAGAAAAATGTAATCAAATCACAAAACTTAATGACTATACGTAACATACCTTTCTATCATTCCATTAATTCAATCTAATGAACCATGTAGATCCGCTCTACTCTTTATGGTTTCAAGTATTTCTTCATGGTCAGACTTGCAAACTTTCCACAAATTTTTATTCAAAGGTCTACCCCAACATTTTATCAAATGAAAATTTGATGCCTCAATAAGGGTAGAATAATGAACAATTTTCCTATGTTTGTCATAGTCCTCAAACAAGCACACATTAGAATTCTTCATTGGATACCTTCTAAGCCATGTTTTAGTAACAACCACTGACCCTGTATGATACTCAATGTTTTCTCCATCTATGATAGGGACAATCAATTTCTTTTTTGCCTCAATGCAATGACATAAATAATAGTCCATTCCCTCATCATTATCTTCATCCACAATAACCGCATAAACATTCCCTACATTGAATTGCACAAAAAAACACTATTCATCATTCTTTATAAATGATAAAAAACATTGTACATCATAATCTAAAATATATCAATATTTAGTAGGTAATGCGTCTATAATACCTGGTTCAAATAGATCTGAAATATGGTCAAAGTCAATAGATGATTCCATCTAAATGAGTTGTAGTGCTCTTGGAAGTTCATACGTCTCAAGTGGTCTTAAGGCTCTAGCACACCATTCACCTACCCATTCATTTGACTCACAGTCATTCCAAGAAAAATCTATACATGATGAAAAAAACATGCCATCTTCCTTGAATGAATAGTCTATGAAGCTACATTTGACCTTCTAAAATAGTGGAACTCATTCGATCTTGTCACTATACAACAATATTCACATTTTGAAATGTTAGCTTATTCTATCAACCAAAAAATTCTACAAATTGTACACCTTTATTACCTGGATCCATTGTAGAGTTGCACCATTCAACAATGGATGTTGCATCTATCAACTTTGCATTGTCCTTGTACTTCAACTCTTCTCATGCTAAAGCTCTTTTAATACATGCTCTAGCACGACCATGCTTCCCTTTTCCATGCCCAACCTCAAAGAAATTCCATATATGTTGAACACCACTGAATATATGCATCCTAATCAACCAATAGAATATCCATGAATTTGTAAATTGTGCACAATTATCTAACCATATGATATGTTGATCAAACATGATGTTCTTGTTACTCAAATTACCATAAAACATTTGAAAGCACCCTTGCACAAACTCTGTAGAATGTGTGTGATGATTACTGATATAAAAATGATACTCCCTTAATATATTTCTACCTTCTTATGTATTGTCAGGTGCATGAATGAATGCTATATGTATAAACATAGCAACCTGAGTGGAGTTGTAGTATTGTGATTGAGCCTCATTCTATGGTTGTAGTGTATAATTCTCTGCAAAGTCTACATTTAGCACAATCGTATGGAGAGGAAATGTATCCTTGCATAACTTTAATTGCAAGTCCAACCATCAAGCTCTGTGTGTATGCCTTGCATACTCATAAGATATTTTTTCTCAAAAAATATCCTTAAATATAGATTCTACTACTCAAATTACCATAAACATCTGAAAGCACCCTTGCACAAACTCTGTAGAATGTGTATGATCATCACTGATATAAAAATGACACCCCATTAATATCTTTCTATCTTCCTATGTATTGTCAGGTGCATGAATGAATGCTATATGCACAAATATAACAACTTGAGTGGAGTTGTAGTACTTTGATTAATCCTCATTCTATGGTTACATAGTGTATAATTCTCTGCAAAGTCTATAATTGAAACAATCATATGGAGAGGTAATGTATCCTTGCATAACTTGAATTGCAAGTCTAACCATTGAGCTCTATGTGTATGCCTTGTGTACTCATAAGATATCTTTTCTCAAAAAGCATGCATAAATACAGATACTGGTATTTCTTCACTCACCAATTCACATATGTTTGCTTCTTTCCCATCTTTTAGACTGTATGCCACTATCTTGTATTTCCCAAAAGGTACTAATTCATTTCCAATTGCATGTGTGTTCTCCATGTGTACACAAGCTCTCAAATGTTGCAAACCACAACAACTATCACATGTTTCATCCAAACATGATGTCTTATAAAACATTTGTCCATCTACTCTTTCACAAAAAAAAATATTGAAGTGAAATATCTTGCTGATTTAGGTGGAGCTTCAATCATACGCTCCTGCAAAACATCATTAGTATGCAAAGATACACATATATGTCGATAAACATCATAATGCATAGAAAATTCCATGTGAACTCTACAACAAGTACTGTGTGTGTGTGTGTGCACAATTTATTTGGACATAAAAGGGTTTTTTCATTTCAAAATACCTTTGACTAATTTGAACTTGAGGATAAGTCTCTACAAATTTGGAGAAAAATTATGTTTGAGTTATATCTAAAAAATACTTTGGCTGTGGCTCACGATTTTGACAACCAATTCTCCTTTGTACAACATCCTTTTTATTAGGAGATACTCTTGTGTCATTTCTCCAAAACTCCTAAAGTAGGGATTTTAAGGCTTCAACTATGGCTTTATCTTTCCATGGGAGTCTACCGGAAAATGCTCATAGTTCATTACTATTTGGGCTCTCAATTCTTTCATGTCTCCCAATGTCTTTCATCAATGTTTTATACTTATCTTTAGTGCTTGAATTCTTATCAAGTGAGATTTCTTTGTTTGATTGCTCACAATAGTTGATGTAATGACACATCACGTAGCATTACTATCTTTCATGGGTGAGGTGGAACCAATGCTTTCATATGTATTGACTAGATTTCTTACAATAGATTTTTCATTATTGGCACTTGATGTTCTTAGGCCAAGAATCTTCATCATTGGCCTAAACTTAAGATTTTTCATCATCTCAACAAATAATTGACATCTTCTGATTTCACTTATGTTTTGAAAAAACATGGTCCATATCTTATTCATATTTCTTCTACAAGTATGCTTAGGAATCTTGTCAACCATCAGTTTTAGAATAATCTCATCAATCTCAATAAAAAATTTAGGCTTTTATACAAAATTCTAGGAGGTGTCTCAATGAAAAACTTGAATCATTAGACAAATTTTGCTCATTCAACATTTGATTATTTGGTGTAACATCTAAATTCAAATTTCCAAATGCATCATCATTTTCCATCAGTGATTGAACATTTTCTACACTATTAATTTGAGATGGTAAAGATGACATACCTTCAACTTCTGCATTTGATTTCTTACTTGTGTGAAGTTTTTGCATTTGTTCCCTTTGTTTCTCCAATTCTTTCTCTCTTTTGAATGCTTCATCATCCAATTCAATTGGAAAATATGGTTGGTCTTCATTTGTGGCATTCAATTTCTTGTTTTCATGAAGTTGTCTCATTCGCTCTTTTTTCTTTGCATTCTCATCTTCATGTTCCTCCGATGTTTGAGTTTTTGGTCATTTTCTTGGAATGGTATTAAAATCTATATCAATCTAAAACAAAGGTCAAAAGAAGACAAATAATAGATGATAAATTATTAAATTACAATACAAAACATTTGCAATTAGTAAGTTTTTTGTTAATGTAAGACAAAAAACTAGTTAATTCCTCAAAACATGAAAAAAAATGATTTTCAACATCAAATTTGAATTAAAAAACATGCAATTAGAATCTTTTGTATCGAAACAAGAACAAAAAGTGATCCAATTTTGTCAACCAATCATTTGAGAACCTCAAAAGAATCAAAATTATTTTTGCATGTTTGAAAAAGTATAGAACAGAGAATAAAACAGAGAATGTGGGTCAAGAATCATGTGATATGCATTTTTGTAGGTTGTTGCAGAACGTTTTTAACTAGTTTAAAATGTGAGTGTTATAATGCACTTAGATTTTTTCAAGCAATTTTTATCTCTCTTCATCTCCATCTCTCTCCCCATCCCTCTACCTCTCAATCTCTCTCCCTATCTCTTTGGACATCTCTTCATCTCTTTCCCTCACTCTATATATCCCTTCATCCCTATCTCTTAATCTATCTCTCTACCTCTCTCTATCTCTATATATTTCCCTTTCTATCTCTATCTCTCCCCCACAATCTATCTCCCTATCTCTTTCCTCTCTCTGTCTCTATCTCTCCCTCACTCTCTATCTCGCTATCTCTCCCCTCTCTCTATCTCTATCTTTCTATCTCTCTCCATCTCTATCTCTCTCCCTCTATCTATCCCTTTGTATATCTCAGCCCCCCTCCCTCTCCCTTTCCATGTATCTATCTCCATCTCTTTCTATTTCCCACTCCCTCCCTCTCTCTCCATCTCCCTCTCCATAATCTTTAGTAAGACTTGGGATAAACACCTACACCATATTGGGTAAGTACTTGACAACTTTTAGAAATACAAGTTGTATGCAAGCATGGAGAAATTTTTATTTTCTAAGAAGAAGATATGGTATCTAAGATACATTATAGACACATGAGGAGTGCATGTGGATTTAACCAAGATTCAAGTCATCCAAGATTGGTAATACTTGAATTATTTCATAAAGTTGCATAGATTCTTCGGATTGGCAAACTTTTAGTTTTTCACATGTGACTCGACCATTAAACTACGTTGAAAGAGGTGGCACCAAAACAAGGTTCATCTAGATAGTAGGATAATGGAAAGCACTTGAAGGCTTCAAATGCATATTATGTTATACGTACCAATCCTTTCTCTACTAGATCTTGAATGACCAATCAAGATCAAGAATGGTGTATTAGAATATACAATTGTAGAAATTATCACTTAACATGTCCATCTAGGTTCATACCATAGTGAATCATTAACTACATTAGTCAAAAACTACCCAACATATGACCATGAGATTTATGGTATTATTCAAGCATGTAAGCATTGGAAGCATTATATATTGGGTAAGGAAACTATGATCCACATAAATAACAAGTCACTCTAGCTATAGAAATAGTGGCATTAGAAATGGTCTTCATATCTTCAATAGTTCCACCTAAATATCAAGGAAAAGAAGCGAATAACCAATCCAATAGTGAAATGGGGGAGACGGGACAAAGAAATAAGGATAGAGAGGGAGATATGTGGATAGGGGACATAAATAGAGAGAGAGAGAGAGGAGAATGCACTCGTGCTATAATGCGAACGCATTTTGTCTTGCTTTGGGAAATTACAACCCTTAGGGTTGGATTTGTCTTGGGAATCCAATCCAAATGGTGGGACATACCTTTTGGAAGCCAAGGACATGTTTTCAACAAAACTTAGAAAATCAACCAAATTTCAAGCGTGCTCCCCCTCAAGTTTACACGTTTTTCAATGTCATTATGAAAAAGTGCCAAGATGACTTCAAAATTTTTTATCATATTTCTAACCATGTATTTTTTTAAATCTAATAACATTAAGGTTTCCATCTTGAATTTATTTTACTTATGTGTTACTTTTTTTAGAAAACCTATGTTTAGTATTTCTAGTGTCATTTTTTACTTGTTTATCAAAATTTGAATAAAAAACATTTTTAGATTCTAGACTCTATTCTATACATGTTAAAAAAAATTATTTTTGGTTATTTTAAAAAAAATTTAGGGGGGAGAACGATTAAATTTCTAATTTTCAGGATGTGTCAACTTTGAAAATTCATAAAAAATCATATATTCATTAAAAAAATATCAAAAAAATTAGGCATAAACTATGTGATGTTAGCTAATTTTCCATTGAAGTGATTTTTGAAATACTTAAAAGAGCCAACATTTTAGGGGGAGCACACCAGGTGCTATGTTATATTTTTTTGACAAAATCAGGAGCACTTTGTGTTCTCCCCCTATTTGGACCTCTTAATCTCGTCCATTTTTTGAAAAAAATAGTAGTTTAGAAACTATATTTTGCGCACTAGAAATCTTGTTCTTATCACATTTTCTAATTTTGAGCGTGGATGTTTTAAATTTTTCATCCAAGATCAATTTTTACTGATTTCAAAAACAAAGTGGCCACTTTTGACCCCCTTTTGGTCTCCTATTTTCATGCACATACTCAGTTATACATTTGCATTTGTCAAAAATAAACAAAGCGAAAAAGCAAAAAAGCAATCTTATCTTGTGTGATAAGATTAACAACTAATAAATGGAAATGCTTTCCTAATTAACTCCCTAATTAACTTATGTAAATGTGTAAATATAATTTTATGCCAACACCCCCCATAAGTGCAACTTAGTGAAATTACACACAAGCTAAAAAAAGATGGAAGATGGGTATCAGAAACAAGGCTTGATCAGGTACCCATTTACAAACAAAGATCTCTCATAAGTGAAAGAAAGGAGAAAAACTCAATGGGAGAAACTCATCTCCAAAAGAGAGAAAGCAATAGGTATGTACAAGTGATGGTTTCAAAATCAAGTCCACCACAAATACATAATTAATACCCTCCACAAGATAGAGCAAATGAATGAGAATCTAAATCCCCTCCAAGTAGCTCAAGTACCAATGATGAGTGCCTGAATATAGAAAAGAAACCACTATCTGCAAACAACATTTCTCCCATTTGAAAGAAACAGATCCATTAGTGAATGTAGAAGTCTTTCCCGCATCTTAGATGAATAGAGAATCCAAATCCAAATGTATTCATGTGCCTCTGAATGCAACTCTGATGTCCTCATATTAGAAAAATGTATCTCCTCCAAAACAAGAACTAAAAATCTAATCAGAGATGTAGAACCAGGAGAAGACAAAATCATAACTGCATCTAGAAACACAGAAGATGATGTGATGACATCACTGTCATCAAAGATGAAATGAATATCTTCCAATGTATCCTCCACATTAGAAATGTGAGACTCCACAAACAATAATGAGATGTCTCGTAGATAGCAATTCCAATGAGGTGGTGAATTTGGAAGACTAATAATGTCCTACTGTAAGGAATCTCTGGAAGCTCTTGAAGAAGCAACATTAGAATTTAATGGAGCAATAGGAGATGAAAATGTTTCTACAACTACTAGGTTAGAAGAATTTGGCAAACTACTGTCATTGACAATGCAAAGTATTTTAACTGATGGAGCTAATAGAGTTGTTTTAATTCATCAAGTTGTTTCAATATGCAATTATCTATTGTATGCCTTTTTCTCCCACAATAATCACATGGAGACATGATTACACCATCAAGATTAAAATGCAAAAATGAAGAAGTAGAGAGGAAGCCCACCCAAAAAATAAAACTTCCTCAGGTGCCAGTATATCCAAGTTATTATCAAAAAGCGTAAAACCAACAAACTAAATAAAATTAACTTGGGGCTAAATCTAGAAAAGTAACATGGGTAGCTATGTAGATCTCATCAACACCTTTCCAATGCGAATTTGATCTCAAAAAATGAAGATTCTGGGTAGAATTCATGAGCTCAGAAGCCAAAAAAGAAACCTAGACTTCAACCTATAATAAAATTGACTAACAACATAATCTAGCAGAAAGACTAGCACCACTGGATAAAGCACGAAAGCAATTTTTTGATGCCTATTTGTTTGTGAAAAATTGATTCAGTGTGTCTAAGGTAGGACTCCTAGGAAAAAATCCCCTCTTATGGCATGCTAATAGGCCAAAGGTGGCTCCATCCTGGTGGGTGATGGGCGGATCAGGTAGGCTAGGCAGCGGTAGTGGATGAGCTAAGGTAGGGTGGTAGTGTTTGGGTGCTGGCACACAAGCTGAGGGCATCGAGAAGTGATGACACATGGGAGGTGCGGCCTTTGCTGGCTCTAAGGCTCCTTGATTGAACCAAACTAGGGGCTAAGCTTTACATGTGAGCATGGACATGATCTGCTGAGAAATTATAATGCCCCAATCCAACTAACCTCCAAATAATATGCCCAACATGTAAAAACAAACCCACAACTACTAAAATCAAAATGTCAGAATTGCCCGCCAAATTTTTTATGGAACCGTTGTGCAATGGAAAGGACCACTGATAAAATACCAAACCCATTTGATATTGCCCAAGAGAAGTTAATGATGCAGAGACTACAAAAAAATAGTAGGACATAGCATGGAATGGTATGGTGATAGTACAGAACCATACAAAAGTACGTATTTCGTACAAAAGTATAAAATTTCCTCAACGACGAAAACAAACATCAAAAAAATGTGCAAATTTTTTTTTTATGTCTGATTTCAATATTTGGATAGATGATTCTAGGGTTTTGACATCTTCTGGACTCATTAGTGTAGTTTATTTCACACTAGGAAGCACAGATCATGATCTCATAGTTAAAACCATCTCAAATTCAAGAAGAAACTAATAAATATGGAGTTCTAATACCATGTTAGACTCCCAAAATCATCTATAGTATTTCTTCTACAAAGAGGATTGTTTCAAAAAGTAGAAGCCAAAAAAAATCAAATTGCAATCAATACTTTCATGTGCATTAATTATTCACAAAATAATAATATATAGTTATATAATTGCATTTGTCAGAAATAGACAAAACAGAAAAACAAAAAGTAGTCTTATCCTATGTGATAAGATTAAAAACTAATAAAGGAAAATGCATTCCTAATTAACTTATGCAAATGCATAAATATAATTTTACACCAACATCTATTTGATGTGAAAAATGCCACATTGTATGAGAAATAGCTATTATTTGGAGCCAATATTAATCAATCTTTTCAGTTTCATCAAATCTACAATTCACTAAAATAAAACAAAACAAAAGCAAAGGGCAAAGGTTTAATTTTTTTTTAAAAAAATGCACGTCATTTCAAGACATCCCATTATTTGTTGATAGGGAATAAAGGATATTTTGATCAAGAAGCAAATCCCTCTAAATGCACAAATTGGGAGTAAATTTACTTAAATGTCGTAATGTAAGCTATACAATATAACTAGCTTGAAACTTAGGAAAAAAAGACTTGTCTAAGCAAGACATGAACCAAAGATTGCACTACAAATTACCAAAAACTAAATGATCAATATAACTAATATCAACAAGTACTAGAGCAAAATATATATAAAAAGCCAAAATAAATACTATATTGTCAACAAGTAGATAGATGAACCAACACCACATAGTCCAAATGGAAACATATTTGGTTTGGTCATGAACATTCGACCCGTCATATAATTATAGGTGACTTTTGGTCATTATTATTTCTTTTGACATCAGCATCATGACTCGGTAGTCGGTTGATTAGAAGTTAGAACTCATCTTAACCTTTGAATGGACATCAATTAAGGTATAACGAAAGAAGAATTTTTGTCAAATGTTGTAGTTGCGAGTGTCTTGTGCACAAAAAAGTGGAAACATAGACAGGTCATGTGAACTGTTTCACAAAATGCACAAGAGATATGTGGTCTCATAGAATGCCACGGTTATAGGATGTGTTCGTACTGGGTTTGTTGAAAAGTCCTTAGAAACTTTATAGCAAATGCAATTTGTGGGTGTAAAGCCTGACTCCCAACCTTTGCCAACATGTTTCTTAACTCTCCAAAGTCTTGTTCTCTATCTTAAGACATGGTCGACTTTTTTTGTAAAACATGATTATGATTTTTTTAATAAGACAAGATCATGATTTTTATGTGGGATCGCGACCATTAAACAAATCGTGAATATTAGGCAAATTAATAGGTGATTGCATGGCTCGCGACCACTAATGTAAGGATCACGACTATTAATGTCTTCATTAGAATTAATGGGCTCACAAGACAGATTAAACCATTTGATGTAAGAGCTTGTTTGGCATAAGAATTAAATCATTTGAATCACACGATCCTTCTAAAAGACATGATCCTAGTCTCTCTCTTTAAAAGAATGTGATCTATTAAATAGAGCATAATTTGATAGTAGTGAATGGTTAAATCTTATAACTATATATATGGTTGGTTAATAAGATTGATAATTATTTATTAATAATTTTAAATCATTTGATGTGTTATGAATTAAAAATATATATATTTATATATATTTGTTTTCAAATAGTTATATATATTCCAACTAAATTTGATGATATAGATATTAGTTGTTTGAAAGAAGAATCATAATCTATACGATTAATCAAAGTGATAATATATCGATAGACATAGTTAAGGATAACAAACAAAATGAATGATGACTTCACCTTGCAACTTACACAAGGTAACCCTATTTGATACTTCCTATTACAAGTTTACATCTACCTATCTATCTATCTTGAATGTTATTGTGAGTTAGTGGTAGTTAAATACCAAAAAAAACTAATCAGCATTTCTTAACCTATTCTGCTGAATTAATTTTAAAATAACAGAAAAGATACACTAGATGTATTGCACAAATGGTCTTACACATGTTATTGAGCATAAAGAGGTTTCCCATCAAATTTTACATGACTTCTAATATAACATGTAAAAATAATTAGTATAGCTTAACTTGCTCTTATACCATGCTAGAAATTAGGATCTTAGGATACTAATCATTATAAATAAAATGTGAATTATACGTACACACATTTAACACATTACACAACATATATACGAGGAAAACATTTTCAAGTAAAAAACCCCATAAAGCATCATTTAATTATAAACACTTACAAAAAATAGTCTATTAAAAAATAGAGTAAATGTGGGGACACTCCTCTACTTATTTCCACACGGCCAATACCACTTCATGTGCATAGTAATAAAATTCACTATAAATCTTCAAATCCCCTTACCTCTCAATGAAAGAGAACCTCCTTACATATAGAATAAGGGGTGTCAAAATACCTTAAGGTGTATTAGTCACACCCATTCAAAGCAACCATTTATAGTAATAGATTTAGGGAAAGAACATGCCTTGCCAAAAGAAAGCTAGGAGGAGCTAGCCTAAGGATTCTACAATCTTTTATCTTGTGGAAGGTTGCCTAAGAACCACTTTGGATTTAGTGAATTAATCAAGCAGCTATATCAAGCCTTGGTGGAGGAGTGGCATTTCAACTTTTTTAGCCAAACATCAACCACATAAAACTCCAAGGACATGAGCAAGTAAAAGGGGAAGCTAACCAACTTCCTATGTCTGAAGTGGTTAAGCAAAGTAAAATGGTAGGAAAAGACACACTTGTAGCTGCCTTCTAGCATTTTATAAATTATCAGTTGAGTGATCAGCTAGTCCCATGGCCTTGGCAAAGACTCTTTGAGATAACCCACTTGAAATCCCACAAGCTTCTCTTTACCTCTTAAAAAAGTTTCTATCTCTTCTTTCTTTTTGGTTTTCCTTGCCTGGAAAGCCATCAAACCTTCCATAGACAGTCCTGTAGCCTCCGTTGTACTTTCCGCTGTCACCTTTAATCAAGAAGACTAGGTCATAGCCTTTAACCCTTTCCGTGAATTATTAGATCCCAATAGATATTGATATATTATAATATTTGATTAAAAAATTTAGAATTTACATACCAATATGCTATGAATTGGTAATATATTTTCACTAGCTTAAATTAATTGACAATTATGACAAGTAATTATTTAAGTGAACCATGCATAGAGTTAGTATGTATGGAAGAGGACTTTGGAAGTTCTAAGGTTGACACATTCAGAAAGACCTGTTAAGAAATGTTTTTCCTTATATACTATCCAAGAGATTGTTTAATATATTAATAAAAGTTATGTATAGAAGTGTTCCCAAATCTTCAGTATTGTTCTATTTTTCAGTTTTGCACATCTGATTTAGATTTTAAGATTTCAGTTCTAGGATTCTTGTCACAATTACAACCAATTTTAGGTTAGGAATGTAACATTGCCATTTAAAAGATGTTTGAGACAAAGTTAATAAATGAAAGAACATCCTACTTTGAAATGTTGACTACTCTTGCACTTAAAATTATTCTCCTAAACAATATTAAAAACAAAAGTAGAGCCTACACTTTTTTCCCAACCTGCATATCTTCCCTTAAAACAAGAAATAAAGTTGCCTACATTCTCATGCTTTGTGGGTTGTGAGGTTTTGCTTTTGCATGGCTTTTAGATTCTTTGTAGGGCTATTCAAGGTTTAGGAAGCTTTTACAATTCTCATTCTATTTTTTTTATTCTTGTATTTCCTAAATGGTTCCATGGCTCTCCATAAAGGCATGTCACAAGATGTCATGGCAACCCCCTTCATCCCCAATCATGTTTAGGGTGCAACATATGTATTCAGGTATGGGGCACAACTACCAATTCCAAGTACACCAGTGCCTATAGCTTTGTTCAAAACTATCTTACTATGAAAACTGTGGAGATTCATCCACCTTCACACGATCTTGGCAAAAATTTAAGGAACCATATGAAGAAACTACATGAAATAATATTCCTCCCATTTCTTGCTATGTTAAAAGCTTAACTCTAGGCCATTAAAACTACTTAAAAAAAAAGCTTGACACAAGACAAAAAAGGATTTTAGTTTCTACCATATATATGATAATGTCGTCAACATAATGATAGATGAAGATTGGGAAGAGAATCCCAAAAAAGTAAAATTAGTTTCAGCATTACAAATGTCTATAATTCCTAACAATCATAGAAATTTCCAAGTAACAAGATCATTCACAAATATTCAAATTGTTTTCCTAACATTTGACCAAAATAGAAAAGGATTATTTAGGAGCTTTCATAATTTTAGGTGTTCTTTTTCTATAGTTCAAATCCATTTTTTGCTTAAATGCTTTCAGATGTAAGGTTTTTACTGCAGTCATAACAAGTTACAGTTGGGTTCATAACATCATAATCACTAAATTCACTCTAACATGGCAGTGAGAGTTCCAGTTGTGACAATGAACTTCACCGTCAAGTGAATAAGGTACCTATTTCTTTTTCAGGCTGGTGTTCCTATATCAAACTCTGAAGGACAATTGTAGACCAATCATTGACTGCGATACAGGGATAACTTTAAGAAAAGACCCCTAAAAAAAGTTATAAAGTCCGGTGAATCTTAGCTAAGTGCTTTAATTTTCTTGGCGAATCTTTAATTTTTTTTGTAAAAAATATTAATTTTCCTTGCGAATCTATGCACATTACTAAAAAAGTTATAAAATCATAGTGAATCCTAGTGAATACTCGCTAAAAAAAAAAAAAACAATGGCGAATCTTAGCGAATAATTACTAAAGAAATTAATTAGAATGGTGAATCCTTACTTTAAAAATTTACATATTTGGTCAACCCCATATAACTATCCTTAGGTGAGAAAACTATAATCTAGTGATAATTATTAGGTTTATAAAATTGTCTCCTCCCTAATTTTTTTACATCAACTAAAGTTTAATGAGTTTATACCAAGAAAATTTAACCATAGGTACACTTCCTACAAAAAGGATGTCTCATCTAGAGTCTAAACATTTAAGAAATAAATTAAATTAAAATGAAATTTGTAACTAATAGATAAATTTATAATTAAATTCTAAAATTTAACCCTTTTCCTAAGGCAATTTAAAATGATAAAGTAAGTCAAATAAAATAATAATCATTAAAAATTCATTACACTAACCTTAAAAGAATAAAGCTAATAAAATATATGTCTCTTGTTTAAAATACAATAAATATTTAAAATTGAATTATATATGGAATAATAAAATAATATGAAAATTATACTAAGTAAACATTTATTTTAACTCTAAAACAAATACTATGATGAGTGCAACTATTTTAAAACAATTACTCCACTAAAGGTGAAGCCAACTAAGTCAAATAAAATAATAATAAATAAAAATTCATTACACTAAAGAAAAAGATTAAATCTAATAAAAATGAATAAAGCTAATAAAATATAATTTCGTTTCATGTTTAAAATACAATAATATTTAAAATAAACAAAAAAGTAAGTAGAATTACACTTCCCCAGTCAACATTTTCTTCGGTACAAACTCTCATACCTATGTAATTTTCTTGTTTTGACACAAGTAGCTTAAATGGTGTAGCTTATGCTTCTTGTCCAGCTCTTAGAATGTGGGCATATAAATTCATAAGCACTTGAAGGTGTTGGAGTAGGTGTGGCATATAAATTCATAAGCACTTGAAGGTGTTGGAGTAGGTGTGTTGTACACCTTGCATAACATTGGTATTATTTTATTATGTAAAATAAATATTTATTTGTGGTGCATCCATGTGATGTGTTTATCCACATTAAATATTTATTTGGATGCCACTTGTAATCTTTTTATGGAACATTGGGTTAATTACTTTATTTGTAATTATTTGATTAATTGGGAAAACTTAGTACCAATAATCAAATGTGGGATCAATGGTTTTGTAGACACATGGTTTTGGGGAAAATGATATTACAATACCACATGTTGTATTTGTGTGAGCTATGTCTATACAAGCAAACACATGGGTAGTTGTTGAGTAAGAGGTTGAGGTGAAGGCTTATTGCCTTTGGCTGTGTTTGTAGCTTCTCTTACAAGTTAGCTATGTGAGGGTTTGAAGCATGGCATAGGATGTATGGTTACATGCTTGTTCACATGGATTGCAGGTGGAGAGAGTTTTATGTTTCAGAGGTTATCTCTGCATATGTATTTGTTGATTATTGTTGAATAATACATGAAAGATGCATGCTTTTGGAGGCTGGGTTTTTCCTCTATGAGGGTTTTCCCAAGGTACATCTTGTGTCACCATTGATGGTATGATTGTCCACTTCTTTTGCATGTGGATTTGTGGTTTGTTGCATATTAAATCTCTTATTGGGTTATGAGGAATTAGTTTTTATGGTTGCATTTTCCAACATTTGGTATTAGAGCTTGGTTTCCACGATTTGGGAGGAAATACTTGTTTGATAACCCTAACTATGAGTGGAATTTTTGTGTTTAGTGGAATCCATGTCTTTGCAGGAAAGAATGAAGACATTGCAAGATATGAGGGTTTGCATGTTTTTTGTTTGCAGATCTAAGGTTTTGGGTTTTGTAGATTTGTGGAGAAAATTATAGATCTATGTGTTAAAAATTTGTTGCAGGAAAGGGTTTTTTTATGGCTTCAATGAGGGTTTTGAGGAGGGTTTTTCACATATAACCTCCTATGCAAAAATAGACCTCACCATTGGATTCAAAGGCCCAAGAGGCAAAGAAAACATATAATTTAGCCTAGTTTGGCCATTGTGACCTGAGGCAAAAAAATTTAGCCCCCCCAAGTACAATGGTATGACTGCAGAGGTACGCAGAAAAAAAATTATATTTTATATGTGCAGAAAAATTCCTTTTCTATAGTTTCGTAAAAACTAAAAAAAAAATTAAGCTATAGAAAAGATCAAATTAAAATTAATAAATAAGATTTTTGGCATTAGGGGGGGGAGAGGGGGGGAGGCAGTCCGCAGATTGTCATACCCCCTGTCCTTGATGTCTACAGGGATGACCTGTCGGAAGGTATTCTCACCAATTAGGTGCTCCCTAGTTGGTGGGGAAACCAGGACTAGTGCGGCTTAAAGGCCCCATCCCTGGCCCCTAGCCGGCATGGTCGACATACCCTGGTGGGGGGTTTAAAAACAAAAATTTTAATTAAAATTTTAAACAAAAAACTTCAAACAATTTTTAAATGAAAGTCAAGTCTACCACCAGTAGAGCCGCCCAAGGGCCATCGGTCGGCCACTACATGTGGCGGGCCACTGCATGGCCACCTAGCACCCACCAAAGGGCCACCAGGGCTAGTTTTATAACATAACTAAATAGATTGTTTCCAGGGGGCATAACTTTTTCCCACGATGTCAGATTTTCAACTTCTTATATTCAACGGAAAGATCTTTCCATCTACTATACAGTGGTGACAAAGATTTCCCTAGAATTTGCCATTTTGACTAGTTTTTCTAGTTGGAAGCTAGATGTTCATTTTGAACTTTGACCAGGCATAACAGGTGCATACAGAGTCAGATTTTGGACTTACTATAGGCGTTGGTAAGGTATTTCTTAGCACTATACAGTGGAGTAGGTTTGGAGATGATATTATAAGGTTTATTTTGCTTGTATTAGATTGAGCTCATTTTGGTTCCTTTGACTTATGGTGTGTTTGTGAGTTGATGGAAAATCAAATCTGGGATGATTTTGTGCTCAAATCATTGTAGACTTATAGGTTTTTCTCTAATTAATCTTTTTTGATAGTATTATACATGTATTCGTGAGTTTGCATGTTGCATTGTGAGATCTACAAGTTGTGCAATGTTGTAGGTTGTTTATGTTTACATGTTGCATTTATGAATTTGATGTGGGTTGTCTATGTCCATAGATGTTTCAGTGTTGATGTAAATTCTAATTTATAGCTTGGTTTAGTCACATGTTGTATTGTTTTTCTTTTCATTATGAGATGTAGAGAGAGATGGTATTACCTGATACAGTCATGATATGAGACCTATGTTTGTTGACTATATGGTACAATTGTGTGAGACTTGTTGGGAGTTTGGTGAAAGTGCATTGGATGTTGATCATGATGTCATGGGTGTTCCTTATTTGGTTGGGACTTTGGCATGACATGATTGTTTTATAGGTGCAATTTTGGTGGTGTTGGATTGATGTTTGGTTTATAGGTGTTGTTCATTTTCTTCATTTTGGATATTATGGTTTATTCGACCTTTCAGGAGCTGTACCGTTATAGTTGATTCTTTGATTGTGTTGGGGACATGGATGATCTTCATGTAGGTTATGGTTATCATGATGTCATGGATAGCTTGGTTACAAGATTTAGTGGGAGCTTTTGATAGTGATGGTTTGATGTTTATGTTGTTGCCATGTATAGCTCGGTATCACACTTCAGTGGGAGCTTTGGCAAGATATGGTTATCTTCATGTGATTTGGAGATGTTGACATCTTGGTACCATGGAGGACTCATGGAGTCTTTGGTTGAGATGTTGGTTATGGTTTGTCAATTTTGACAAGTGATCCTTGTTTACAGGATGGTTGGTATTGTGTCTTGGTTTACTCTTGATCACGTGTTAGAGTGTTGGCATGATACAGGTTCTATTGAGACAAGATGTGTGCATTAGTGCATGTGATCTTTTGAGGAGATGATTAGATCGTGATGTCAAGATATGTTCCTAGGTTATGCAGATGTGCAGTGGGAGCTTTGACTATGATCTTGTTGGTTCTCTTGGTATCGGGTACATTAGTCATGTGCTTAGGAGCTTCATGATGATTCAATTTTGCATTTGGAGTTTAGCATGGATTGATCATGGAGGTACTCATGGCTACTTTGAGACATAGGTGAGGCTTGAGTTCTCTTGGGATTATAGACATGTGTTGAGATGGTTACTCTTTGATGAGGATTTCAATAGCAAGACCGAGGAACCTACACCTTGGTTGGACATGAGTCCAACATGGACATGTTGAGGAGATTGTTCTTGGAAAGAGCCTTTGAGGCTTGGTGCATCCTAGAGGAGCAATCTCATCCCCACTCTTGGTCCACTCAATGGTGAATGATTTGATAGGTATGCCCACCTAATTTTTAGATGCATTCTTTTATTTGTATGTTATCTTCTGATGCTTGAGTCTTGAGCTATGGTTTATGGTTGTGAGGAATTGTTTGAGGAGTAGATGCATGGATATGATTAGTTATCTGATTATGTTTGATCCTGATTTGTTATGAGATCATTACATGTGTAATGGAGATGGTTAGTGACTTTGGGTTTATTAATGTTATTTGGGATGGTTATGAGTTTGATCTACCTTTTGATTCAAGAGGCTTGCATCTTGTTTTTGGATATTGAGGAGGCTTCTTGTTTTTGGGTTGTAAAGGAGATCATACTTTTCATAGCTATAACACATTAGTGTGGATAAATGGACATGGTTATGATTTACAAGTTCTCTCTTCATTGGTCTTATTTTTCTTCCTAGATATTTATGTTCACATGACATTGGAGTTGAGATGTGTATGGAGCTTTTGAGTCTCTTTGACTTCTTCTCTTATGATGTGGAGGATTTGGGAGAGATATTGACTTGAGGAGAGTTATGTTGTAGCTATTTAGTTTGTAGATTTTGCATATTTATGTGTGTTTTCTTTAACACTATGTGATAGAGGATTCAACCACATCTTCTATGTGCGTGCTATTAAGTGGATCTTTGGATGCCTTGATCTATTTTTAGATTTGACATTTACTCATGCAGTGGGAGTTTTAGGATGTATATGATTCCTTTGTTGGATGTTCTCATTATGTTGTGGTATGGAGAGTCTTGAAGTTTGTTATCTCATACTTAGTGTTGTTACCTTGGAGGACTTCTTTATGCAGGATTGAGTATATACAGGGACTTGTTATCATTGTGATTTGAGGTGGATATGTTGTTGGCATAAGGTCTACTTGTTATCTTTTGTATACCTTGGTTTGGAGGTATGGTTAGTTGATGCATTAGCAACTAGCTATGGTTGCTATTTTAGCTATGGTGATTGATTTTTGTCAACTACTCAATCCTATTTGTTACCATTGGATTTGGTGCTTGTGTTTGGACATCAATCAATGTAGGTTTCTTGCTTCTATGTGATAGTTTTGTGTGGCATCTCTTTGGAGGATCTTATTCTTCATGAGGCTAGATGGAGAATGAGGGGATTCCTGTTTGAGATGGACAACACCTTGATTATTGTTATAAGTATCTTGGAGCACATGGATGGTTATATGGTACATGTTGGGCACATGGATGGTTTCCCTTAATGTTTTGAGTTTACATGTTGATCCCTTATGCAATGTATACAACAAGTGGGAGAATGTTGGAGTAGGTGTGTTGTACACCTTACATAACATTGGCAATATTTTATTATGTAAAATAAATATTTATTTGTGGTGCATCCATGTGATGTGTTTATCCACATTAAATATTTATTTGGATGCCACTTGTAATCATTGTATGTAACATTGAGTTAATTACTTTATTTGTAATTATTTGATTATTTGGGAAAACATAGTACCAATAATTAAATGTGGGGTCAATGGTTTTGTAGACACATGGTTTTGGGGAAAATGGTATTACAATACCACATGTTGTATTTGTGTGAGCTTATGTCTATAAAAGAAAACACACAGGTAGCTTTTAAGTAAGAGGTTGAGGTGAAGGCTTATTGCCTTTGGCTGGGTTTGTAGCTTCTCTTGTAGGTTAGTTGTGTGAGGGTTTGAAGCATGGCATGGGATGTATGGTTACATGCTTGTTCACATGGATTGCAGGTGGAGAGAGCTTATTGTTTTAGACATTATCTCTTCATATGTATTTAGTGATTATTTCTGAATAATACATGAGAGATGCATGCTTTTGGAGGTTGGTTTTTTCCCTCTGTGAGGGTTTTCTCAGGATATATCTTGTGTCACCATTAATGGTATGATTGTCTATTTCTTTTGCATGTGGATTTTTGGTTTGTTGCATAGCAAATCTCTTATTAGGTTATGAGGAATTAGTCTTTATGACTAAATATTTCCAACAGAAGGAAGACCACTTAAGAAGAATCTAGGTCATTTGTAAAAGCAACCTAAATATTCAATGATCTAAGGACATGATCTAGAGTAGCATAACATTTTTGCCTCAAATTTATCATGTTTAAAAATGAGGAGCTCACCATATCATAGAATTTGATGATCCAAACAAGCAGAACTTGCAAAGTTAAAGATTTAAATAAAAGTCATGTCAGACTTTTCATAATATGCTAACTATGATGAAACACATAAATTTGTATATGAATGAAGTTCTAGCCAAATGCAATCATGAGACATGGATCTATAACTCCAGTAAAAGAAAAATAGAAAAAGAAGGCCATGCTACTTGTTGTGATAGTAGAGATTTTGCTTTCTTTCAATGACAACACAATATAAAATAGTCAAACAATCAAGAAAATCCAATTACAACACATGGATAAAAGATGAGAATAGAAACCTAAAGAATTATAGAAGATTGGGCTATAAGATAGAAAAGCAAACCAAAGGCAAAGGCACTTCTAAAATTTCACATTCTTCACATGACTTAGTCTAATTCTAACATTCCTAGTTCGCATCTACTCATAGAAGATATTGTTAAATGTTAAAGAAGTAAACCATGATATGTAATTGATATGTGCTTAGGTGATAATCCTCATCTTTAAGTTGACTCTTGAGGGAAATGTTCAAATCACACAAGTTTTGGATAATATTGGTACATTATCAAATGACTGATAGACATAAATATTTGGGTGGGGTCATGAAGGTGTGTGTAATGTCTCTGGCGCTTGTGCCTTGTCATCTGTTGACCTTTGTTTTGGATCCACTACTTTATTAACAATAATGTTTTAGTATGCCATCAAGGTGTTTTTTGATGGGGTTTTGTATTGTCATCTAGGCATCTGCATATGGATGTATATGTTCTGATGTTGTATTCTAGATCTTTCAATGTTACCATCCCTCTCTCTATATATATATTATACAGATGTACTTATGGTACATGGATTTATTTTGTGGATTATTATCAGCTATTGCATCTCTATGATTATGGTTGATGATTTATGTTAGATATGATACTTATTTAGTTATATGATATGTTGCCACATTGGATGTTTATGTTTTGCTTCAACTATTATATAGGAGCAGGTACACCTAATGTTTGACCTAAGTGTGAAAGTATAGGGTTATTCCACAATGGTGGTTATAAATGAGACATTTGTGTTGGGTTAATCTATGTGTTCACATTTATCTCGCTTGATTCAAGCATGAGATGGATCCTACATATCCCCATGTTAACTTGGATTTGAATAAGAGATGATTCTAGAATTTGTATATTGTTGTTATGTCAGAAAAATGCACCCTTGGGGGCTTTTTCCTTTAAGTTTATCTCCCAAGTCTTTAGATTGCATTTAGAGCATCTTGCATGATAAATCATACTCCCGATGAGAAAACCATTGGGTCTTGTGACAAATAGGACCTAGGGGGTGCTAATTTAATGATGTCGAAACAAAGACAGGGGGGTGGATAAGGGCATTAGCACCCTACCCTAGCCCTATTTTGGGTCTGCCCTAAATTCAAATGTCAGGTTTGTGACCATTATTTGGTTTCCAGATCAACATCATAAGTTTCAAATATGAAATTCTTTGTGGGAATCTTAGTAGTTGCATATATAAGCATGGTTAGGTTATCATTTGCAAACTAGAGAAGATGATTGAGAAATTTATGCATACTTGAGATTTTTAGGATATCATTGTGTTGCAGAGCATAGCATTTTTATTGTGTTTGTTTTTGTAGGTTGGATTACATCTTCTCCTCATGGCATTGAAGAGATTCTTCCTTCCATGATAGATTCATCATCAAGGTGACATTTATTGTGTTTTATCATCATTATCAGTTGGATTTTTTCCTCTATCCCACAAGGATACACACTCTCTCTCTGACAATGGTGTTCAGAAGACTTGAATGTCTCTCCAGGGCTTGACCGAGGCAAGCCTCTAAACACCACAACCCCCTCCCACACTTCTTGTGATTGCAAGTTATAGGTATTGGATCTAGAGAAAGTGGAGCTATAGGGAAGATAGGAAAACATTGAAGATTCAAGATCCGAAAAGAAGCGGACACTGTGTGGGATTTTGGGACAAGGGTGTCATGACCATTGTCCTCCACTGTTAGATCACTAGAAAATGAAGATATAGCAGAGATCAGTGGTAGAAGGAGATCGAGAATCTACAGAAAAAGTTGTACCTTGGACTAGGGCACCATCACCATTGTCCCTGATATTTCTACTTTCTGGACTGCGAAAAATAGTGAGTTAAGGTTCTATGCCTTTTGCCCAATTCTGGTAGCATTTGTTGTAATTCATAGATTTAATTACTGTTTTCCCTAAATTAGGGTTTCAAGTGCATAAAAGCATTAATTGGCAACATTGTGTGATAACTTTTGAATTTCCCAGCAGAAAACCAAGTGGCAATCCAATATGATAGATGACTCTCCTCTCCATAGGAGAAGCACTCGGTTGAAAAGCCCTTAGAATGTTTTTTGGAAAGGAGGATTCAAACTAAGACAACCACATTCCATCATCCCCCTTTTCATATCAAACAGTTGTGAAAACCCATAAAGTGTATGAAAATACTTTGTGTGTGTTTAGATTTATATCAGCATGTTATATTTAAAATTCCTTTGAAAGATGTGTTTAACACTTTTGTGGAAAAGATGTTTAACTATGCTTTCATAGAAAACCCTAGAGAATTTTATTATTATTTTATGTGAAAAGAAAATATATTGAATTTAATTGTCTTAGGGAATTAAAGTTAATTGCCTGAAGAAAATGGATTCAATTTCTATATGTGAGATATATCAATTATATTGCCTTTGGGAAATATTCTGAATGTGGTGATTTTATTACATTAGTTTAATTTAAATAAGGTTGGAAAATTATCTTTAGGAATTAGTTTATTTTCATGTTTTGAAAATATCTAATTCTAAGTTTAATTAGAAAATGGGAAAAAGACAAGAAAAATATATAAAGAAAAGTTACACTTGAATTTCATTTATTCTTTCTTTGTTCCAAAAAAAAACTCTCTCAAAACCTCTTCTTGTAATTTTGGAAAGAAATTTCTAAAGGATTCGAAGGTAAATTGCTTGGCATGGAGAGTTGCTTGGATTGGATTTTTTTTTGTTGTGGCAAGGATTGCTTGGAATGTGATTGCATCAAAAGGAGAAATTCTTCCCATTGCTTGAGTGCCTATTGAATGCATTTTCCCCCTTTCTGTTCTTTTATTAAATTTGTTTTGAAATGGAATTTTCAACATAGCCATACCATAATGGATGGTGGCATTTGGTTCTTCATTGTAGAAGTTTCATTAAGTTTCAAATTAGATTGATATTTCCATGATTTTATTTTTATGATGGCAAATTTATAAAATGCCCAAAATAGATCTATTACTATGGAAAAATTTGGCTAGGATCTCTTTGCTAAATTTTATTAAAGAATAATGGTGTTGGGTGCATTTAGAGTAAAAGGGTAATTTTGGTTTTTGAAGAATTGTCTTAAATCAAAAGTAGGAAATTTTTTATGGTTGCATACACTCCATTAATGTAGGTATGGATAATTTTTAGGGTTTTGAAAGTTTATGTGAGAATGATAAAATGACAATTTAGAGCTTGTTTGATTGAATTATTTTGTGAAAAAAATGGTTTCCATTAAGAATTGATATTCTGCACTTTTTAGCATTATGCAGTAAAATTTGTTGCATTATTTTCCATGCCACACCCAATTTGTTGAATTGGAGTGATGGGCCTTTAGGACTAAGGTCTAGAATAGGAGAGTGGCTTTCACCACTCACTGCAATCCAAAGAGATACATGATGATGGAGTAGGGGAGAGTTATGATCAAGTGATAACTTAACTTCATTTGGTAATTAAAACATGTTAACTAAGATACTTATGCCATATTGAATACCTTGGATGGATTCGGTTCGATTGTGAAGGACATGTCACAACTCATGGTAGTTGGTGAATGTAACTGAGTGACTTCATTAAGGAAGTTCTACTACTAAACCCTGCATTGCCATTGAACCATTGTGATGACAATCCTTGTATGAGTTCTAGGATTCTTGTCCTTCCATGAAGTCAAATCTTGTATTCGATGTGACTGAGTGTTTATACTATTGTGTTGTGATTATTGCATTTGGTGTATTTAGGGGTTGTAGAACTATTTTAAGCATGTTGCTTGGCATGAGTGTAGCCATATTCTTGTATTGTGTGAGTGTGTTTGTATCCTTACATTTGTTACCACATGGTTGGGTGGTGTTGTACCATCATTGGGGATTCAGAGATCTCTAAGACATTTGGATTGTGTGTCTAGAGCTTACCTATCTCGATGGTATGGTGAGTATGTAGTATTGTTGTATTTACTTTAGTTGTAATTTAGTTTTATTTTACAATTTATTGGCTTAAAAATTCAGCCTCACTTAACTTTCATTATCTTGGGATCCATGTAGTTTTGGTGGTTTTCATGTAGCCAAGTCGAAGCCCATGACCCCACGAACATACCCTGAGACAATTTCTAGATAGCTCAAAAATCAAGGAAGATACACTTTGTAGACTAGTGAAAATAGAATTGTTGTTTACCCTGCCTTGTCTCTTTTCTGTATTTATTTTTGCAAGTCAAAGTTACAATCTGAATTGCAATGCAGGCTGAGGTTACTAGTTGCAATCAGAGTCCAAACCCTAAAGTGTAGTTCAATTGCAGCTCGAAAACCCAATGCAAGTTGCATCCAACTTTTAGAGTCTGAGGTAGTTGGTAGTCCAAGATTCAGACTTGTCCTCTGCACTTTGCAAAGTTTTGGTTGTCATCCTTTGAAGTTTGATTCATTGCAGTGCTTGAAGTTTGGTGCCTACTTGCATTTACAAATGTGTGGATTGCCAATGAGCCCCAAAGTCTAATGTGATGTTGGTTTGGAGCTTGAAACTCAATTGTACTTTGTAGATGTGTAAATTGCAAAAAAGGTTTCCAAGGTCTGAACATCCCTTGAATTTAGGGATGGTAGTTCATCTGCACGTTGCACGTTGCTAACAAATTCTAAAGTCCACCAGGGTAGAAACTGTGACTGCAGGCTGAGGTTCAAACCTCAACCATGTGCAAACTTGTAAGTTGTAATTCAGGTATGAAGTATGACCTACTTGCAAGTCCCTTGTTGAACTTGAACCTTGGTAGTTCTTGTCTTTCTTCTAGTCATAACTCAATGAAATTTGGAGGGTGGTTTATTAGAGATGTTATGAAGGTGATCTAGTGATTTTAATAATCCAGTCTCTCTTCCATGCTTCATTTTTCATGCCAACCATGGTGTCTTTTCTCATGATAGAGTTAAGTCTTCCACTTGTGTCACCTTGATTATGCATTGGTGGACATGTGCCAAGTGTGTCATCATAGGTTGCATATGACACATTGGACATGTTAGTATGTTATGTAGTTGCTTATTACCTCTTTTGTTATGTAAAAAATTTGTTCGGTCATCTTTTATCCATTAATGTCTTGAGTGAAAGCTTGGGGCATTATAGTGTGTCCCACTTGTGAACCACATGCTAATTTAACAATTTATGCAAAATAGTGAGCCTCAATCTTGAGCCACAAGGAAAATAAAATAAAATTAACTATAGATGACATTCTCAATGTGCAATCACCCATTTATAGTCCTTTTAGTCAAACACTAATAGAATGACTCTTGAGAAATATAAATGCAATTTTAGAGGGATATAAATATTTGTGCCTATTAATCATTTGATAGCACCTTTCGGTGTTATTACTAATACAATATACATATATATTGACAATGAAATCAATGAAATTTTGTTAATTTGTATGTCAACTTTCATATGAAATCTTGATTTTTTAATTGTTGCCCCTTGTCATCCTTGGAAAAATAGCCTCCTTGGAAAACCATTCTATAAATGCATCATCCAAGAAAATTGATAGAACATAGTGGAAAGTTGATATAATACTAGTAGTACCAACACTATGGTAACTGCACCACGAAACACAACACCATCCATTTATGCTTGGGGATCACCACACATATGTTACAACATGGAAAGTCATAACAAAGCATATTGTTGCAACCCATAGAGTGATGTAGATGAAGCAATTAACCTTTGTATGTGACACAGTAGCCACAATTATACCAACCAATAATGAAGCAAGAAAAGCTAGCATGTCTGTGACCACTTGAATATGTTGAAAGCGATGCTGTCACCCATAGCCCTCCCTACTTGGTTCACTCCTCCAAGAATTACTAGCATGATGGTAAAACTTCCTCCCAACAATGCCATTGCCACTTGGATAACATATTTATGCTTACTTGTGTCTAGAGATTGCTCTTGTCGGATGCTTGTTTCCATCAATTGATCAGATGCATTGGAATTCAGATTTTCCTCATTGAGCATTGCAGTCTATCCACAAAAGAAAACATCAAATAGAATCATTTAACTATTAACTAATAAATTTTGTTCTATTTTAAAATAAAGTAAATAAAATGATTGGTGATGGTTGCCCTTGTTCGTTATATAACTAGCAATCACATTTCAATGTGCAATGGGTATGCCAATAGTTATGCATAATTAAGTGTAATTTTCTTATAGCAAGAGTCATTTTTTTTTTTTAACATAATGCGCTTGGTAAACTTTTTAATGTGATCGGTGATGCTGGTGCGACATGCCCTCCAGTTCCACACAATGCTTTTGCCTGGAGATAAGAACTCGTGAGGCCACAACACAGGGGACCTCATCCCCAAGAAAGAACACTTCAAACCCATGAGCTCATTGGCCCAGCGAAGGCGTAAGGCCTGTGAGCTCATTGGCCCAGTGGGGGTTTGAACTCTGGTGTTCGCCACTACAATCGAGCAACTTAACTACCGAACCACGCCCTTATCAGCAAGAGTCATTTTGAATTGAATCTTATCGTTTATACAAATTAATAGTATCAATCAAAAGACATTGACATTCCTTCTTTTGCACTAAAGAGATGGAGCATTTTGTTGGTTGTTTCATTGGATTAGTTAGCCATTAGCAATCAACATTGTATGTAATTTGTAATGTCCCATTCTAAAATTTCCTTATTTTTCCTTAAATAAATAACCCTAACTCATAGTAATAGTTGCATAGTTAATTATGAATATTAATTTATCCTAAAAATTGTAATTTTGATTATAAAAGTCAGATTTAAAGCTTATGATGTATCTCTGAAAATATAAAATTTTATTCTTTATCCTCCGTTGTAATTCTTCTTCCAATTTGCAGTGATTTCTCTTTGTATGAATATATTTCAAATGTTTCTAATTTCTAACCAAGTTAAGGGTTTTCGTCCACTAACTTGATAGGAGAAGTTAAGGGTTTCCATCCTTAATTTTTGAATCCATAGCTTGTACTCCAAAAGGAAATAAATGTTATAATTTCATAATTGATATATTTGATTGAATGATTGATTGATATCTTCTTCCACCTTGAATGATCTCCCTTATATATCTTGTCTCCTCATGAGACACAACCCTTCATATATCCCTTGACCATTCTTAAACTAATCTTTATTTAATTTCATTTTTATAACATTAATTTCCTTTTATTAGGTGATTGCTTAACTACCCAAGTGATTCCTTTCTTTATCAAAATTACCATTTCCTTTAAGAAATCACAGGTCTAGGGCCAAATTCCACAATTTCTTGGGAATGAAGTATTTGAAAATTTTAGGGTTGCACCTCATCTCACTATTGCTCCATTGCCTTGTAAGTTTGCTTGTATGCATTTGAATCTCTCTGCCTGCTAGAACCACTAACTCTAGCTTTTGTAGTGCCATATTTCATTTGTTGACACATAATTGTTTACTATGCATCATTTTATCCTCATGCCATGAAATTGAATAATCATCTCTACAACATATGCGCTATATAGTTGTTGTTGTTGTTTAGGTTTAGTTCATGCGTGTTACCACATTTTTAAAAAAATTCCATTTTTCATGTCAATGTTATGCTTCCTTAGTATTTTATTGTTCGCCCCTTTCAATAAGTTCACAGCCTTTTCATAAGAGTTTTCTTTTGCAATCGATGATTTTTAACTTTTCCAAACCTCAATCGGCGGGTTTAAAATTTCCAAAACTTGTCGATTAGCTGATGCTTCCATGTAGTCATTAGTTAGGTCTTCTTCATTGGTCGTGTGTTTTGTTTTTAAAGTCTAACCATTCTCGATCGGCAAGTTGCAAGTTATCTGAACTTCCTAGCTCTTGACTACCTCAACCTTGTCATTCATAAGTTTTGAAAATCATTGATTCTTCATTTCAATGTCTAGTCTACGTATTTAAGGCAATTTTTCTATTTATTGCTATGTACAGAGAAAATGACACATGCCCTTTCATCATAAATACAAATTATCTTGAAAAGCTCACTCGTACATTTTACATTGAAAATTTAAAGCAGCTCATTAATGGAATGTATTGTCGTATGTGCCATCACATTCAATGGGATTTATTGAAGTACCTTTATAAGAGCTACCACCCTTGAAAACATTTCATTCCATGTTGTTTTCGGTATGCTACTTCAGATAGTTTTGGTGCAACATCTTCTACTAGTATAATGCACGGGCCTTTCTAACTAGGTTAGTGCTAGACACACAAGTATATTGAGAGGGGGTGAATCAGTATAAAATCAACTCTCACTTTCAACAAATTCAATTTATCCAGAGCAAATTAAACCTTACGCATTATAGCATTAACATGAACATGAAAGATTAACACAATGCACATCAACACATAACACCATATATACATGTAAAACAATAAAAGGGAAAAACCACGGTGAGGATTAACTCACAATATATGAAGCTCAAATAGTAACTTTGTTTTAGGGGCTATAACCCAAGGAAGTTGCTACTCCCTAAGTAACTTTGATTTAGGGTCACTCTCAAGGAAGCTTCTACTCCATGATGAATTTATTTTAGGGGATTTAACTAAAGGATGAAACTACTCCCTAATATAAGAACAAACTCAGAAATGATTACAGTATGACAATATTTCAACTATCTAAAATATGTCTTTGAAGCTCACACATGATGATTGCACTTCTATCTCTTCACGGTTTCTTTTCAAGATCTGATCACTTAGGCACACTCTATACTTGATCACTATCTCAAATAAGTCTTCAAGATGAGTCCAGACAACATCAACAACATCTGCTCTTTCTCCCACATTTTGTACATCAATAATACATTTATTCTGCTTTTATCTGCTTGCGAACCTTGTTCATCAACTTCAAATCATATCCTCCACATTTAATTTGATCATATATTTATACATTATATTACATTGATTACATAGCTTGTCATCCAAATTAAACATGGAGAACACATTTACAGGTCAACCATAAAATACACAATATGAAACGTGTAAAAGATTGGTCTAATTAGAACAACACGTTACACCAATATAAGACCCAAGCGTTGCAAACCACAACACTTGCTTAACTAGGTCCAAAACATCCTTCATAGCTTCAAACATCATGGAATTACCTCCGCACACTCCGCTCATTTGAAAATGGGACAACTTTAAGGTAAGCTCATGAAAACTTGAAGAGTAATAGCCATATCAACTAGGAAGCCTTGTGCGGTACTAGAAACAAGAAAGATGTTTGTGAAACTCTTCTAGATGAGTCCACATGACTCATATAACATCCCCAAACAATTATTTCCTACCGCATATCAAAGAATTGTGCCGCACACCTTCAATCATTAACTCTGAGAGCACACTGTTATCTGGGACACACTGCAACATGCTATCAATTAAAAAATTGAGCTGTAGACCACCAAGTAGCTTGAAATAGGAAGGAAACATGAAATTTACATTCAAGAACATGTTCACAAAACTATAAGGTCAATCATTTACTTTTGAAGAAATATGGAGCATTCCAGTAGGTCCTCAACACTGTTCCATTCTGCTAGAGCACATACCAATACTTTATCAATGATGGTTTGGAACTTTGGAAACAACACATTTTCCATCCTCTAAACATAGATCTAGAATCACATAGCCATATCTACAAATGCGGAGGAATGCAAAGCATTCCATTCACCTTTCAACATCACATTACACTATTAAAGCCTGAACCAGAACTTGGTCACTTATATCTTTCACTGTGGAAGAGAAAACACTTTGAAACTTAGGATTTAGCATATTTACATCATTCTCAACTTAACTCTTGAACTACAAGATGATAGCTTCAAAATTAGAGGAATGTAGAGCATTCCATTTACATGCTAGAAACATCTTCATAAAACCCACACTGTCGTCACTTCTATCTTTTACAAACCAAACTTCTGGTAAACCAAACATCATGAAACATGGAATATAAAAGATTTAACATTACATAAAGCTATATTCCAGTCTATAAATGCCCAAGGGAATTTGATGGAAATGCTAATAAATTTCCCATGTAGTCTTCAAAGATGAACATTCATTCTGAAATAGAGATTGTCACCAACTTCCAGAAGCTTAATCTTCTTTCTATCAGCACATGCATCAATGTATCTTCAACTTAAGATTCTCATCTCAATATATCCTCTTTAGGAGCATGACATCCAACTATGAACACTATTACACATACATAATCAACACATGCATTAATGTATCTTCAAATTAAGATTCTCATCTCAATATATCCTCTTCAGGAACACTACATCCAACTATGAACACTATTACACATACATAATCAGTGTTGACATCAATGACAACCTAGTGATAGTGTTGACATCAATGACAACCAATACAACTATATCAACCATATGTGTAACAATATCCCCCTTTAGCATTGATGGCAACACATACTTGCACATTTCTCCCCCTTTGACATCAAGGACAAAGGGAAACCACCATTAGCTCATCAACAACCATCCATCTTCTCCTTATAACAAACAAGCTCCCCCTATCATCAGCAACCACTACCAGTTCCCTAAGAGGTAGCCATCATTAATCTAGGAATAAAGATACATCATTAACTCCCTATAGATAGATGCATCCTTACCAAGAAGGAGGGGCAATTACCCCTAACTTATGTTGAAGATCCTCAAAGGTGTCCTTTGTAAGAGCCTTGGTAAAGATATCTGCAATTTGATCCTTTGTTGGAACATATTCCAACTTTACTTCCCTGTCTACAACCTTATCTCTCAAAAAGTGATACCTAATAGCTATATGATTGGTTCTAGAATGCATGACTAGATTCTTAGAAATATTGATACCACTTGTATTGTCACACAAAATAGGAATGGGCTCATCATACAATACCTTGATATCCTTTTGAGTTTGGTTCATCCAAAATACTTGTGTAAAGCAGGAGGCTACTACAATATACTTTACCTCTATAGTAGATAGGGACACTGAATCTTGCTTCTTTCTCTACCATGAAACTAATCTTCTTCCTAGAAAGAAATCACCACCACTTGTACCTCTTTTGTCATCAACACAGGCAACCTAGTCAGCATCAATGTATGCACTCAAATCAAAGTCATTGCCTTTTGGGTATCATAGACCATAGTCCAGAGTTCCTTTCAAATTTATGAATATCCTTTTCATTGCTTTCTCATGTGTTTTCTTAGGATTAGCTTGATATCTGGCAACCACACATACTACATGCATAATGTTAGGTCTTAAGGTAGTTAAATACAACAATGCAACAATCATAGATCTATAGGTAGTCTGATCTACCTCCAGAGACTCATCATCTTTACTCAAGTGCCTTTTAGTGACCATGGAGTACTCATTGGTTTTGAATCCTCCATACCAAACTTATTCAACAATTCTTTGACATACTTATCTTAAGAGATAAAGATACTACCATCTAGCTGAGAAATTTGAAGACTAAGGAAGAAATACATTTCACCAATCATGGACATCTCAAACTCTTTTTGCATCTGCTCTGCAAACCTTTTAGATATATCATCATCCCCACCAAATATAATGTCATCAACATATACTATAACTATCAAAATTGTCTCTTTCTTCCTTTATATAAAGATTACTATCTGTTGTAACTTTCTTGAAGCCCTGCTAAAATAAGTACTTGTCTAATCTGGCATACAAATCCCTAGGTGCTTGTTTAAGACCATACAAAGCCTTTTTGAGTTTGCATACCATGTCTGAATCTTTTGAGATTTGGAACCCATTTGGTTGTTTAATGTACACTTCTTCTAGGTCACCATTTAGGAATGTTGACTTCACATCCATTTGATATACTTTGAAGTTCTTATGAGCAGCAAGAGCAAGTAACATTCTAATTGCCTCCATCCTTGCTATCAGAGAAAAAGTCTCCTCAAAATCAATACCTTCTACTTGAGTGTATCTTTTCCATACTAGTCTTGCCTTGTTTCTTACAACTTCACCTTCTTCATTCAATTTATTCTGGAATACCCATTTTGTTCTTATAATATTCTTGTTTTCTAGTTTGGGAATCAATTCCCATGTTTGATTCTTCTCAATTTGATCCAACTCTTCTTCCATGGCTTTATCCATTCATCATACTTGCTAGCTTCATCAAAGGTCTTAGGTTCCACTTTTGAAAACAAACACAAGTTTACTTGCTCATATGTCATGGCAAACCTTCTCCTTGTCTACACACCTTCATTTTTGTCTCCAATGATCTACTCTACTGAATGATTCTTCTAAACATACTTTTCTCTGAGTCTTAGGCATCTATTCAGGTTCTTGTTCCTTTTCTTATTTAACTTCTACTTCTTCATCTTCAATGCAAGGGAAGATATTAGATCTGGTGTCTTATAAATCATGTGATAACTGACATAAGTCTCCATCTACTTTGACATTTGTGATCATGTGATAACTAACATAAGTCTTCATCTACTTTGACATTTGTGCTTTTAATCGTCTTTCCCAACCTTTTGTTGTAGCATATATAGGCCTTGCTTTTGGTTGAGTAACCAATAAAGATTCCTTCATCACATATCGAATCAAACTTTCCTAGGTCTTCTTCATCTCTTCTGATGTAGCATTTGTTGTCAAAGATCTTGAAGTATCTGACAGAGGGAGGTCTTCCATACCACAACTCATAAGGGGTTTTAGTGCTATTGACCCTCAACTGCACTCTGTTAGTTAGATAGCTAGTAGTATGAATTACTTCCTTCTAGTATACATCAGGCAAATCTACATCTTTTAACATTGCCCTAGACATTTCTTGCATAGCACTATTCTTCCTTTCCACTACCCCATTTTGTTGAGGGGTTCTAGGAGTAGACAAGTGCCTCCTAATACCATGATCTTCACAAAACTTTTCAAATTCATTTGAAGTAAACTCACCTCCTCTACCTGACCTTAAACATTTGATCTTATTATCCATTTCATTTTCAATCAAGGCGTTGAAAACTTTAAACTTATCAAGAGCAACATATTTTTCTCTTAAGAAAGTAACCCAAGTCATTCTAGAATAATCATCAATGAGAAACATAAAATACCTTTCACGTTGTTGAATTTTTACTCTTGTAGGTCCACATAGGTCTATGTGAATCAGCTCCAATGGCTTTGAAGATGAGTACTCCTTTCTTTTAAAACTTGTCTTTGTTTGCTTTCCCATTTGGCATTCCTTACAGTGTTTGCAGGCTTGATTACCTCAGGCATATCTCTCACTGCATGAGTAGAGCTGATTCTTACCATATTATCAAAGTTGTTGTGTCCCATTCTTTTGTGCCACAACCAACACTCAGTAGATTGAGTCAACAAACATGTTCTTCCATTTGCTTTGTTCAAGTGATAAATATCACCATAAGTCTTGATACCTTCTGTAACTAGTTTTTCGAATCTTGCCTTCTTGATTTCATAGCCATTAGCATGAAAAGTAAGATTCTAACCTTTCCTACACATTTGACTAACACTGAGAAGATTGTGATGTAATCGTTTGACATAGACAAAATACTCAATCCTATTCTTTCCATCAATAGTTATGACACCGTTTCCATAACTTTGAGTTGGCTCATCACCTCAAAATTTAACAACTCCACCATCCCACTTATTAAGGCTAATAAACTTCTCTTTGTCACCAGTCATATGATTTGAACAACCACTATCAATAATCCAAGCTTTCATTTCTCCTTTTGCATGGAAGGCAATCCATACAACCATTGATTTTTCATTGTTTTGAACTGTTTGCAAGGTATCATTTTTTTCACATTTTCCATCCTCATTCTTTTTGTCACTAACACTCATAGCCAAGAAAAGTCTTTCATCATTTGAATCATGATCATCATCTTTTGAAGAACAATTGTCCTTTAAGGAAAATAGACTCCTTTTGAATTTAGTATTTATGTTACTTCTCCTAGATTCTGTAAGAGGACATTTAGAAGCAAAGTGACCTACCTTTCCACAATTAAAACACTTGAAGGGTAACTTGCCTTTATATTTGCCAGATCCTTTCTTTAGTGTTCTTACAAAATTTGCTTTAGCATCATCAGAACTTTCATCTTCATCAGCAGATTCTTCCTTTGTCTTTTGTTGGCTTTGAAGGTAGCTTCTTTCTTTAGAACACCACTATAAAACTCACCCATTTCAAAAGCAGTAAGAGTGTCAAACATTTGATCTAAAGTGTAAGTATTTGTTGTGATGTTCACAACATGCCCCATTTTACTCTTTAGCAAAATGAGGAACCCTGCTATGGCTGTCGCTTTTGTTTTTGTGTGTGCTATTTTTGTTTGATGGTAAAGGGAAAAAGAGGGTAAAATTGCAGACTTTGTTAAAAATAGGGAAAAAATGCATTTTTAGAGCAGGTACAGCATGATCCATATGAGCAGATAAAATGAATAGCATTAAAGGCTCATGACTAGACCATTTTGCAACAACACAGAAAATATCTTTTAGGTCTGTGACTGTTTCTCCTTTTGAAAGCCCATTGGCTGGAACATAATATATGTGGCGCTCCTCTTCTTGTTAGCAAAAGACACTTGGCGGATTCTGCATATTCGAGACAATGAAACCCTGTAATAGATGGCCGCATTTGCGCGCATCACTTGAAAACTCTTTCATTCTTCAGGAGACATTAGAAGCCGACACATGTCATCGCCGTAGCAACTAGAAATAGATACGTGTCTTTATCCATGGCTTTGAAACTTAACTGTGTCTTCATATTCAGGAGGGCTCCGCCTATGACATCTGGCGTAATCCATAGCAACTGTAACTTTATTACCTATGAGAAGTGGGACCCACAACACTTACCACTCAGTAGCTTTCAAAAGGAAATCTGGGACAGGTGTCACCTTCCGCCATCACTTACAAACTTATACGTGGCAGGTTCCGTGTTGTTGAGACTCTTTAGAAACTTACGTGGAGATCGACACATGGCGCCTTCCGCTGTCACTTGAGAAACCTTTTGTTAGCACTAGAAAAGTTAGAAAGTCTTTCACTTTGATGCTGCATTGGCCACGTGTCACTTTTCGCTGCATTTTAACTTGATTTCTATTGCTCTCGGGTGTCTGCACATGTTGGCTTCTGCAAGCTTCTTGATTTCCTTTCTTTTTATTCCACTGCAGCCACGTGTCACTTTCCGTTGCATTTGAGACTTTAAAACTAGGGACCCACCTCCATCCTTCACTAAATGGCGAAACATAAGAACCAACCCGCGGGAGTTGACACATGGTGAGTTCCGTGGCTACCACAAAGGGACACTTGGTAGGTTTCGCGCTCACACAAAAACTTTTAAGGAACCTTTGAAACTAAGGCAGAAGCTGACACTTGGTGTGTTCCTCGCTACTAGCTTTAGACAAGGTTGAAATACCTCCCACCACGTGGCTGCTTCCGCTTGACTCTGAATTACTTTCTTCATTGCCACGGGAGGCGACACGTGTCAGTCTCCACACCATTCATTTTTTTTGTGTCCGCACCATTTTATTCCTGTGCATCTTACAGCGGCTTGGACTGATGAAACTCTGTGTCTCTATACATTTGAAAAGTTTCAATCTGATTAATTCGTTGTATCACACCCGACATGTATCGAAATACAAAGATTTAAACAGAGGAAAATGAGCAGAGCGATAGGAATTTGAGGCATTTATTGGGGCCCGAATGCATTTTTTTCGGTCAACGATGGTTAACCTGACTGATTTTAGTGTTGCATATGCATTTGAATGAGATATTTTCGCAGATCTAGAACCCAATTTCTGAGTTCACACAGTCACAACTAGATTTAGCAGCTATTTTTCTTCATGTAGGTTTATTAAATGATGATACTTATTGCTTGTCCATTTTTTGCGGGTTTGTAGTTGAAGAAGGAGCTGAGACTTAATGGTGACGACGTCATAGAGGGGATATCTGATCTCAAAAGCAAAAGGAAGATAAGGATGAGGGACGAGGAAGTCAAGGGTCTTCATTAATAAGGATGAAATGCAGATGAAGACATTATTGCAGCATGCCATTGAAGTTAATATTGAGCTACTAGGGTTTCCAGAAGGGCATATTTCACCTAGATTTAATGATGTTTAGGGATATTTCTGGGGATTTGTTTTCCCAACATTTATTACTATAACCAGAGGTTTGAACCAGGGTTTAAATTAGGGTTTTTTGAGCTGTATTGAGGATAATCAGAGTCTATATATTGTACCTCTCTACATTGTAATACTGGACACAGGGGCTACATAGGGATTTAAGTAATTGAGCTTAGCATTTAGGAATAGAAGAAGGAGGTCATCTATGTCTACAATAAGGAATGCATGGAACATCTAGCTTCCTTACTATATCTATAAAGCTTGTAAGTTTTTCTGTAGTTTGATCATTGAAGCTAAGAGTCATTCAGACATTGTAAATATTCTATGACTGTCTATTTCTAATACATTTGAATCTAGAATTCTGCATCTATCTTCTGAGTGTTTTCTTACTCTTCATTGTGTTTGAAACATTTTCTCTTAGAGCTTGCAATCTTAAGTGTATGTTTGTGAAAATGCTCAGAACTTACATTTAAGGTTTTAGTCTGTGGATTTGATCAAATTGTTGTATTATTTACATAGTGCATAACAAAACAATTAGATCCTTTGAGTAGAGTGAATGAAGTTTAGATTAGATCTTTCTAACTTTTCCCAACCCATCTGAAATACTTAGCTTAAAACATAGAAATCTAAACGAAATTGTCTCATATCTGAAAAGCATGTATAACTGAGTTTAAAGTAGATAGTTTTCATAAATACTTAAGAGGAGAAAGCTACAATAATTCAAGAAGACCCTTTAAAGCTTTGTAGCAGAGTAACTAGTTTATGCAAAAAAAGAATGAAACACACACTGATATTTATAATCTTTTGCATAGTTTGAATCCAGTTAACCAATAAGAAACCCTAAATTACGTAAGGTCCCTTGAACATTACAGCTTCACATCAACCAACTAAATTTGCCCAACAGGTCAAGACCTGACCATATTAAACTTGGGATTAAGCGAATCTTAACTGATTCCTTCATATCTTTCAATTTAGTTTTGGTTCATTTTATGTGAATTTTAACTAATTGTTATGATTGCATCAAAACAATCACCAACTATTTTCTGGCACTAGAAGGAGGGCCTAATTTGAGTTAGGGTTTGTTTCAAGAAAAACTGGCTAATAACAATGATAGAGTGACTAGGTCTAGATCCAGTTCAGGGGATATTTTTGTGCAACTACTTGATATAAGACAAAGTAAGAGCCCTTTGATTTGGAATCCTAAAATATCACAAGCAGGGAGTTCATCTGGAACACCTCTTGGGTCACCGTTTAACATCCGTAACATTGTGAGTCCTGAAAGATTGATATTTAGGTCTTTAAATCTTGGTTTAGGTACTCCTAGAGGTCCTAGTCGTCCCAGAAATCCTATCCCACCAGTAAATCCAGGTATTCCTACAAGTTCAAGCCAAGCTCAAGCACCCACAATGGCTTATTTCAATGTCCATTCTCCTATAGCATTCCCTGAAAGATCACTATTTATGTCTTTAAATCTTGGTTCAGGTACTCCTAGAGGTCCTAGTCCTCTCAAAAATCCTATCCCACCAGTAAATCTAGGTATTCCTACAAGTTCAAGCCAAGCTCAAGCACCCACAATGGCTTATTTCAATGTCCATTCTCCTATAGCGTTCCCTGATTATAATGAGATGCCCAAAAATCTAGAAAAGATATGTCCCAAATACCAGTTGCACCAAGATCTGGAAGACCACATTAGAATATTCAAAGAGGCATGCTTTAGGGCCAGATTAGAGCACGAAGACGTTGTGTGTAGATTGTTTCCCTACACTTTCAATGAACAAGCATCTAACTGGTATGTAAACTTACCTAATGGCTACATTTCTTCTTGGTCACTAATGGAAGAAGCCTTTCTATCTAGATTTAGAGGACACATTGATCCTTGCATCTTATGTCACAAGTTAGCTACCATAAAAAGGGGAGAGGGAGAGTTGATTGATAATTTCAATGATAGATTTCAAAAGGCCTACTCTAGGTTGGTAGTCCCTCACACAGTAGATGATGATACCTTGCTAGCTATGTACTATGCGGCCTTAGATCCTTTAACTACCATGTTTGTCAAAAGAAAACTTGACATAGATTCAATATCCAAAGCCTATAAAGAGGCAGCCTTAGTAAACCAAGAGATGAGGCATACAACCTATAGTCCATTTATTAATGGAGGAAATTTTGGGGTGCAGAATCAGGCACAACCTTGGAATGGAGCCCCTATGCATCACACTCCATTATTAAATCCAGTTCCTACTTACACACCTGTGTATAGTCCTACCCCAATCCAAGCCATAACTCCTTACACAGGTAACACTGCTAATAATAGTCAGAATAATGGTCAGCCTTTCTTCCAACCTCCTAGAGATACAACTGTAACAAAAGCACAAGAGGAAAGGGAAGAAATCAAAGAGATCACTACACATTTGAAAAGGTTGACCACCGAAGTGACACAATTAAGAAATGAGAATCTTTATGGAAAAGGCAACCAAGGATACAATCAAAATCAGAATTATAACCAAGGCCATAATCAGAACTATAGTTCAAATCAAAATCAACATTATGATCAAAACTATAATCAGAGTCATACCCAAAATAACAGCCAAGGCCAATTTTCAAATCAAATCCAAAACTATAATCAGCATCAAGGTCATAACCAAGGGCAACTAATGCAAAATAGAGGGCCAATGATAGACAATAGGGCCTGGGGTAATAATAACAAAAATCATAATCAGCCTAGGCCACCCAAAACATGGAACACTAGACCAAACAATGGTACTCTGGCTTCTCCTTTTGAGAATATAGATAATCATGATGCAAAACAAACAACTGGCATCCAAATGGCCAATACATCACTAAAGAACTGGTGCAGATTTCACAATACCAATGCCCATGCTGAACTTGACTGTCCACAGTTCCATTTAGTAGCCAACATTTTTAATATAGATGTGTAGCCTCCTACTTCTGAGTTTCTTATTCCCAAGGGTAATGAGGTAGTACCCTTAGGGTATGATACAACTTTAGTTTTAGAAACCTTTACCTTTGCAACTATAGAAGAGAAGGAAGATGAATTGTTAGAGGATGAACCATACTTTTGTGAAAATCTTTATCCTGAATCAGCCTTTGTGTTAAATGGTTTTCATTTTCCCTTTGAAACTAAAAATGAGGTATTAACTGAAACAGAAGAAGTGCAGGCCTTTCAATAGACAAATAGAAACCACACTTACAATTTAAGGAACAACACTAGGCCAGGAGGACCTTTCACCACTTCCACTCCTCCTAACAACTTCAACACACCCCCATATCAGAATGCTAGGAACAATCCAGCCATACTTAAAGCTAATCATCATACAAACAGTGGAACAACAACACAAAAGACCCAAACAAGTAAAACTGAAACAATAGAGACAACAAGATTATTGAGTTACTTGTCAGAAGAAATAAAAAAAATTAAAGTCAGTATACCTCTGAGTGAATTGTTGAAAACTCCAGGGATCAGAAATGCTTTTATAAAATCTTTGGATACATCTATAACAAATGAGGTTGCTACTAATATAGCTGTTCCTAATAGAGATTCACCGCCTAAAGAGAAAAGTAAGAAAGTTGAGTAGCCTTCCAATACAAATGTGGTAATGTATGTTGATAAAAAGGATGCTCCTCCTTTCTTGTTAACTATTAGATTGTGTGGGAAGAACATCCACAATTGCATGGTAGACTCTGGTGCCTCAGTCAACGTAATGCGCTTAGGAATATGTAAAACTCTCAGGTTGACTCCCACTAAATCAGCCAAGGTTGTCACATAGTTAAATAAGACTGAGGTTAGTGTGATAGGAGAACTCATGAACATTCAAATGTAATTACCTTCAGACCCTAGGGTAAGCCAATTTATTGACATTCAAATAGTGGATAAACCTGTGAATTATGGAATGTTGCTGAGTAGGGATTGGTCCAAGACATTAAACAGATATATGGGCACTAATTTTTCACATATGTGGCTACCTTGGAGAGGTGTCCCAAACCACATTAGGATAGAGGCAGAACCCAGGATGAGACATATGATAACAGAGTATAATCGAATGAATGAAATATTATATGCTGCTGTTGAACCTAGTGTCTATAGGATTACTAACAATGGGGTACAAATTGAAGAGATCATGATGTTAAACTATAGAGAAAAACATGTCAACAAGGAGACAACATTATTCATTGAGTCTGACAGCAATTCTTCGGATGAAGAAAATAGTGCAATGAACAAATTTAGTCATGCCATTAGACAAGAGGTGGAGGAGTGCATCAAACAAAATCTGCCAGTCCAATGTAAACTGTATAAGGACAGATGTAGAGTTCACGATAAGCCACATTCTGAGGAGAATTGTGGAATGTGCAAAGACATCATTGAATATGAATACAAAATATGTATAAAGAGGATAAAGTTGCAAGAAGGAAATGAGAAGCCTGATCAACCACAAGGATACTTCTAGAGTAGTGTAGATGCTCTAATTTCAGAAAGAGGAAAGAGGATAGAGGACAAGGATAGTTGTCTTTCTGATTTGCAGGATAAAAATACACATATGCGAGTTGACCAAACAGAAACACCCATGAATATACCAACCAGCACCTCACAAGTGATGGAAGAGAAAAAGCATGCCAAGGTGAAAGGTTAGGAAAGTAAAGATGGCATGTGGACGCTAAAATGTGACAGGTCCAAATCGAAACAGGGTGCAGGTGCAGGTATTGAACTCATAGATCCTTAGGGTAAATCATATCTGGCAGCATACAGACTACAGTTTTCCTGTACTAACAATATTGCTGAATATGAAGCCTTAATTTTGGGACTTGTCATGGCCATCAAGAAGAAAGTGAAAATGATATAGGTATTTTCAGATTCTGAACTAGTAGTCAGACAAGTAAGGAAACTATATGCTTGTAATTACAAGAAAATGATTTGTTATAGACATAGGGTATGGGGTTTAATAGATTCATTCGATGCTTTCAACATAGAGCATATCCCCAAAGAATTAAACCATAGACCAGATGCACTAGCAGTTGCTGCTAGCACATTAGAGCCATTGACACTGTCAAGACTGAAACGATTTGCTGTTGAATTAGTCAATGTTCCCAGTATCCCGGACAATGTTACACACTTTCAGGTATTTGGAGGGGATCAGAAAATTATTGATTTTCTAACTTGTAATGAGGTATTTAAGGCTCAAATCATTGATAAACAAGAAAGGCCTAAGATAACATGGGACGAAGAGGATATAATCAACTTGAAGAGCAACTTCTTACCCAAAGGAGTAATTAAACTAGAGCATATCTTTGACTTTGATGGAGTAATAAGATAGAAGGACTTGCCTAAATCAGAAGGGGGTAAGTGTGATTCACATAACTTAGGGACATAACAAAATCCACAAAATGTGTTGATTGGAAAGGTTTGCTCTGAGAAAATAAGGAAAGAAATTTTAGACGTTCTGAAAGAATACAAACACGTAATAGCATGGACATATGAAGACTTGAAAACATATGATACGTCCATCATAACCCACGTAATACCTTTGAGACCAGAAGTTAAGCCATTCAGGCAGAAATAAAGGCCTATGAATGCGATTTTAGAGCCTTTAATCTTCGAAGAAGTAAAGAGGTTATTGTCTGCCAGAATAATCTTTCCAATCAGACATTCAGCTTGGGTAGCTAACCTAGTACCAGTGAGGAAGAAAAACGGAGACATCAGGTTTTGCATAGACTTTAGAAATTTGAACAAAGCATCTGAAAAGGATAATGATCCCCTACCTCCAATAGATGAAGTGCTGCAAGTAGTAAATGGGGCAAGGATGATGTCTTTCTTGGATAGTTTCTCAAGATATAACCAAGTTTTAATAGATAGAGATGACAGATTAAAAACCACCTTCACTTTTAAATGGGGAAATTATGCATATAGGAGAATGCCTTTTGGTCTTATCAATGCAGGTGCCACTTTTCAGAGAGCCATGGACATTGCATTCCATGGATTATTAGGTAAGTGCATAGTGATTTATATGGACAATTTGACTGTGTATTCTAAGGATGCATCCACTCACGCTAAAGATCTCAGAAAAATACTTAAGCGATGTGAGAGGTATGGAATTTCCCTTAATCCTAAAAAATGTTCATTTGGGGTAACTGAAGGTAAGTTACTAGGGCATGTCATTTCTAAAAATGGGATATCAATTGATCTAGATAGGATAGAATCAATAAAAAATTTGCAAATGCTAAACAGTAGGAAAGAGTTGAAATCATTTTTTGGTAAAATTAACTTTGTTCGAAAGTTCATTACTAGTTTTGTAGAGATTGTGTAGTTGTTAAATGTCATGTTGAAGAAGGATGCGCAGATGGAGTGGATGCCTATGGCTAGGGTTGCATTCGAAGCTATCAAGGAAGCAATTTCTGATGCTCCTGTATTGGTGAGCCCAGACTACACCAAAATGTTTTATATTTACTCCTTTGCATCCTCCAATTCAGTCGCAGCTGCCTTGACACAAAAGGGTGAAAACAATGAAGAAAAACCCATATCTTTTATGAGTGCACCCCTGAAAGATGCACAATTGAAATATCTGGATATCGAAAGAGAAGCATTTGCATTGATGAGAGCTGTGAAGAAATTTAGGCATTGTATCTTCTGTAGCCAGATCAAAGCCATAGTGCCAGACGCAGCGGTAAAGATGTTGCTGATGCAGAACGAGCCTGGAGAAAAGAGAGCCAAATGGATCACCATGCTGCAAGAGTTCGACATTGAAATCATTCCCATGAAGCTAGTCAGAGGGCAGGTGTTGTGCAAACAATAGCAAACACAGACCCAGATTTGATAAAACAGTAGTATGTACTAAATTCCCAGGACACATCAGACTGGTATGGTGATTTAAACATTTTTCTAATAGCTGGGAAGTACCCAAATAGAATGAAAGCTTATCAGAGGAGAGCTTTGAAGATTAAAGCACAAAAGTATATGGTACAAGGAGGTCTTCTATTCAAGAAGAACCATGATGGAATTTACTGGAGATGTCTAAACAGAACCGAAGCAGATAAAGTGTTGACAGAACTACATGACAAGTACGAAACTGGTCATGGTTCCCATCTAGCTACAACACACAAAATATTGAGGGCGGGCTATTATTGGCCCACAATGTTCAAAGATACAGAGAGTCACATCAAGAGTTACCACACCTGTCAAATTGCAGCAGATAAGGGAAGAAATTAGGCCAATCCACTACAACCTGTGATTGAATCAAGACCATTTGCACAATGGGGCCTGGATTTCATTGGATTCATCAATCCTCCATCTTCTACAAGACACAAGTTCATACTGATGGTGACTGACTATTGTATAAGGTGGACTGAGGCCACATGTTGTAAATTCTCCACAACTGAGGTAGTTATCAAGTTTCTTTAAGAAAACATCATAATCAGGTTTGGAACTCCCTATTCATTGGTATGTGGTAACGACCCTACTTTCTCTTCTTTAAAGATTTCTAAATGGGCATTTGAATACGGGATTGTTTTAAGGTTTTCTTCAAATTATTACCCTCAAGGTAATGGATTAGCTGAGTCTACGAACAAAATTTTATTAGACATAATCAAGAAGCTAATTGCAAAGAGCCCTAGAAAGTGGAATACCTTGTTAAAATATGCACTATGGGTAGATAGGACCAAGCTTAAAATAGCTTTGGACAGTGCACCTTATAATTTAGTTTATGGGACTGATCCCATACTCCCGATAAATCTAAGAATACCAATCTGGAAGTTTGCCAATGAGTACGTGCACCTTATAATTTAGTCTATGGGACTGATCCCATACTCCCAATAAATTTAAGAATACCAATCTGGAAGTTTGCCAATGAGTACTTAGGCTTTGATAATCATAGAGAAGCCAGAATAGTACAAATGTTACAACTAGATGAGAAAAGAGGTCAAGCCATTGAGAAATTTTCCAAACACCAAGCAGTTGTTAAGAGGTGGTTTGATAAGAGGGCAAGAGTTAAAATATTTAGGATATCAGACTTAGTGCTATGCTGGGATAAAGCACATGAAAAGAAAAGGAGTCATGGAAAATTCGACAAACTATGGTTAGGCCCATTGCAAGTCTCAGAAATAATAGGAGACAACACATTTAGACTCAAGACCTTGACTGGAGAAGATGTGCCATTACCAGTTAATGGCCAACATTTGAAACACTACTTCTAGGCTTGAGGTAGAGGATAATTTTTTTGTGTAATATAGTGTAAGTAGTGTGCAGTTTTCTCTTTTTTGCTATTTTCTTTTTCTTTTTTCTTTTGTGGGTTGGTCGTTTGTGTAGTTTGTCTTTTGTTCCTTTCTATTTTGTTGTTTGTACAATCTTCTTTTGCTTTTGCTTTGTTTTTGTTGTTTCTTGTATAGTCTGTTTGTTGGTTTGTTTTTGTCTCCTCAGCAAGGATCTTTGTTTTTTTCTCTAGAGTTTTAAGGAGCAAGCTAACAACCATTGAAAATAGTATAAAATTCATAACATTCAGGTTAATCATTTACAATTTATGCATAACTTGTTGTGACTGTCATGAATGTAGAGGGTTGTTCAGCTTCTAAAATTTAGTATTCAATAATAGTGATTGAGAATTCAAAAGAGGTTTCTCACGATGACACACCTAAAATCCTTGGGTTTGTTGAACCTACCAGTGTAGATATTAGGTGAAAAATCAGAGGTCACCCTTGCTACCATTACAATTCTCAACTTAATTTTAGCAAGTGACCATTCCTTGCATCATGAAGTTACAACTGCAATATCTCATGAAGTTTCTATCAAATATCAGAAAATATAAAAAATATAAATAAATAAAGAAAATGGATTATACTGAAAATCTAGATTAAGCCATCTAAGTAACTCTACTAGGGCTATAGACACTCACTGGTAGTGGGGCTCTACTTAGGAGAATTGTAACGATAACCTTGTCGGGGCTATGGATGCTCGCTGGTAGCAAGGCTCTATCCGGTTGGCTATGAGGGAATATCCTCACCTACATAGGCTAATATCAGTCACTGGTTTGTTCAAATGATCTTCAAGATGAGGATAATTAATCACATGCACACACTTAAACTGAAAATGAAAATTCATGCACCCTTATTGAATACATTAGGTCTCAAGTTGGATAATGATATACAAGAAGGATAGTTGGAAGTTATGAATTTATTTCATCTAGTTTTCTCGGATGCTTTGAATTTAATTGTTTTGTTTGGTTGCTAGTTGTTGTGATGTTCACAACACGCCCCATTTTACTCTTTAGCAAAATGAGGACCCCTGCTGTGGCTGTTGCTTTTGCTTTTGTGTGTACTGTTTTTGTTTGGTGGTAAAGGAAAAAAGAGGGTAAAATTGCAAACTTTGTTAAAAATAGGGAAAAAATGCATTTTCAGAGCAGGTACTGCATGATCCATATGAGCAGATAAAATGAATAACATTAAAGGCTCATGACAAAACCATTTTGCAATGACACAGAAAATATCTTTCGGGTCTGCGACTATTTCTCCTTTTGAAAGCCCATTGGCTGGAACATAATATATGTGGCGCTCCTCTTCTTGTCAGCAAAAGACACTTGGCGGCTTCCACATATTTGAGACAATAAAACTCTGTAACAGATAGCAGTGTCCACGCGCATCACTTGAAAACTCTTTCATTCTTCAAGAGACATCAGAAGCTGACACATGTCGTCGTTCGCAACAACTAGAAATAGATACATGTCTTTATCCATGGCTTTGAAACTTAACTGTGTCTTTGTATTCGAGAGGGCTCTTCCCGTGACATCTGGCATAATCTGCAGTAACTGCAACTTTATTACCTATGAGAAGTGGGACCCACAACACTTACCGCTTGGTAGCTTTCAAAAGGAAATCTGGGACAGATGTCGCCTTCCGCCATCACTTAGAAACTTATACATGGCAGGTTCCGCACTGTTGAGACTATTTAGAAACTTGCATGGAGATCGACACGTGGCACCTTCCGCTATCACTTGAGAAACCTTTTGTTAGCACTAGAAAAGTTAGAAAGTCTTTCGCTTTGACGCTACATCCACCACGTGTCACTTTCTGTTGCATTTTAACTTGATTTCTATTGCTCTTAGGTGTCTCCACATGTTGGCTTCCACGAGCTTCTTGATTTCCTTTCTTTTTATTCGGCTACAACCACATGTCACTTTCTGCTGCATTTGAGACTTTAAAACTGGGGACCCACCTCCATCCTTCACTAAATGGTGAAACATAAGAACCAACTCGTGGGAGCTGACACATGGCGAGTTCCGCGGCTACCACAAAGGGACACTTGGCAGGTTCTGCGCTCACACAGAAACTTTTAAGGAACCTTTGAAACTAAGGCAGAAGTTGACACTTGGCACGTTCCACGCTACTAGCTTTAGACAAGGTTGAAATACCTCCCACCACATGGCTACTTCCGCTTGACTCTGAATTACTTTCTTCATTGCCGTGGGTGGCAACACGTGCCACTCTCCGTACCATTCTTTTTTTTGTGTCCGCACCATTTTATTCTCGTGCATCTTTCGGTGGCTATGACTGATGAAACTCTATGTCTCTATATGTTTGAAAAGTTTCAATCTGATTAATTCGTTGTATCACGCCCAACATGTATCGAAATACAAAGATTTAAACAAAGGAAAATGAGCAGAGCGATAGGAATTTGAGGCATTTCTTGGGGCCCGAATGTATTTATTTTTGGTCAACGATGGTTAACCTGATTGATTTTAGCATTGCATATGCATTTGAACAAGATATTTTTGCAGATCTGGGACCCGATTTCTACATTCACACAGTCACGACTAGATTTAGTAGTTGTTTTTCTTCCCGCACGTTTATTAAATGATGATACTTATTGCTTGTCCATTTTTTGTAGGTTTGTAGTTGAAGAAGGAGCTGAGACTTAATGGCGACGACATCATGGAGGGGAAATCCGATCTTAGAAGCAAAAGGAAGATAAGGATGAAGGATGAGGAAGTCAAGGGTCTTCATTAATAAGGACAAAATGCAGATGAAGACATTATTGCAGCATGCCACTAAAGCTAATATTGAGCTACTAGGGTTTCTAGAAGGGCATATTTCACCTAGATTTAATGATGTTCAGGGATATTTATGGGGATTTGTTTTCCCAACATTTATTACTGTAACTAGAGGTTGGAACTAGGGTTTAAATTAGGGTTTTTTGAGCTGTATTGAGGATAATCAAAGTCTATATATTGTGCCTCTCTACATTGTAATACTGGACACAGGGGCTACATAGGGATTTTAGTAATTTAGCTTAGCATTTAGGAATAGAAGAAGGAGGTCGTCTGTGTCTGCAATAAGGAATGTGTGGAATATCTAACTTCCTTACTGTATTTGTAAAGCTTGTAAGTTATTCTGTAGTTTGATCATTGAAGGTAAGAGTCATTCAGACATTGTAAATCTTATATGAATGTCTGTTTCTAATACATTTGAATCTGGAATTTTGCATCTATCTTCTGAGTGTTTTCTTGCTCTTCATTGTGTTTGAAACATTTTCTCTTAGAGCTTGCAATCTTAAGTGTATTTTTGTGAAAATGCTCAGAACTTACATTTAAGGTTTTAGTATGTGGATTTGATCAAATTGCTGTATTATTTACACAGTGCATAACAGAAGAATTAGATCCTTGAGTAGAGTGAATGAAGTTTAGATTAGATCTTTCTAACTTTTCCTAACCCATATGAAATACTTAGCTTAAAACGTAGAAATCTGAAGGAAATTGTCTCATATCTGAAAAGCATGTATAACTGAGTTTAAAGTAGATAGTTTTCATAAATACTTAAGAGGAGAAAGCTGCAATAATTCAAGAAGGCCCTCTAAAGCTTTGCAGCAGAGTAACTAGTTTATGCAAAAAAGGAACAAAACACATACTGATATTTATAATCTTTTGCATAGTTTGAGTCTAGTTAACCAACAAGAAACCCTAAAATACGTAAGGCCCCTTGAACATTACAGCTTCACATCAACCAACTAAATTTTCCCAACAAGTCAAGACCTAACCATATTAAACTTGGGATTAAGCGAATCTTAACCGATTCCTTCATATCTTTCAAGTCAGTTTTGGTTCATTTTATGTGAATTTTAACTAATTGTTATGATTGCGTCAAAAAAATCACCAACAGTATCCAAGTCTACAATCTCTTCAATAGCACATACCTTGTGACTATAAGATTTGGGAAGAGATCTCAGAACCTTCTTCACAACTTCATCCTCTTTTGTTGTACCACCAAGACCTGTGATGCCATTGACTACTTCATTCACCCAGAGCATAAATTTTACATTTTTTTCATCTTCTGCCATCTTTACATTTTCAAATATGCTTTTGGATATTTGCATCTTAGATTTATTTACTTTCTTATCTCCTTCATAAATAGTTTCAAGTTATCCCAAACTTCTTAAACATAGTTGCAACTCATTACCTTTGAAAGTTTTGAATATGATAATCCACTCATCATAGAAAAATTTGCCTTGGAATTATTATCATTCTTCTTGATTTGATCTACATTTGTAGGAATAGTAGTAGGAATAGTGTAACCTATCTTGACAGAACCCCAAACTCCACACCCTAGAGAATTGATGTAGCCTTCCATTCTTAGCTTCCAAAAAGCATAATTTGTTCCATCAAACCTAGGTATCTTACTGGATCCACTTTGTTCCATCTCAAACCTTCCAAAAGTAATTAAGCTTCCTTTAGAGGAACTTGGCTCTGATACCAATTGTTAGACACACAAGTATACTGAGGGGGGTGAATCAATATACAACCAAATCTCACTTTCAACAAATTTAACTTATTCAGAGAAGGTTAAACCTTAAGCATTACAACATTAACATGAACATAAAATATTAACACAATGCACATCAACACATAACATCAAATATACATGGAAAACCCTAAAAGGGAGAAACCACGGTGAGGATTAACTCACAATATATGAAGCTCAAATAGTAACTTTGTTTTAGGGGCTATAACCCAAGGAAGTTGCTACTCCCTAAGTAACTTTGATTTAGGGTCATTAATGGGGAGCACATAGCGGGAGACACAGAATGGGCCCTAATTCCTCACAGTCAGCAAGACTAAACAAATAGGCCGTTGGTACATCTCCATTGGTCAAACAACCATAAGTCAGAATGACTTTCCAATGTCTCTCCATCGGTCTACCTTACACCGATAACACAACTTCACTTGATCTTTGGCGAGACTTACTCCTATTTGCTGAGTCTTTCATCGTTCTACCGATGTCTGATGATGATTAAGTTCCTCCTCATCTCAACCATGACGACTTCCACTCTGGTTGGACGTGGCCTTATCGGTGAGACTTGTTCTGTCAGCGAACACTTGCAATCTTTGGCCGATGCGTCGATCACTCTGATGTCACCTTTAACCTTCACTCATCAGCGGGACAATTACTATCGGCCACATTAGGGTTTGCTTTGCTGATACATTGATGCACAATTTACCTTCTTCTGAACCCTAGCACATGGAGATGCTAGGTCAACCTACTGTGCAACTCGCACTGTCTAGATCCTCTGCATTGCCGAACAATGAAACAAAATAGAAAATAAAAATGGATATTTGTACAATGAAGCCATTCCACTGATTTTGACAGAAATCTTACTAGTGGAATGCTTCACATCGACATATTGCAACAACGGAAAGCACAGAAAGAAATGGAAATCTACAGCTATACAATTTGCAGTTATAGGAAATGGAAATCAAAATTGACGGAATAGAATCGTTCTATTTCTCCTTACCACAATATACAATCACATTCCTCTCCTCTATGATTTGATTACCCATCCTTATTTGGTTCATTCCTCTGGGCTTATAAACTCACCCTGAGGAAAACCAATCGATTCCAAATGGCTGGGAGAAAAACCAACCAATTCCAATTAGCTGGGAGACCAACCGTCTTGAGATTAACAATTTGACAAATGTGACCTAAGTCACTTGGGACATACAAAAAGAGTTCTATCTGAAAGGCCTAGGGACCTACAGAAATGAAAATGCATTGGTCAAATAGACCTTATTACAACACAAAACATGATTTTCTAGGTGCTCCTGCACCATACTCCCCAGGTGAAAGTTGTCTCAAGTCCTCTTAGAGACTAACTACTGTAAATCACAACCCTATTTTATGATGTCTGCTTCCAGCATCCATGTGGCTTCTAAGTCTGGAAGTCCTTGCCATTTGACTAAGTGCTCAAAATAGGTCTGATTTCTTTCTTCTTGGCTATCCTGCTATCCAAGATGCACTCGATCTTAGGTGGTTCCTTAGGTGGTAAATGCTGTACCCACTCTACATTGTCTTGGACAGAATCTATTGTACCTTCTCCTATATCAGGACTCCTATATAATGTTAGATCAACAACATTGAATATAGGTGAAATAGCAATATCATCAAGGAGTTCAATTTTGTAAGCATTAGGACCATATTTCTCTAATCTTACAAGGTCCAATTTTTCTCATCATCAACTTGCTGTGGCTTCCCTTGGGTAGTCTGTTCTTGTTGAGATGAACCATGACCATATCTCCTATTTGGTACTGCACATCCCTTCTCCTTTGATCAATGCTAGCCTTGATCTTCTGACTATTCTTGTGTAGAGTATCTCTAACTTGTTGATGGATCTCTTTCATAGCCTCTGCAAATGTATCAGCATGTCCACTCCTTTTGTCCAACCCTTGAACATCTCTTAATTCAAAAATTCCTTGAGGATGACTACCATAGACAAATTCAAAAGGACTTAAACCTGTACTTCTATTCGTAGAATCATTATAGGCATATTCTACTTGTGGGAGTACCACATCCCAACTACTGCCATGTTCTCTTGTCAAACATCTCAGTAGATTGCCTAATGATCTATTCACAGCCTCAGTTTGGCCATCAGTCTAAGGATGATAGGCTGAACTAAAGGACAAATTTATACCCAATCTTTTCCACAAGGTTCTCCAAAAATGTCCCACAAATTTGTTGTCTCTGTCAGATACAATACTCAAAGGCAATCCATGAATCCTAACAATATGTTTAAAGAACAAACCTACAATGTAGCTAGCATCATTGGTGGTTTTACAAGGAAGAAAATATGCCATTTTGCTGAATCTATCTACCACAACAAACACACTATCACAACATGTCCTTGTCTTGGGCAATCCCATCACAAAATCCATACTCAAACTTTCCCAAGGTCTGTCTGGTATGGGCAAAGGTTGGTACAATCCTGCATTAGTTGAGACCCCCTTTGCTCTTTAGCATACCATACAACTCTCAACAAACCTTCTGATATCAGATTGCATCTTTGGCCAAAAGTAAAATCTTCTTACTAGATCTAAGGTCTTATTGAGCCCAAAATGTCCTCCTAAACCACCACTATGTTTCTCCTTCACTATATTATCCCTCATTGAACACTTAGGGATACATAGTTGACTCCCTTTAAATAAAAGTCCATCCTGCAATGTATAATCTGAAAAGTCACTATGGAAAGCATTGGCAAACTCACTGCATACCTTGTAAATCTCCTTGAAATCTTGGTCCTCTTCATACAATCCTTTGAGTGCCTCAACACCCATGCTTTGTAGCTGCACTTCTTGCACTGTCAACACCCTTCTGCTTAAAGCATCAGCAACCTTATTGGTTATCCCCTTCTTATGTTTGATGATGAAGGTGTATGCTTGAAGACTTTCCACCCACTTCATGTGTCTATGACTAATCTTTTCCTGTCCATTCAAAAAATTGAGAGCATGATTGTCAGTGTATACAATAAATTCTTTAGGAAGCAAGTAGTGCCTCCATTTCTTCAAAGCTTGTACCATGGCATACAACTCTAAATCATAAGAGGAGTACTTCCTCTTAGCTTCATTCAATTTTTCACTAAAAAAGGCTACTGGTCTGCCTTCTTGGCTCAATACTATTCCTATGGCCAACCCACTTGCATCACATTCAATGGTAAAAACCTTATTGAAACCAGGAAGTATTAAGACAAGATACTTGGCAACTTTCTGCTTTAGACTTTCAAAACTCAGATTTGCCTCTTTTGTCCACACAAATTTCACCTTACCGCCACCCTTGATGGTCTTTAACATAGGTACACAAATATCACTGTAGTTCTTAATAAATTTTCTATAAAATGTGGCCAAGCCATGAAAACTTCTTACCTCTCCTGCTGTCCTAGGTGTAGGCCAATTAAAAATAGCTTCTACCTTGGAAGGATCCATTTTCAAATCACCCTTAGAGATGACAAAGCCTAGGTAAACCAACTCTTGTTTCATGAAGTCACACTTTTCCAAGTTTATCATTAACTTCTGATCTTGCAGCCTCTTCAAGACTATTTCCAAATGTTTCAAGTGTTCTTCCTTGCTCTTACTAAACACCAAGATATCATCAAGGTAGACTACCACAAATTTCCTTATGAATTCCTGCAACACCTCATTCATTAGTCTCATAAAGGTGCTCGGGGCATTTGAAAGACCAAAAGGCATCACAAGCCACTCATACAACCCTTCATTGGTTTTGAATGTTGTCTTCTACTCATCCCCCTCTCTTATCCTTATTTGGTGATACCCGCTCTTTAAGTCTATCTTGGAGAAATAAGTAGCCCCTCCCAAACAATCCATTAGATCTTCTATTCTAGGAATAGGAAAGCTATACCTGATGATTATCCTATTTATGGCCCTGGAATAAGTACACAGTCTCCATTTCCCACCTTTCTTTGGGGCTAAAATAGTAGGTACTGCACATGGGCTAAGGCTATTCCTTATCAGCCCTTTGTTTAGGAGTTCTTGAACCTGATTTGCTATCTCTTCATTCTGCTGAGGGGTCATTTTATATGCTGCCTTATTAGGAAGTACTGCTATGGGTATGAGGTCTATCTGATGGCTAATGTCTCTGATAGGTGGTAGGGAATTAGGTATATCTTTTTTTAATCACTCCTTTGTAACTCTCAAGCAAATCTCTGACCCCCTTAGGCCCTATTTCTCTCACAATTTCCTTCTTTTCCCCCTTAGGCTTTACAATCAGAGAAAAAACTACTCCACCACCTTCCTTTAGTGTATCCGTGAATTCTTTTTCTCCTACCAACATTACACTAGATCCTACAGGCTGTGGATCCCCTTCTACCAATGACTGTATCCTATAAGTTACACCATCCTTTTGGAAAGAGTAAGCATTCTTTTCTCCATCATGATGAGCCTTTCCATCAAACTGCCATGGTCTGCCTAACAAAAGATGGCAAGCATCCATTGGAAGGATGTCACACAAGATTTTATCTCTATACCCCCCAATACTAAATTCTACCCATGTTTGTTCATTGATGAGTATGTGCTGTTCCTTATTCAACCAACTGACTTTATATGGACTGCTATCAGGTATCCTTTCTAATTTCAACTTATTTGCTACTTCCAAAGATATGATATTATCAGTAGAACTAGAGTCAATAATAACTTTAAAAACCTTACCTTGGATCTTGCAGTTGATTCTAAACAAAGCTCTTCTTTGAGACGGTTCAGTCTACACTGGTTCCTTGAGCAACGTCCTCTTGATCATCAGATTTTCTCCCATTTCTAATGCTAGATTCACTTCAGGAGATGTCACACTCCTTGCATCTTCTCAAATCAAAGTGGTTCTCTTCTCACCACAATGAGAAGTTGAGGCCTTCTTTGGACACTTATATGTCGGGTGCCCTATTTGATTGCAATTATAACATCTCATATTGGAGAACTTGGATCCTCTACCTGATCCATTTGTCCCACCTCTTCCATTAGGCCTTCTTCCTCGGTAGCCACCTCTGCTACTTGAGTCTCCAACTTGCTTTTCTTTGCTAGACTCACCACTAGGCCTCTGGTTAGGACTTCTTCCTCCAAAACTACCTCTGCCTCTGAAACTTCTTCCTCCTCTACCTCTATTATTCTACTCACTCTTTCTCTTTATCTTCTCTTCAGCCCTTAAGGCCATTTGGAAACACTTGTTCACTTTTTTTGGTGTTAAGATGTTGATCTCATCTTGGATGTTCATCCTTAGGCCATTCAAATACCTTGCCACCTTCTCTGACTCTTCTTCTTGTCTCTTTGACCTGAGACTGATTTTATGAAACTCTTGTGTGTATGCATTCACATCAAGGTCTCTCAGTCTGAGGTTCTGCAAGTTCTTATACATCTGCACATTATAGTCCAGAGGTAAGAATTGTGCCTTGATTTGGGTCTTTATCCTTTCCCAGGAGATTATCATATTCTTCCCCTCCTTGACTCTCTCTCCTTGCTCATAATTCCAACATGCAAGAGTAGATCCCTTCAACCTTGCCTTTGCCAACTTAACCCTCCTATCATCAGGGACTTCTTTGTACTCAAAATGATTGTTCAATGCCTCAATCCAATCAATCACCTCTTTAGCTTCCACACTTCGACTATACATAGGTAACCCATCTATGGTGTCCCTATTGACTGACTTCAAAGCATCTACAAATTCTCTCTGGTCTGCTAGTATCTCCTTTGTTCCAACAATTTCTGTATCTCCTTCATCGTTGTCACTTTCATCTCCCATGTCTTTGCCTTTGGACTGCTTGAACTCTCCAATCTTGGACTCAAGCATCTCCTCGACCAGCTTCTTAATGGCATCTTACGACATACTTTTGGGAGGCATCTTCTTTGCCTCTGTCTCAATTTCTCTGTCTGACATATAATATTCATAGACATCACCCAAACGCCAACACTCCTGCAAATCCTCAATTTGACTTGCCGCCCAAATCTTTTCAAGCTCTAATTCCTCACAGTCGGCAAGAATAAACAATTAGGCTATCGATACATCTCCATCAGTCAAACAACCATTAGTCAGAATGACTTTCCAAAGTCTCTCCGTCAATCTACCTTACACCGATAACACAACTTCACTTGATCTTCAGCGAGACCTACTCTTATCTGTCAAGTCTTTCATCCTTCTGCCAATGTCTGATGACGGTTAAGTTCCTCCTCGTCTCAACCATGATGAATTCCACTCTAGTTGGACGTGGCCTTATCGGTGAGACTCTTCCCATTAGTGAAACTCTTAACTTGTCTCCTGATGCGCCGATGGCATTTACCTTCGGTGAGACTTGTTCTGTCAGCGAACACTTGCAATCTTTGGCCAATGCGCCAATCACTCTGATGTCACCTTTAACCTTCACTCATCGGTGGGACAATTACTATCAGACACATTAGGGTTTGCTTTGTCAATACACTGATGCACAGTTTACCTTCTTCTGGACCCTAGCACATGCAGATGCTAGGTCAACCTACTGTGCAACTCGCACTATCTAGATCCTCTACACCGCCGAACAATGAAACAAAACAAAAAACAAAAATGGATATTTGTACAATGAAGCCATTCCACTGATTTTGAAAGAAATCTTAGCAGTGGAATGCTTCACATCAACATATTGCAACAACAGAAAGCACAGAAAGAAATGGAAATCTACAGTTATAAAATTTGTAGTTACTGGAAGCAGAAATCAAAATTGATGGAACATAATCATTCTATTTCTCCTTAGCACAATATACAATCACATTCCTCTCCTCTATGATCTGATTACCCATCCTTATTTGGTTCATTCCTCTGGGTCTATAAACTCACCCAGAGGAAAACCAACCGATTCCAAACGGCTGGGAGAAAAACCAACCGATTACAAGCAGCTGGGAGACCAACCGTCTTGAGATTAACAATTTGACAAATGTGACCTAAGTCACTTGGGACATACAAAAAGATTTCTAGGTCCTGAAAGACCTAAGGACCTACAGAAATGAAAATGCATTGGTCAAATAGACCTTATTACAACACAAAACATGATTTTCTAGGTGCTCCTGCACCAGTCACTCCCTAGGAAGCTTCTACTCCCTGATGACTTTGTTTTAGGGGCTTTAACCCAAGGAATAAACTACTCCCTAAACTGAGAACAAACTTAGAAATGATTATAGTATGACAATATTTCAACTATCTAAAAACTGTCTTTGAAGCTCACACATGATGATTGCACTTCTTTCTCTTCACACTTTCTTTTGAAGATCTGATAAGTCAGGAACACTCTATACTTGATCACTATCTCAAATAAGTCTTCAAGATGAATCCAGACAACATCAACAACATCTTCTCTTTCTCCCATAGTTCGCACGTCAATAATACATTTATTCTACTTTTATCTACTTGCGAACCTTGTTCATCAACTTGCAAGCATATCCTACGCATTCAATTTGATCTTCTATTTATACATGATATTACATTGATTGCATAGCTTATCAGCTAGATTAAACATGAAGAATACATTTACAGGTCAGCTATATAATACACAATATGAAATGTGTAGAAGATAGGTCAAATTAGAACAACACGCTACACTAGCAGAAGAACCAAGCCTTGTAGACCCCAACACTTTCTTAATGAGGTCCAAAACATCCTTCACAACTTCAAACATCATAGAATTACCTTTGTACAATCTACTCATTTAAAAATGGGATAGCTTTAAGGTAGTCTCATGAAAACTTGAAGAGTAACAACAATATCAACTAGGAAACCTTGTGTAGTACTGGAAACAAGAAAGATCTTTGTGAAACTCTTCCAGATGAGTCCACGTGACTCATACAACATCCCTAAACACTTCTTTACCACTGCACATCAAAGAATTGTATCGTACAACTTCAATCATTAACTCTGAGAGCACACTATTTTCTGGGACACACTGCAACATGTTGTCAATTGAAAAATTAAGCTGCAGACCACCAAGAAGCTTGAAATAGGAAAGAAACATGAAATGCACACTCAAGAACATGTTCACAAAACCACAAGGTCAATCATTTACTTTAGGAGGAATACAGAGCATTCCAGTAGGTCTCCAACGCTGCTCCATTCTACCTGATCACATACTGGTACTTTATCAATCATAACTTTTGTAATAGCTCATTCCATAATGTTCAAAAAGATTAACATAAACATTCATCTCAATCAAAAGATTAAATAAAAACATGGTTATCCAATTCAGAGTTAATCAATAATTATTCATTATCATTTCATCAATGAAGCATGTTATTCTAAACAGAATATAACAAAGCTTACAATTAAAATAATCATTTACATATCTTAGTGAATAACCTTCACTATTCATGTACAAGTTATGCTTAAGGCATCATATATCAATTTATACATTACAATTGACCATCAAGTCATAAAATGCAAAGCACTATATCTGGAACATATGACATCTATCTTCATAAGCCTCAGCTTGTCTCATGCTTGGAAAGGAGAGCATCATCCTGGTGCTTTTCCACCAACCATGGACTTGTGGACCCCTACTCAACTTCCTAACTGGAAGTGGCCCTACCCTTCACAAAAAGGTTAGTTATTAGGAATGGTTAGGTTAGCCATCTAAGTATTTGGTGTTGTGTCCTTCATAATGCCTCTCAGTCACAGAACTATAGATCCACTCTAACTATGTATGACACTATTAGAGACACTATGCCATCTAGAGCACTATGGACCAATAATGCATGCTAAGATGGATGCATTACTTTGGCCAAAGATTTACATACATAAATGTTACACATTGAATGTTGTCTTATGTACACCACCTTAACTCAACTTATAAGTTGTCATGTCCTATAGTTACATAACTCAACCCTTCTCAGTCTAGAACAATTAATTTCAAAATCATCTTAGTTCATTCCTTGGACATCCGACTTGGTCTTGATAACCCATCTTGAGGTTCTAGTTGTTCAAACAACTAAGAACTAGTGACTCCTCTTCGCTTTGTCCCACACCTGGTTCCATAAATAAAAGGTTCAATCATGTTCTCCATACCTACCTTACTAGCCAGGAGTTTACTTTATTTCCTTAGTCCATGGTTTACAAAAAGCTCAAAGAGTCAATAGTTTGTACTTATAGTGACTCATAGAATAAATACCATTTACAAAGTTCAATCTTAAAATACCTTCTTGGATGTAACTCATAAAGAAATAACTCAACCCTTTTGACAATAAGGTATGAATGTAGTACTATGCAGCCAAATATAAAGAGCCAAGGTTCTTTTCTCAAGAGACCTTCTTGACTCTAAATTCTTAAAGAAAACTTATCCATTTGAAAAGAAGGGTTTCATGTACTATTACATAGTATTTTATATTGATATGGCTCAACCCATAGGAGTCCAAGATAATAACATGACTGTATGAGACTTTTCATTACCATGAGAAACATTGTAAAATCGAGTACATTACATGCACAAAGGGCTCCTTACATGTAGTCAATGTTTGCATCTTTCAGTTCGAGGTGATAGTATTATTGCAAATAACAATGGTTTTAAAAGAGAGTTTTTCATCAAGACTTAATCAACCATAATCATGATAGGGTTTGGTCTCTACCTACTATCATAAGCAAAGTTCTTGTCATCGAGTGCATGAACTAGAATCATGGTTGTCATAACCTTTTAGAATGCAGTCACCCTTTCAAGCTTTATAGTTCAAAAAAAGACTTGGAGTCTTTGCCGCTACCCTCCAAGCATTATGGAATATCATAACAAGTTCAGGGCTTGTTAAGTTGTTTTCATAATAATTGATACCCTTTAACAAGTTTTATCATATGGCAATGATAGAAGTCATCCACTATCACAGTCATCATATTATGACTAGATAACATAAGAGTTTCAAACGGGGTTTATATCCTAACCATCGACACATAGTAAGCCTTTCGTATGCATAACATACAATTTGCCAGCCAAGGTAGGCTGAGGGTTGACGTATACACAAGATGGTATACGTAGTCTTAACAAGATAATGATAATTCACAAAACACAACTTTATAATCATTATGGCTCTGAGAGCCAAAGAATATCAATAAATAATATACATAGGTCGACACCATTGACACCCTCCTATTATCAATGATAGACTTACAATAAAATATGGTTATCAATATAAGATGTCAAGTTATAGATCATACGTGGGCCTTGAGCTTCTGGGAAGGTAGTAGCTGGCACTTAGATATAGGTAGTTTTCCCAAGCTCGATTCCATAGAACTTTCATTGTAATAGGGATACTTTAGAATGAACTTCCTTATCTCTCTCCTTTGTGAGTGCCCAAAGACATAATAAAAATAACAAGAAAAAAACCCTCATGTTTCACTCACCCAATCAATATTAACCAATTCTTTTTCTTTTTGCATGCATGTGATGCCTAAGAATAGTTATAATGCTAAGCACAAGGTTCACCACCTTATCCATCACGATGGATAGGCTGAGATAATGGCTAGATAATAGGGTTTACTTGGCCACTACCTTCCTTCCCACTCTTTGTGGTTGATGACTGGTCGAATGCCCCACCAACTTATAACAACATGAGATAAAATGATAATATGATTATTAATCATATTTGATCTCATAAACAAAATACAACGAAATGAATTGTGTATATAATTATACTTACACACCCTTATCTAAGGGTTTAGGGATATACATAAGTGTTAGAATATCAACTACATTAGTTAAGATCACATACTTACGATGTGACTACGGGGTCGAGCATTAATCCCATAGAAAGCATCGGTCACCCCAAAACATAGATAATTCAATAAACATAGACAATAAACAAAATGTCAAAAAAGAGCATGGAACCAAAGGGCCCTCGGCAACTTTGCCAAAATTGACAAACAACTCAACAAGACATCCTTGTGACCAATGCCTTTTGACAAATCAAAAATAAAGATGTTGAGTATTTAGTCTAATTGACCAGTCGAGAGAGAGAGAGAGAACCTAACTCACTCTAATAGTGAGAGTTAAATGGACAAAGTCTGATACTCAGATGACTAATTAACCCCTTTTCCCGACATCTAACTTTTCCTCTAGGATGATACTCTCCTTCCTTCTTCAAAGGACGTTGCATTTTCTTGTTTACACTTAGGACCATAAAATGATGATTAGTGTATCATCATCTTATTTCACATTTCAATTAATTAAATATTCATATGAACAAATAATTTTAGAACTAACTATCATCAATCATTAACCTCGTAATCAAAGATTAAATCATATATTTCCACAATATCAAATCAGTTAACTATGATTAATATTCCTGATTATTATGCAAGGTTAAGATTAGGTGTAATTGTAAGTTGGGGATGTAACATATCTCCCCCCATAATAATTAGTGTCCCTAATGATTAATTGTCTTAAAAGTTAATCAACATAATAAGAAAATGTTTCAAGAGCATAATAAATAATTTTTTCCAGAAAAGATGAGGAAATCTAGCATGAAAGTCATCATAGTTTTCCCAGGTAGCATTTACCTTTGCATATTTGTCCAAATGGACCTTGCATTGTGTTATCTCTTTGTTATGTAAGCATAGCTTATGGTTTCAAGAACCCTGATGGGCTTGATCACCACCACCCCTGGGTCCTTCACCTGTAGAGTATTCCAATCAAGCATAGGAATTTGATTATCAGTAGTATTAAACTTTTTCAAATATGAAACATGAAACACATTATGCATCATGGCAAGAGCTGGCGGTAGAGTGATTCTATATGCTACTGGATTGATTTCTTCAAGAACTTCGAAAGGACCCATGTATCTTGGTGCCAATTTAGACATCTTTCCAAATTTAATGCAACTTTTCTGAGGTTTTATCCTTAGGAGAACTTTCTCTCCCACTGTGAAATGCCTTTCGATGCACTTAGCATCTGCATAACTCTTTTGTCTATCATTGGATTCTACTAGCCCTCTCTTAATCAGATGGACTTGCTCTTCCATCTTTGACAACATTTTTGGACCAAGGCTAACCCTATCTTCCAGCTTGTCCCAGCTTATATGGGTTTGACACTTTTGTCCATATAATACTGCAAATGGAGCCATCTTAATAGCTGAGTGATAGGAATTATTGTAGGCAAATTCCACCAGAGGAAGATAATCCTCCCACTTGTATTGTTGATCCATGCAATACATCCTCAATAAATCCTCTAGCACTTGGTTAATTCTCTCAGTTTGTCCATCCATTTCAAGATGATAAGCAGAGCTTATATTCAAGTGGGTTCTAAGTTAAGAGAATAAGATTTGCCAAAACCTTGATGTCATTTGTGCATCCCTATCTGAGATGATTTTCTCAGGAATGCCATGCAATCTGAAAATCTCTTGAACAAATTTTTGAGCAACGACGGGTGCCCCATCCGTCAAGTTTCTAGGTATAAAATGAGTGGCTTTGGTGAGTCTATCCACCACTACCAAGATAGCATTGTTCATGTTCCTTAACATAGGAAACCCTTACACAAAGTCCATGCTTATAATTTGTCATTTCCACTTAGGAATTTCATGAGGGTATAAGAGTCCTACCACGTGATGGTGTTCTGCCTTCACCCACTACATTCCATACACTAGCTACAAAATTTGTAGCATCCCTCTTCATTCCTTTCTAGAAATATAAGGGTTTCACATCTATTGGAGTCTAGGACAACACTGAGAGGAGGGGGGGTGAATCAGTGTTGTATAAATTTTTACAGCTTATTATCATACTTGTACAAATTCATACTCCTGCAATAAAAACTCTTCATATTCTTCATTTAAAAAAAATATTCTCCAAACTTTTTACCTTCTTTGCACAAACCATCTTCAAAAAAGTAAGATCATAAAAAATCTTCAATGAAATTGATCTGACATCAAAGAAATAAAATCTTTTTCAAAACATAGCTCTCTGCAAAAATCACCTTTAAAATGATTCCATATCTTACAAAGAATAAAATTATGTCATAACATTAATTCAAATTCTCCCTCTGCAAAAAAATAATTCAATCTGCTTTGTTTGAAGAAAATCTCTATCATGTTCAATCTTCCTTTTCTCCAAAAACTTTCTGCAAAAAAAAGGATTCTCCAAAAAAAATCTCTTAACCTTCTCATTAGAAAGCCAGATAAGAAATATCTCTCCAAAAAAATAACTTTCTTTTTTAAAAAATAACTTCAATCTTGCACGAGAGGGATAGGGACCCACTTGAGTTAAAAATTAGAAACAAAAGTTCATAAAAAATTTCCCTCAAAAATCTGCCTTTAAATCATCCAAAATCTCCTTGAAAAATCTCCTTAAAAAAAAACTCATAACCTTCATTTTATTCAACCTCATAGGAAGATGACTTTAAGGAGGCCAATAAAATAGGATATAAAAAAAGAATTTATAAATTTATAAAATAAAGCCATTGATGGCTTATTCACATTCTCCACCAAAAAAAAGACTTTCAAATTTATATGATACTCATTCAAACCAAAACGATAACTAATGCTCATAAGGAAGGGGCTGGTTTTTCATATGTAATTAGAACCCTTAAGAAGGTCACTTTAAGTGACCCAACCTGTAATAACAGGTCAACTCTAATTTAAAACAAAAATGCATAAAGTTATATGAAAATTAGACTTAGGTTCTTGATGCATAAGATTAAAGAATTATAACATAGGTCTTAGACTAGTAAGGTTTAGAAATATGTAAATTAGGTTCATAGGCAACAATAAACTCTAAACCCAAATTTGACCATTATCATAGTATAGTGCACACCCTAATAACATATGCAAAACAAACATGATATGCAGCAAGATAGCATATACAAGACAAGCATGAGGGCAAGCATTAAGATCCACTTTGATTGAATGAAGTATCAACTCCTGAAGAAGAAGCAGGCACCAACAAACATTACGATCTGAGAACACAAATTATGAACACCACAGTAAACTAAAAGCATGAGTATCCATCAACAACTCCATATATCTCCTAATGACAAGATGATCCAGAACCACTATCAACATATAATGAAGAAATGAGAAAACATTTGAGCATATTAATTTTGCCAAACCATCTGCCTTCAACTCTTCCATCAGAGAGGTCTACAATAATAGAGATCATCATAAGATTTGCATCAACATATATTTGAAGATCATAGTCATAAGGAAGCCATCATGAAGGTATCTGAAAACATGCATATGAACTCTTCTGCAACCAAGTGGAGGATAAACAAGTGTGGTAGCTCTAAGATCTCCTTCAAACAATGTCATCATGTGAATTCCTCTAAATGAACAACACCATCATGTCACCATGACAAACTTATGTCCTGATATAAATTATGAAAACTTTGAACATACTCAACCATACTATAAAGTCCTGATGACCCCAAAACAATGATCTCTACATTGGAGGATAACTTGTGAACAACGTGGTTGTATGAAACACACTTTTTCAATCAACTTTGTATCGCAAGACATATGTATTGCATCATATTTGCATCATATATGCATTGCATCATACTTATCCTGATTGATGATCTTAAACTACCCTTCATTTTGAGGTCTAGAATTATGAATTGAAACAAGAGACAATCATATCAATCATATCAAACCATGAACATAATGAACAACCCCTATCAATATCAACACCTTGTGAACCTACAAAACCTTTTGACATCAATGACAATCAATCTCCATCACACATCAACAAGTAACTTTGTTACTCCAGGATGCCCAGAATATGGTACAAAATGAACCTCTTTCCATACCATATTCCTTAACTCTGCTGAGTTAGGTACATACATCCTTCCTTTAAACCTTAATAACCCATCTGGTTCAAGGTTGAATCCTTCATATCTTAGATTTTGAGGGTTTTCTTCAAAGGCTTGTTTTACCTGCTCATAAAACTCATCTCCCTTAGATTTCTGTAACACCTGATTTCTAAAATCAGAATGTATAGAGATCATGGAGGAGATGTGTCTTCTCCTGCTCAAAGCATCTGCCACCTGATTTTCTTTTCCTTGAATATATTTAATCTCGAAATCATAATTCAAGATGAATTCCAACCATCTTCTTTGTCGAGCATTAAGATGTGGTTGAGTGAACATATATTTATGTCCCTGATGATTTGTTTTCAGATCAAAAGGTTTCCCCAGTAAATAGTGTCTCCACATTTGAAGTGCGTGAATGACTCCTATAAGTTCCAAATCATGTGGGGCATAATTTTGTTCATAGTTTTTTAATTTACGCGATGACATGTCAATCCTAGACTAGTACACCACCTAAGCCTTCTCTTGAGGCATCAGTAATAACTACAAATTGACCCTTTGGGTTAGGTACATTCAAAATTGGTGTTGAAGTCAAATTTTCCTTCAGTAGGTCAAAGGCCTCCTAGCATTTATCTGACCTCTCAAATTTCTTGCCTTTTCACTACAAGGAAGTTATAGGATATGCAATTTTAGAGAATTTTTTCATGAACTTCCTATAATAACTAGCAAGGCCCATGAAACTTTGGACCTCATGAACATTTCACAGTATTGGCCATTCCAAAATAGCCTTAATCTTAGTTGGGTCCACATCTATTCCCTTAGATGAAATTATGTGGCCCAAGTATTGTACCTCCTTTTGAAAGAAAGTACATTTGGAGAGCTTGCCATATAGTTTATGCTCTCTCAACCTTTGGAGAATAATTCTTAAATGATGTAGATGCCTTCCTCATTTTTAGAATAGATTAGAATGTCATCAAGAAACACTAAGACAAACTTATCTAGATAGTCCCTAAACACGCTGTTCATAAGATTCATAAATTTCACCGGTGCATTCGTCAATCCAAAAGGTAGGACAGTGAATTCATAATGCCCATACCTAGTTCTAAATGCTTTCTTATGGATGTCCTCATCCTTCAACCTCAATTGGTGATATCTAGAATGAAGATCGATCTTGGAAAACATGGTTGCACCCCTCATCTGATCGAAAAGATAATCGATGCAAGGTAATGGGTATTTATTCTTAATGTTTGTGTTATTCAACATGTGGTAATATACGCACAACCACAAAATGCCATCTTTATTTTTCACAAATATGACTGCTGCTCCCCATGGTGACACACTGGGCCTAATTAACCCTTTATCTAACAACTCCTATAATTGAACTTTAGCTCCATTAGTTCTATAGTGGTCATTCTCTAGGGGGATTTAGAAATAGGTTCCAACCTAGGAATTATATCAATGGCAAAATCAAAGGCTCTTTTAGCAGGTAATCCTGGTAGCTCATCCGAAAATACATCCTCAAAGTCTCTAAGGAAAGGATACATGTCTATATCTAATCCTTCTTGACCTATGGACTCCTTCTTCCTAACTTCATTATGTTTCTAAGATTCATAAAACATTAAGTCATCTTGGAAATAGGTTTCCTCAGTCTCATTTAGTTTTTCCATTTTGACAACAAAAAGAAAACACCCTTTTCTTTGAGCTCTTTTCATTTGTAGGGAATTTTTTTTCTTAGTTTGACTTCCCTAGGTTTCCCTTGTAGAAAGACTTTATTTCCTAAATCATCCAAACACTCTACTATTTTGGCATAACAATCCACTTTGGCTCAATGTCTCCATAGCCAATTTATCCCTAGGATAACATCATAAGAGCCTAGTGGGGCTAAATAAAGATTTACTTCCATGGAGAAGCTCAAAAGTTCAACCCTAGCCTCAAACAAGAATTGCTCTACCTGAGCCTTGGTGTGATTTGCATCTTTACAGACCATGTGTTTTCCATGTGAATCCATCTTTTCTAGGAATTTTACTAACAATTTTTGGGGAAACAAAGCATTCGGTAGCACTAGTATCAATCAAAACTAAAATTGGAAGTCCACATAAAATACTTGTTGTCTCAATGGGAGTTATTTGGTATTCGACTTGCCTGTTATCCAAGGCCATATGAATGCATTGCTAGAATGCCACTTTTTGAGAGGGGAGAGGGTTTCCTCTTGGTTGTGCTCCCTGTGACTTGTTAGGGCACTGGTTGGCGTAATGATCTCTGCCACAAGTGTAGCACCCTCCCACTAGCCCTTGCCTCTCCTAAGGTTTGTCAGAATTGTCTTCGTTCTTCTTGGAGTGGTTATTCCCCTTTTTCTCTCCCTTGGACCCATTTTGTTTATTCTTGGCCCCTTTATCATTTTTCTTAGTGTAATCATGTTTCTTCCCCTTTTTCTTAGAGGATTGCAAGGATTGAGACCAATTATATCTCTTTCGATTTATTTCTCTATAAGCCAACATAGATTTCAATTTTTGTTCCTGTTTGATGGCCTTCTCATGGACTTGGTCCATTGTAGTAGGACCATGAACATAAACCTCGCCCCCAATCTGGACGTTCAACCCCATAATGAATTTTTGAATATAGAATTTCTCATCCTGTTGGTACTGTGGAACATACTTGAGTAGTTGGGTCAATTTTTCCCAATATTCCTTCATAGACATATCAGTTTGTTTCAGATTCTGAAAGTCTAAGTTTTTTATCATAGAACAGTTGAGGCAACCATCTTTGCCTAAAAAGTTCTACGAACTTGTCCCATGTAAGGCTTGTAGACCTCAAGCCTAGTTCCATCTTTTTGTTCATCCACCATGTGGATGCTCCCCATATTGCTTTAGTAACCTCATTATAATTTCTTATTTCAAAATATTTCTCCATCTCTGTAAGCCATGCCTCCGCAGCATCTCTGCTTACGGAGCCATCAAATTTATGAGGCATGACCTTCTTCATGTCTTGGAATAGTTCCAAATCCATATGGCTCCTCCTATCCTCTACTTTCCTAGCCTCAGAGTTATTCTCTCCGTGCTCACTTTGGGTGGTGTCATTATGATGTTCCTCATCTTCACCCCCATCATAGGCATCACACTTAGGTTCTTCGGACCTCTAAATTCTTGTTCAAGAGTTTCTACCCTCATTCTTGTTTCTTTCAACAAAGTTAGGATTTGGTCTAACTTAGATTTGAAATGCCCTGAAGGTGGTACTTCATCATGGCTATCTGCCATTCTGGTTCTAATCCAAACCTTTGCTGCAATCTACTTCTTCCTAAAGTTTGCAGATAAATCACAGATTAGTTTTTCCATGTCGTTTATTTCATAATACAAATCTATTCTCATTCATGTAATCTTTAACAAGAAAGGAAATATTGTCAGAATTTGCCATTGCATTGTAGTTTTCATTGGATTACAAATAATCCACCAAAATTACAAAATTATTTTTACAGCTTGTGACAGCAAGTCATTTACAGTTTGGGATAACTTCCCATATTCAATTCTGAACCTTGAGATTTATCATTTCAGTCTTAGGAGGTCAGGGTACACATAGGTACTCCTTCACAATCTCCTTAGGTACATCATAATCCCTAGGATTATTTTTCCATAGCTAGTGCTTTAGGTGTAGAGGGTTCTGCTGATGCATTAGTAGAGTTAGGGGTAGCCATCCTTTCTGCTTTCCTTAACTCCTACTTGATGCATTTCACGGCATCAACAATGGCCTCCTCATCAATTAACCATGATCCCACTAAGCAACCAGACTATTCAAGCCATTTCATTCCTGCATCTCTTGCTTTTTCCTTCGAGATCTTAAGGTAACGCCATTTATCCATTACCTTCTTTTAGGGTGTTGTTCTAATCTTTACCATTTTGACATAGAACATCCAATCATTAGCATCCATTAATGTTGGACATAAATATTCATCAAGTAGTGAGCTCATAGTTCCATGTATTGAACCCGGTTGCTCTAATACCATATGTAATAGCTCATTCCATAATGCTCAAAAAGATTAACATAAACATTCATCTTAATCAAAAGATTAAATAACAACATGGTTATCCAATTCAAAGTTAATCAATAATGATTCTTTATCATTTCATCAATGAAGCATGTTATTCTAAATAGAATATAACAAAGCCTACAATTACAATAATCATTTACATATCCTAGTGAATAACCTTCACTATGCATTTACAAGTTATGCTCAAGGCATCATATATCAATTTATACATTACAATTGACCATCAAGTCATAAAATGCAAAGAATTGTATCTAGAACATATGACATATGTCTTCATAAGCCTCGACTTGTCTCATGCTTGGAAAGGAGAGCATCATCCTGGTGCTTTTCTACCAACCACGGACCTGCAGTCCCCCACTCAACTTCCTAACTAGAAGTGGCCCTACCCTTAATAAAAAGGTTAGATATTAGGAATCATTAGGTTAGCTATCTAACTATCTAGTGTTGTGTCCTTCATAATGCCTCTTAGTCACACAACTATAGATCCACTCTAACTATGTATGACACTATTGGAGACACTATGCCATCTGCAACACTATAGACCAACAATGTATGTTGAGACAGATACATTACTTTGGCCAAAGATTTACTTACATAAACATTGTGCATTGAAAGTTATCATATGTCCACCACCTCATGTCAACTTATAAGCTATCATGTCCTACAGTTACACAACTCAACCCTTCTCGGTCTAGAACAATTAAGTTCAAAATCATCTTAGTCCATTCCTTGGACATCTGACTTGGTCTTGATAACCCATGTTGAGGTTCTAGTAGTTCAAACAACTGGGAACTAGTGACTCCTCATCACTTTGTCCCACACCTGGTTGTATATATAAAAAGTTCTATCATGTTCTCCATATCTACCTTATTGGCTAGGAGTTTACTTTATTTCGTTAGTCCATGGTTTACACTCAACTCAAAGAGTCAATGGTTTGTACTTATAGTGACTCATAGAATCAATACCCTTTACAAAGTTTAGTCTTAGAAGAACTTCTTGGATGTAACTCATAAAGAAATAACTCAACCCTTTTGAAAATAAGGTATGCATGTACTCTTATGCAGCCAAATATAAAGAGCCAAGGTTCTTTTCTCAAGAGATCTTAAAGAAGAAAACTTAGTCATTCGAAAAGAAGGCTTTCATGTACTATTACACAGTATTTTGTATTGATATGACTCAACCCATAGGAGTCCAAAATAATAACATGACTGTATGAGACTTTTCATTACAATGAGAAACATTCTAAAATCGAGTACATTACATGCACAAAGGGCTCATTACATGCAATCAATGTTTGCATCTTTCACTTCGAGGTGAGAGTATTATTGCAAATAACAATGGTTTCAAAAGAGAGTTTTTCATCAAAATTGAATCAACCATAATCATGATAGGGTTCGGTCTCTACCTACTATCATAAGCAAAGTTCTTGTTATTGAGTGCGTGAAACTGGGCTCATGGTTGTCATAGCCTTTTAGAATGCAGTTGCCCTTTCAGGATTTATAGTTCAAAGAAAGACTTGGAGCCTTTGTGGCTACCTTCCAAGCATTATGGAATATCATAACAAGTTTAGGGCTCATTCAACAGTTTTCATAATAATTGATACCGTTTAACACGTTTTATCACAGGGCAATTATAGAAGTCATCCACTATCACAGTCATCATACAATGACTAGATAACATAAAAGTTTCAAATGGGCTTTATATCCCATCCATCGACACACAATAAGCCTTTCGTATGCATAACATACAAGTTGTCAACCCAAGTAGGCTAAGGGTTGACGTATACACAAGATGGTATACACAGTCTTAACAAGATAATGTTAATTCACAAAACATGACTTTATAATCATTACAACTTTGAGAGCCAAAGCATATCAATGCATAATATACGTAGTTCGACACCCTCGACACCATCCTATTATCGATGATAGACTTACACTAAAATATGGTTATCAATATAAGATGTCGACCTACAACTTGTACCTAGGCCTTGAGCTTCTGTGAAAGTAGTAGCTAGCACTTAGATACAGGTATTTTTCCCTAGCTCGATTCCACAGAGCTTTCGTTGTAACTGTGATACTTCAGAATGAACTTACTTATCTCTCTCCTTTGAGAGTTTCCAAAGACATAATAAAAAGACAAGAAAAAAAACCCCTCACATTTGCCCCGCCCATATATATATATATGTATGTATGTATGTATGTATGTATGTATGTATCCCAAGACTCTTCTGCCAATCGGTATTAACTGATTCTTCTTTTTTTTTGCATGCATGCAATGCCCAAGAACAGTTATAATGTTGAGCACAAGGTTTGTCACCTTCTCCATCACGATGGATAGGCTGAGATTATGGCTAGATAATAGGGTTTACTTGGCCACCACCTTCCTTCCCACTCTTCATGGTTGATGACTGATCAAATGCTCCACCAACTTATAACAACACATGAGATAAAATGATAATATGATCATTAATCATATTTGATCTCATAAATAAAATTCAACCAAATGAATTATGTATATAATTTTACTTACACACCCTTATCTAAGGGTTTAGGGATATACATAAGTGTTAGAATATCAACTCCATTAGTTAAGATCGCATACTTACGATGCGACTACGGGGTCAAGCATTGCTCCCCTAGAAACCATCATTCACCCCAAAACATAGACACTAAACAAAATGCGGAAAAAGAGCATGGAACCAAAGGATCCCCGACAACTCTACCAAAATTGACAAACAACTCAACAAGACATCCTTGTGACCAATGCCTTTTGACAACTCAAAAATAAAGATGTCAAGCAAAGTCTAATTGACCAATTGAGAGAGAGAATGTAACTCACTCTAATAGAGAGAGTTAAATGGACAAAGTCTGATACTCAGATGACTAATTAACCCCTTTTCCTAACACCTAACTCTTCCTCCAGGATGATACTCTCCTTCCTTCTTTGAAGGATGTTGCATTTTCCTATTCACACTCAGGACCATAAAACCATGATCAGTGCATCATCATCTTATTTCACAATTCAATTAATTAAATATTTATATGAACAAATAATTTCATAACTAACTATCATCAATCATTAACCTCATAATCAAATATTAAATCAGATATTTCCACAATATCAAATAAGTTAACTATGATTAATCTTTTTGATTATCATGCAAGGTTAACATTAGGTCTAATTGTAAGTTGGGGATGTAATAACTTTTACTGCAAAGGGAATGATGGTCTGGGACTTTGGAAACAACACATTTGCCATCTATTGAACATAGATCCAGAACCACATATCCATATCTGCAAATGCCAAGGAATGCAAAGAATTCCTTTCACCTTTCAACATCACATTACACTATCAGAGCCTAGACCAGAACTCAATCACTTTTATCTTTGATTGCGGAAGAGTAAACTTTGAAACTTAGGATTTAACATATTTACATTATTCTCAACTTAAATCTTGAACCGCAAGACTTTAGCTTCAAAATTAGAGGAATGTGGAGCATTCAATTGACATGCTAGAAAAATCTTCATAGAACCCACACTGTCTTCGCTTCTATCTTTTACAAACCAAACTTTTGGTAAACCAAACATCATGAAACATGGAATATGAAAGCTTTAACATTATATAAAGCTATATTCTAGTCAACGAATGCCCAAGGCCAAATTGATTGAAATGTTGAGCAATTTCCCAAGCAATCTTCAAAGATGTTCATTCTGAAATAGAGACTATCACCAACTTTGAGAAGGTTAATCTTCATTGTATCAGCACGTGCATCAATGTATCTTCAACTTAAGATTCTCATCTCGATATATCCTCTTTAAGAGCACAGCATGCAACTATGAACACTATTACACATACATAATCAACACATGCATTAATGTATCTTCAACTTAAGATTCTCATCTCAATATATTCTCTTCAAGAACACTACATCCAACTATGAACACTATTACACATACATAATCAGTGTTGACATCAATGATAACCAATACAACCATATGAACCATATGTATAACAGCCAGCTGATAGTATTTTTCTCTCACTCACTCTCTTCTGCTATAAATTTGAATCTTATTATTCAACATAGTGGACAAAGCATTTATTTTTCATGAGTTCAGATTATTCATTTTCCCCAAGTGTTCTTGGAGTTTGCTTGGTACCCTTCATAATCACAAAAGCATACATTTACTAGTTTCTCATTCTAGTGAGAATGAAATATAAATACTACGGGTTTCCAATAACCTCTATTATTGAAAACAACTTGGATAAGGTAAGAGACATTGAGCTATGGCACATAGATTTGAAGAATTTTTGGAATACAATGGAACAAAATCCCAAGTCACCATTGGCCGAGAAAACCTTGACAAATGGGTCAGCTTGCACTGGGGGTTTTCCACCAGCTATGCCTTGCCCAGACCTAGTTTTCACTTGTGTGAAAAGCTATCATCCAGAGTCTCAGGAAATAAGAGCCTATGATGGCTCTATGGTAACAAAAATTGATGCAGAAACCATCTCACAAGCTCTTAGGCTGCCAGAGAGAGAAGAATTTGTGGAAATTTCTATTACTATGGGATGGAATTACTTTCTAAACATGAAAGATTGGTGTTTAACCTCCATTGCAAAGAATTGGCTCAAAGTCAAGAAAAAGGGGAAATCTCAAGTACCCTCCAATTTGAAAAGAGCACATTTTAAGGAGGAGATATCAAATATGATTGCACTACTGCACTGTGTAGTAGGCAACAAAGAATCAGATTCTTTTGATAAATGGATGTGTCAGTTCATTCTAGTTGTATGTAGTGAGTCTCAGTATGTTGACTAGGCTAAATTGATAAGTGATCAACTAAATGACCAACTGACACATTTCCACCAAAAGGATTCTTTCTATATGTGTTCATATTTGTTTTATGTGTTTCTCAATAAAGAGGTTGTCTAGGCAGGGTTGAAGACTCAGGGTTCTTTAACACCAAACACACATGTGTACGATTATTTTCCCCAATTACAAAAAGATATTGGTGTTAAAGATTACCGTCATGTGAATGATGCTTTTCTGATGTTTAATGCGAGAAGAATTGAAGGTGACCTAGAGGTAAGAATATCTCCTAAAGTTGCAGAATTGGTTACGAGGTATGGAAGCTTTTACATCCAATTCGATAGATTTACTTATCTCAAAATTGGTGGGTTTGAAAATGCCCCATTGAAATTACCTAGGTACATGTCTGTGACTTTTTAATTATTTTAGAAGTTTGTCGCCAGATGGCATTTGTAAATAATAAATAGCATGGTATGAAGAAAAAGGGTTATACCTTCCCTGTGTTATTATCATTTTTCACATGCAAAACAAATGATAATGCTAGAAATGTAGAGTGGATTCTTACAGAATACAATTTTCATCCTCTTTCAGTCAAATCGTTCTTTGACAATAAGAACTTTGTTAAGAAGAATTTGTATGGAGAAAATCTATATGAGCATTAGCCCCATCTCGAAGATTACTGCCAAGAGGATTGTGCAAATGAAAGGGAAGTAAAGAGGAGGGACTGGATGAGATTGACTCTAGACCAAATTTGTGCTTTCAATTTGCCTTTGCAGATTCCTAATGCAGTTGATGATAATTTAGATATTATTAATGAAGAGTTTCATGCTATTACTTCTAAACCTTTGCCCTAGATTCAATGGTTGAAGAAAGAAATTATTGATATCAAAACTAGCTCTTATTTTGTTTTGGATAAGACTGAGAGGTGGCTCCAAGGAAAATTTTGTGAGTACACTGTATCCCCTTCTACATAGAAGGAACCCATGGAAAAGGAGTAGGGGACTTCTCATGCCTCTAGAAATCAAAGAGCTTCAAATAGTGTGGAGATAACTTGACCTAGAGTTGGTTCACATCAAGGTGGGGACGGGGAAGACCCTGAAGAGAGCAGAAGATTAAAAAGTGTATGCAAACAAGATGGTGAACCTACATCTGGAGGGTCGGGAGTGGAAAAGAAACTTGATTCTCTACAGCAACTCCAAGATGACCATATGAGTCCTCCTATGTCTCCCATGCTAGTTAATGACTCCTTGATCTTCAAACAAATTGGTGAAGATAGTACATTTCACAGTTTATTTGAAATTCTAGTTTTCCCTATTTTGAATAACTCTTGTACATACTACTAGAACCAACCAGACAATGTTATTATAGATACTAGTAATAATAGTGTAGTGTTGCCATCTGCTTCTTGGCTCAAGAAGGTAGTTGAAAATAAAATAATATACACTCCCATGGCCGACATGAATGTTTGTACTATAGCCAAATTGCTACAAACCACATCCCATCCTAAAAAGGCTAAAAGAATGTTGAGGATGGTGATGGATTCTTCTTCAAGGAATCAAATCCTAGAAATTGCAAATCCAATTGGAGACAAGAATGAGCATGATGTTACAGAGGCATACTTTAACATGAGCAAAATTGATATGGGCCCTCCCACTGTAGATGGAGATATTTATCATGCTAAATTTTCTATGGGAATGTTAGCAAAAAGAGTTAAGGTAAAGCAATAAGAAAACATAAAATTATAGACTTGGTTGAATGCTCTAACTTCTTTTATTCAATCTATTGTGAATGCTACTTCCCAGCCCTCTAATATACCCTCAAGTGTTATCAATGATGGAGTAGACCCAGGCATGTTACAACAGATTAAAAGATATCAGAATTTGGCCAAAGCTACTGAGCAATGGATTGAAAAAGTTACCATTGACAATTTGTTGTACATCGAATAGGCTATGAAGTTATATGCTCTCATTTTGAATAAAAGAAAAGGGTTAATTGCAAAACTGCAGACCATCAAAAAGGATGAGAGTGGTTTTCTCACGGTGTCCAAGGAAGTAGAGGAAATTATAAAAATTGATACTAATATTCTGGTGGCCAAGAAGGTTTTAAATGATCCTAAAGAGAATGATTCTATATCCTAGTTAGATGCAATTGAGTGGAAATTGTTTGTGTTGGGGCAGTTTATTAGTGAAACAAGAGGAATTTTGAATCAATATCACATTGACCTTGTAGATATCAAGAAAAACTATACAATTCTAGAGGCAGAGATTCTAGATGAAAGTGGAGAGAATTTGCTTGACGTGAAATAAGTGAAGAAATGCTTTAGAAAAATTCTCAATGAAGAGATTGTTGGTGCTAACACTATAAATGGTGATTCATTGGGAAAGCTTGGTCATATAGCAATTTATCTCAAAACTTTCAGAACCAAAGTTGATGATGTCAATAAGAGATTGGTGGATGTAGAGAGAATTATGAGTAAGTGGAGACTTCGAGTACACATCACTCTAAGTCCAAGTGGCAAAATCCTAACTCCCATCATTTCCAGGTACAAGAATTATAAAGCAAAGCTCAGGTCACATGTGGACTCAATGGATGTTGGAGAACTAGACAAAGGAGGCAAAGCAGCTTGGGAGGTTAATCAAGATGTTGCCACGTGATGGTGTTTCTCATTTTATGTTATTTTTTTAAGTGCTTTAAAAACTTGTCATTTGAAAAGAAGTTATTATTATTTAAGTTTTAATCATTTGTCTTTAAGAAGCCATTATATTGTTTAAAGACAATTATTTTAAGACAAGGCTATATATACGAAGCATGTCGATGCTATAAGGGATTTTTTGGCAAAATTTGTGTTGTTGATTGGTCATTTTTTGTGTAATTGTCTCTTTCAGTTATTTTCAATATAAAAAGGAAATTTGAGAAGTTAAATTCAGATATCATAAACTTTGTGTTATGGTGGATGAATATTACATTCTTCTTAAATACTGAATGTTATCAGCTTTTTGAATTATAGTTTTATATTGAGAAAATTGAGAATCTTTAGTGAAGCTCATTGTTGTGTTTCTCTTTTGACGAATAATTGCAGTGGTGACTATGTTTTGAAAAAATATTAGATTGTGAACATTGTTATATGAAGTCTTTGGATTTCTCTATTCTTTAGTCATTCTATGAGATTAAATGCCTTTATTGCTTTTTGGTTAAAAGCACCACCTTTTCTACTTTCTAGTTAAAAGCACACACAACTTTCATTCATTTTAAATCTTTCGAAGGTAGTTGCCCCTTGTAAAACAATGCAGAGAGTCATTGCAAATACCATTGCAATTGAACTGAACTGTTAGTTCATTTGTTATTATATGGGCTCGAGAATATAGAGTTAATTGACAAATCTGTAAACTAACAATATGCCATACATTAAGCCATCACGCCATAGTTGTATGTTGTTCCTCATTATGAATGGATGCACATAACAACAAGCCATCATGTTTTTAAATGTTTTTTGTTCTTCCAATTATTACTACAGTGCCATGTTGGTAGGCACCACATTTAGGGTAAGTGCAAGAAGATGGGGGGCCAAAAAGGGGTCTTAAGTGGCCACTTTTTTTCTGAAATCAGGAAATACTAGCCTTGGATGAGAAATTGAGCATAGTTACACTCAAAATTTGGAGATGCAACCAAAACAATGTTCGTAGTGCTCCGAGTCTACTTTCTAAACTACTTTTTTTTTTGAAAATGGCATAGATTAAGGGGTTCAAAAGAGGGAGTCATAGAAATTGGTGTTGTTTTTGTCAAAAAAACATAACATAGCATGTTTTGTGGCTCCCTCAAAAGGTCAACTTTTTTTTGGTATTTTTAAAATCACTTTAGTGAGAAATTAGCTAATAGCATGTAGTTTATGCTTGATTTTTCTGATAATTCTTTGATGAATATTTGATTTTTTACTAATTTTCAAAGTGGACACATCCTAAAAAATAGAATTTTGGCCGTGCTACCCCTATAAATTTTGAAATTAATTGAAATTAATTTTTTTATTTTTTTAATATTTGTAGAATGGAGTCTAGTTTCTAAATATGTAATTTTTTTGAAATTTCAATCAATAGTTAATTTACAATGAAAAAAAGACCAAACAGTGGTTTTTGCCCAAAAACGGACACACAAACAAAAGAAATTAAAGATGAAAGGCTTAACATTGTTAAAATGTGAAAAAAATCACATCGTCAAATAGCTAAGAGAAAGCCTAACATTACCTAGGTGTTTGATTTGTTCGACCTTGAAACACGTGCAAATATGAGGGTTAACATGAACAAAATTATGTGAAATCTTGAAGAATATGGAAAAACACGTCTGTGACTGTTCAAAAGGCACTCCAAGCCTTTGGGTTGGAAATCCAAAGCAAATCCCAAGCCCAAGGTTTGGGATTCCCAAAGCAAGACATAACACGAGCGCGTTATAATGTGCTCGCGTTATGTTTTGCTTTGCATTTTTCCTTTTCCGCAAAAGTCTGTTGTTTGTCATGTTTGACATAATGTGAGCACATTATAACCCGCTTGCATTATGTTCCCCTTAAATTTTTTTATGTTCAAGGCTATTCATCATGTATGTATGTATGCCTATATGTATGTATGTATCTATGTATGCCTATATGTATCTATGTATGTCTATATGTATGTATGTATGTATCTATGTATGCCTATATGTATGTATGCCTATATGTGTGTATGTATAGTGTCGAGGGCAAAGGAGGGTAGAGATGGGAGTGAACCAGATAGGGGAGGAGAGGGGTGGATAAGGATTGAGTGATTAAGGTTTAAGGTTGAGGGTTGAGCATTTAGGGATAGGATTTAGAGTTTAGGGATAAGGGATTAGAGTTTAGGACCTTGAGGGATTAGGGTTTAGGGTTGAGGCTTTAGGGATGGCGTTTAGGGTTAAGGGTCGAGGGATTAGGTTTAAGGTAGAGTGTTGAGGGTAGAGGGATTAGGGATAGGGTTTAGGGTTGAAAGTTTAGGGTTGAGGGATTAGGGTTTAAGGTATAGTTTAGTAGTTCTTGTGGATAGAGCCAGTAAACAATGGGAGATTATTTGCCTGTTTCATAACAATATACCTTCCCTAAGTGTGGGGTGGACAGTAAGAAACATAGATGTACCCCAATGCAAATCTTTTCTCATAATGATCATCCTTCTGATTTCAACTATTAAATTACTCACTGTGGATGTACCATACGCAAATCTTTTCTCACAAGGTTTAAGGTATAGTGTCGAGGATTGAGGGTTTGTTGACAATGTTTAGGGTTGAGGGTTGAGGGATTAGGTTTTAGGGTTGATGGATTAGGGTTTAGGGTATAGTGTTGAGGGTTGAGGGTTTAGGGTTGACGGATTAGGGTTTAGGGTTGATGGATTAGCATTTAATGTCGAGGTTAGGGTTAGAGTGTCGAGGGTAGAGGGATTAGGGATAGGGTTTAGGGTTGAAGGTTTAAGGATTAAGGGTTGAGGCTTTAGGGATGAGGGTTTAAGGCTTAAGATATAGTGTCAAGTGTTGAGGGTGTAGGGATAGGGTTTAAGTTTTAAAGCTTATGTGTTGAGGGATAGGGATTAGGGTTTAAGGTATAGTGTTGAGGGTTGATGGTTTAGGGATAGGGTTTAAGTTTGAGGGATTAGGGTTTACGGTTGATGAATTAGGGTTTAATGTTGAGAGTTGAGGGTTGAGGGTTGAGGTTGAGGGATAGGGTTAATGGTCAAGGGATTAGGGTTAAATAAGAGTGTCAAGGGTAGAGGGATTAGGGATAGGGTTTAGGGTTGAAGGTTTAATGATTTAGGATTGAGGCTTAAGGGATGAGGGTTAAGGGATTAGGGTTTAAGATATAGTGTTGAGTGTCGAGCGTGTAGGGATAGGTTTTAGGGTTCAAGTTTTAAGGGTTAAGGGTCGAGGGATCAGAGTTAAGGGTTGAGGGATTAGGGTTTGATGTTGAGGGTTGAGTACATTGAGGTTCGAGGGTTAAGGGTTTCAGGATAGGGTTGAGGGTCGAGGGATTAGGGTTAAGGGATAGGGTTGGAGGGTTTAGGGATAAGGGATTAGAGTTTAAGGTATAGTATCGAGCCCGTTGAGGGTCTAGGAATAGGGATAGCATTTAGGGTTTAGGGATGAGGGATTAGAGTTGAGGGATGACAGATTAGGATTGAGGGTTGAGGGATTAGGGTTTAGGGATAAGGTTTAGGGTTAGGGTTTAGGGATGAGGGTTTAAGGTATAGTGTTGAGGGTCTAGGGATAGGGTTTAGGGTTGAGGGATTAGAGTGAAGGGTTGAGGGATTAGAGTGAAGGGTTGATGGATTATGATTTGATGTTGAGGGTTAAGGGTTGAGGCTTTAGGGTTTAGGGTTTAGGGATAGGGTTGAGGGTCGAGGGATCATAGTTAAGGGTTGAGGGATTAGGGTTTGACATTGAGGGTTGAGGGTTGAGGGTCAAGGGTCAAGGGTTTAGGGATAGGGTTGAGGATTGAGGGATTAGGGTTAAAGTAGAGTGTGGAGGGTATAAGGATTAGGGATAGGGTTGGAGGGTTTAGGGATAAGGGATTAGGGTTTAAGGTATAGTATCAAGTTTGTTGAGGGTTTAGGAATAGGGATAGCATTTAGGGTTTAGGGATGAGGGATTAGAGTTGAGGGATGACGGATTAGGGTTGAGGGATTAGAGTGAAGGGTTGAGGGATTAGGATTTGACATTGAGGGTTGAGGCTTTAGGGTTTAGGGTTTAGGGATAGGGTTGAGGGTCGAGGGATCATAGTTAAGGGTTGAAGGATTAGGGTTCGACATTGAGGGTTGAGGGTTGAGGTTTGAGGGTCAAGGGTTTAGGGATAGGGTTGAGGATCAAGGGATTAGGGTTAAAGTAGAGTGTGGATGGTATAAGGATTAGGTATAGGGTTGGAGGGTTTAGGGATAAAGGATTGAGGTTTAAGGTATAGTATCGAGTCTGTTGAGGGTTTAGGAATAGGGATAGCATTTAGGGTTTAGGGATGAGGGATTAGAGTTGAGGGATGATGGATTAGGGTTGAGGGATTAGGGGTTAGGAATAAGGTTTAGGGTTGAGGGTTGAGGGATTAGGGTTTAACGTATAGTGTTGAGGGTTTAGGGATAGGCTTTAGGGTTGAGGGATTAGAGTGAAGGGTTGAGGGATTAGGATTTGACATTGAGGGTTGAGGGTTGAGGCTTTAGGGTTTAGGGTTTAGGGATAGGGTTGAGGGTGGAGGGATCATAGTTAAGGGTTGAGGGATTAGGGTTTGACATCGAGGGTCAAGGGTTTAGGAATAGGGTTGAGGGTCGAGGGATTAGGGTTAAAGTAGAGTGTGGATGGTATAAGGATTAGGGATAGGGTTGGAGGGTTTAGGGATAAGGGATTAGGGTTTAAGGTATAGTATCGAGTCTGTTGAGGGTTTAGGAATAGGGATAGCATTTAGGGTTTAGGGATGAGGGATTAGATTTGAGGGATGACGGATTAGGGTTAAGGGTTGAGGGATTAGGGTTTAGGGATAAGGTTTAGTGTTGAGGGTTGAGGGATTAGGGTTTAAGGTATAGTGTTGAGGGTTTAGGGATAGGGTTTAGGGTTGAGGGATTAGAATGAAGGGTTGAGGGATTAGGATTTGACGTTGAGGGTTGAGGGTTGAGGCTTTAGGGTTTAGGGTTTAGGGATAGGGTTGAGGGTCAAGGGATCATAGTTAAGGGTTGAGGGATTAGGGTTTGACATTGAGGGTTGAGGGTTGAGGTTCAAAGGTCAAGGGTTTAGGGATAGGGTTGAGGGTCGAGGGATTACGGTTAAAGTAGAGTGTAGATGGTATAAGGATTAGGGATAGGGTTGGAGGGTTTAGGGATAAGGGATTAGGGTTTAAGGTATAGTATCAAGTCTGTTGAGGGTTTAGGAATAGGAATAGAATTTAGGGTTTAGGGATGAGGGATTAGAGTTGAGGGATGATAGATTAGGGTTGAGGGTTGAGGGATTAGGGTTTAGGGATAAGGTTTAGGGTTGAGAGTTGAGGGTTGAGGGATTAGGGTTTAAGGTATAGTGTTGAGGGTTTCTGTCATCAAATGTAGATTTATGGGTTCAATTATATTGATTGCCTCTCTAGTTTTGGGGTGTGGATGTTTTGGAATCAATCAGGAAGTCTTTCAGAGACTTTGTAGAAGTTGATTGTCAATCGCTTGACATAACCCTTGCTATTTATGCTTGGATAAGGATTTGTCACAAACTAGAACTTCTTCTTCCAAAGAAGATCTGTCTTTCTTCCTCGATGGGCATTTTCTATCAAGAACTTGATTATGAGGGCTTGCCCCTTCATTGTTATGCCTATCATATGGCAGAGCATCTGGCAAGCTCTTATAGGAAATAGGAAAAGTTCTCCCTCAAAAACCTTGTGGTCTTTCAAGTCTAAAGGGGAAGGTTTGGAAAGAGAAATGGATCACCAAAGAGATGAAGAATTTCTTATTTCTCAGACACCATCAGTGGTTTTTCTCTGATGCAGAGGACCTACCAAGATGGAAAGCATTTAAAGATTATATGATCTCCAAAGGAAAATCTCCTAATTCTCCTAGAATGTATTTAAGAGGAATTGTAAGGCTTGAAAGTGTCAGTTGATGAAGCACAGGATGTGGTCATCCTTGCTTGTGTTAAGGAAGATAATGCACAGGATGTGATCAATCTATAGCAGGACAAAACGCGAGCATGTTATAATGTGAGTGCATTTTGTCTTGCTATAGAAACAGTAAAAAAGTGTTGACTCCCGTGATCTAGGTCCACATGCTCTATTTTCATACTAATTCTACGCGTGCTCCAACAAAAAAGAATTGCTTTCATGCTGTTGGGAAGTTCACATGCACATTTGACACATTGTACCACCTTTGCATGATCTTTCCACCACCTTTTCTGCTTTGCCAACTTGAGGAGGAAATAACATAGTTTTCACACCAAGTTTGATATATATCTATTCAAGTTTCAATTTTTGTAGTGTTGCAATGTTAATTGTGATTCAATTTTAGGAATTTAACATTATAGATTGGTTAATAGTATTGTTGTTAGTAATTATATTTGAGTGTTATTCAATTTAACATTGAAAAGGAAGCGAGTGGTAAAAAACTCAAATTGTTGAGGAGTTTGATGCAAGAAGAAAAAAACACTACATAATTGGGTACTCTCTCCATTTGAATCTTCATTTTTTAGGTATGTCAAGTCTTTACATGCATGTTCTTTACATTTTCCTTATTTCAGATTGAATTACTTTATCATGCTTCATCATACATGTTTAAAATAGACACATTCCCAATCAAGAAAGTAGCCTTCAATCTCACATGATGCCATGTATATTTTCTACACTTGGGCTCTTTAATAATTATGTGTAATAAATAGACCTTAACATACCATGATGTCAAACTATACAAGAATAAATCCTTACAACATAATAAAAATACAATCCAGCTATTATCTTGTATTCATTTCTTAGGAAGTAATATTGGTCTCTTTATCATGCTACAGACAAATTCTCTATCATGCCGAGGAAACGATCAAGAATTAAACCAACACAGGAAGAGATAAAAGCTAAGACTGCAAAGAAAGCAGTGGCTATGAGGGAACTTTGTGAGAAGAGGAAATTGGACATGATAAATGAAGACATACCAATTAAAGAGGAACCACAACCATCACAAAGAGATATGGTATTGGCAGCACAAAGAGAACGAATGCAAAAACTTCATGGTATGAGAGATTTGAATACCATAGTTGGAGACACGTGCTCTACTACAGGTCAACATGTAGGGACACCATCTACCAAATCTCAAGTTGAGAGTACATCATCACTCACATGTGATGAAGGAGGTACGCCATCGTTCCCACCTCAACCTCAAGGTATGTCATCTATTCCATCTTCGATTGAAGGTATGCCATCAAGCCCATCTCATTTAAATATTGATGAAATTCCTAATGTTGACATGAATTTACCTAACTTAACACCACCTAGAATTTTGCATAGAAAGCTAAAGTATTTAATTGATATTGATGAGAATATTTTGCAGCCAATGGAAGGTAAGATTCCAAAATGCACTTGTAGAAGATATGATCATAAGATTTGGAGATTGTTCTTTGAAAAGTTAAATAAGACTGCAAGATGTCAACTATTCATTGAAATCATGCGAAGTATAAAGTATAGGTCCATCAGGAAGATTCTTGGGTTGAGAACATCAGAGGCTTCAAGTGAAAAATCTATTGTCAAGAATCTAATGAGTGCGTATGAGAGTGTGGGTAACACCTCACGTACAAAAGATAGTAATGCAACATGGCATGTGATGTACATTGGGCACCAAAATCAAGGTGATTTTAAGTCACTTTGAGTCATTTGGGGTCAGTTTGAGTCTTTGAGTCATGTTGCAAAAAAGTGTCAATGTTGTTAAGTTGTACAAAGCAACTTTTGCATTTTTGGTGTCCTGCTCTTGATGCGACCAAACTGACAGTTCCAATGCATCTGGATGGGTACGTTTAAGCTAGGCATGGTTCTATTTTTCACCCAAACATGTCAAAACAGTCTGAGCTACATTGTGCCGACAATATCCCTGAAGAGTCCAAAGTGCAAAAATGCAACAATCTTTGACGAGATGTTACTTGAAAACTGTGTCACTTAGAAACATTTTGTGTGAGGCAACGCGATCACGTAGAGGGTATCTACAATAATTTCTCTCAATTTTTAATATCTCTGAGACATTTACCCATGGTGAAACATTTTCTGCTGCCCCAAAAATCGTCAGAAGGAGGCAATGTAAAGTTGCAAAGGGGTGTAACTTTCATCCTACTCCTAATGCGACCAAACTGACTATTCCAACACATCCGGATGGGTACATTTATGCTAGGCATGGTCTTATTTTTCACCCAAACATGTCGAAATAGTCTGAGTTACATTGTACCGACGATATCCCTGAAAAGTCCAAAGTGTAAAAAGGCAGCAATCTTTGACGAGATGTTACTCGAAAACCATGTCACTTAGAAACATTCCATTTGAGGCAACACAATCACATAGAGTGCCTCTACAATAACCTCTCTCAGTTTTTATATCTCTGAGACATTTCCCCATGGTCAAAGGTTTTCTGCTACCCCAAAAATCTTCAGAAGGAGGTAGTGTAAAGTTGCAAAGGGGTGTAACTTTTTTCCTACTCCTGATGTGACCAAACTGACTATTCCAATGCATCTAGATGGGTACATTTATGCTAGGCATGGTCTTATTTTTTACCCAAACATGTCGAAACAGTCCAAGCTACATTGTACCGACGATATCCCTGAAGAGTCCAAAGTGCAAAAGGCAGCAATCTTTGAAAAGATGTTACTCAAAAACCATGTCACTTAGAAACATTCTATCTAAGGAAACACGATCATGTAGAGTGTCTCTACAATAACCTCTCTCAATTTTTTATATCTCTGAGCCATTTGCCCGTGGTCAAAGGTTTTCTGCTGCCCCAAAAATCGTCAGAAGGAGGCAGTGTAAAGTTGCAAAGGGGTGTAACTTTTGTCCTGCTCTTGATGCGACCAAACTGACTATTCCAACGCATTCAAATGGGTACATTTATGCTAGATATGGTCCTATTTTTCACCCAAACATGTCGAAACAGTCTGAGCTACATTGTACCGACAATATCCCTGAAGAGACCAAAGTGTAAAAAGGCAGTAATCTTTGATGAGATGTTACTCAAAAACCATGTCACTTAGAAACATTCCATCTGAGGCAACGTGATCATGTAGAGTGCCTCTACAATAACCTCTCTTGGTTTTTTATATCTCTGAGGTGTTTGCCCGTGGTGAAAGATTTTCTGCTGCCCCAAAAATCATTAGGAGGTAGTGTAAAGTTGAAAAGCATTGCTAAGAAGTCCTCAATACTCAAACACTCCAATGAACTGAAGCAACTTCTTCTTAGGCACAAATGTAAGGGTACACAAGGGGAAAATGGCACCTAGATGACTTAGTGCATTTCTATGACTTCATTCACATGTTTAAATGTTTGAGAAACTCTCCTTTACTAAGGGCTGTCCTCATGTCAATGTTAAGCTTTATACCTCCTAGGCACTCAATTAGGTGATGTCATTAGATACAACTTACCCTTAGGTGCCAATGTAGCTTCTTCAATCCATCACACTTCTAGGTGCTCAAATTTGAGGTCTTGGACTTGTATCTTATTCCTAGGCGCAATTGGATGATCTTCCTAGATCTAGGTACTCATGATGGTGGGAAATTACATGAAGGGGCGCCTAAGTCCAATTTGACTTTGTAATTGATATTTTATGACTCCAATTGACTAGGAATGGCTCAATTTCTAAAGTGCTGACTCAATAATGTAAGTTTAAGGTCTTTTCCTCCTAGGCGCCAATTAATGAGTTCACTAGATGCAATTTCTCCTGGACTTGAAGATTGTGAAAGAACTTGAAGCTTGGATGGATGTCTTCGAATGTCCAATGAAGAAGTGTTCCAACTTGAAAGGTCCTTTGAAGTGTAGATATTGATGATAACTCTTTCCCTTATATGTGAAGTAGATGACTTCTCAAGGAGGCTTGAATGTATCAGAGGGACTTGAAATTGAATGGATGTCTTTGGAATGATTGATGATGATGAGAAGTTCCTTTGGAGCAGCTACATGCTGATCTTGAAGTGATGATTGATGAAGGATCTAGTTGATACTTGAAGATGAATGGAACTTGAAGTGATAGATGGGAGTCTTCGAACATGATGCAACTGGTGATGTCGTTGATGAAGAAGACTTGAAATATATCTTGTTGTGACCTCTTGGAGCAGCTACCTCTTGAAGTGGTGTTTCCTTGGTAGTTGATTTCCTCCAAGGCGCCAATACAAGGTTCTTTTGAAGGCAAAGGGCGCCTAGGCTTATGGGGCTCAATTTGATGTATTTATTGAAAGTTCAAGGTGAATTGATGCTTATTGAAAATGCCACTTAGTCCTTCATTTGCATTATAGGCGCCATTTCCTATTGACTTATATACTCCTCCTCATGCTAGGGTGCCATAATGAAGTGGTTTATGTTAATTTTAATATTCAGATTCACAGTAAGAAACAATAAAACATGAATGCTCACATAACACACATATACCCTCAGAAAACCTCCCTCTTGGAGGCGAAAAACCCAGCAAGAAAAATTAGATCTAATTTATATTAAGAGCGGAAACAGATTACAACTTCACCCAGCTCGGGCACAAAAACATAGATGTCAAAATACAACTTATCTGAATCTTTAGCAGATCTAGGGTTAAGCATACTCAACCTAATACAGATCAAGTAACAGGTTCATTGATGATTGCAAATCAAGTCAATTATCAAACCATTGAACTTCTTTAATCATTGAACCCTTTGAACTAGTGGATCAATTAAACCGTTGAACCAGTGAACTAGTTGAACCATTGAACCAGTTCACCAGTTGAACTGTTGAACCAGTTCAACTATTGGCAGAACCCTTGTACTGTCAAACCTTTGAACCCATCAAACTGTTGAACCGTTGAACCAGTTCAACCAACGACAGAACCCTTTGCATTGTCGAACCATTAAACTGATGAACCTGTCAGATGATTCAACCAATGGTCGAGCCCTTTGAACTGGTGGAGCTCGATGAACTCATTGAACCAATGAACCTGTCAGATGGTTCAACCAATGGTGGAGTCCTTTTTACTGTGCCTGCCTTAATCAGATAATACAACTGAGTTCTCAAAATTCTAAGGCCAATAGGCCATTCAGCATTTTATGACTAGGTCAGTCTCTAGAAGGGATCTGACCTAGCTACCAAAAATTAACAGTTTAGACAATAGGTGTGCTTCACTTACTAGAGGCTTGTTCTCCTTCCACCTTAGGCTCACTTTTATGGTGGAACAGGTGTCAATGAGCACCTTGTCTTAAATGAATGCTCTCTCCAAGTTGGGCGCCCTTTTGAGGCTTTATGAGTTACAAATTGCACCTTAACCCTTCATGCTTGTTGCTTAATGTTTGAATGTTTAAGAAAGTCTCCTTTAGGTGCTCATCTTAATGACTTTTTCTTAAGGCGCAATCATCCTAATGACTTGGATATTCATCCTAGTGTTTCAGGATATTAGGCTACCAGACTTAGTCATTTTCAGGATCTCAAACATAAAGAATAACATGATGATTCATTTTTTTTTAAATACAACTTTTATCTTTTAGTTCCAAAATGAGGTTTAGGTGATACTTGAATAACAATAGCTAGCTTATTAGATCAACAAACATCCTATGTAATACAATTGGACTTTAAATATTTGAATTAGCCATCTACAAATATCCATTCAAACGTGGATTTATAATGCAAGTATGGATGCCATCAATAAAAAAGATTTGTATTAACCAAATATCCATATAGGCATACATCAATATCTGTCGATATAAGTATAACATATATACAAAATAGCCATATAGGCTTACAAGAATGCCATATAGGCATACAATGTCAACTATATATAGTACAAAATATGTCCACAAATGCCATATAGGCATACAACAAAGGAACACAATAAAAAGTCATTCCCCTCTGGCTGGTGAAGAGAATAGATCATGGGTAGCCTTTGATCTTCTAGGGGATGGAGATGCGCATGTGGGTGGTCCACTATGAACCCGAGGGCTACTCCTATTTAGTTCTTCCTGCATCTTTAGCTGTTATAATAAAAATTATAGACATAATATATAGAAATTACATGTTATAAAAAATGAAACATTTAACACAATAATCACTTACCGCTACCATATAATCTGTCTCCTCACTTGCCTCAGTAGCAGGAATAGGCTGTGGTGATGTCATGTCCTATAGAAACCATCCAAATAGAAATTAAACTTCAAATCAATAATCTTTTGATTTTTCAAAAATAGACAACTATAACAATGAATGTAAATTGAAATTTACTAATCTGCCTCATACCCCTGTCAATGCCATGGAGCTATGAATCGTAGAGGCCACACCCTGCTCCACTAGTAAGTACAATTCATTCATTAAACTATTTATTTTATTACCTCCGTAAATCTTTGAAGTCCACCACCGCTGGTAGGTGTTGCCATGAAATCTACAGTATTAACCTATTCAACATCTAAAATCAGATATTAGAATACCATTCATATAATGATGCTATTCACATGTAATATTTATAATTGTTTACTAGTTACACACCCCAACAGTAGATGATCTAGTGTAAAATGCAGGTGGAGAACTACTGAAAACTACATCGACGCTATGACCATGAAATTTCATTAAAATCATCAATTTAAATTAGTTAATCTTGCATTTCAAAAATGAAATTTAATAAATTAAATTCAATAAACTTGCTAATATTTACCTGAGTATCAAGGCCGAAAGTCTCACTCAGGAGGGTATTTGTTATCACCATCTGCTCAGCTGCAGATGTAGCCTATGCACCTGCATCCTGACTATCCATGGGGTCATAACCACAGGCTGACCCGCAAGCCTGACAAGCATGGAGTGGGACCTTACTCCTCACACTATCTCCCAACCCACTCTATGCTGTAGGACCGGCATGCTTTATGATGCTCTAGGTCAAGGCACTAATGGAATGAAGTGTATCGACCTCAACACTCTCTTTCACAATGGAAGGGATAGAAACATGCTCATGGGCTGGTCTGTTGATTACTCATCTCACTACCCACTGTGGGTCAAGACATGCCCTTGGTCTATCTTTTGCTGACCCCCCACCTCTACCCTGGAAGTCCCGCATATCAAAATAGTTTAGCACTTTATTGATGACAAACTCGCAGTAGAGTTTCCTCAAAAAGTATTGTGGGACCTCATTATTATTTCATGGAGGATGGTCAAAAACCATCCACCACCTCTGCCCAAAATTATCCCTTATTGCTTGGTTGTTGCACCAATGGATAGGGAACCTCTTGCATGTAATGGGTGGAGGTTGATTTGTTTGTGGGTTTGTGAAAATTGTACACAAGTCTAATTTTGTGATTTGTAATTTTTTCACATCTTGGTATGACAACTTGTTTGCATAATAATCTCTAAACTCTCTCCTTTTATCCGTCCAACTAGTTATTTGCTTGCTAATTGAATCTACATTTGATAACATAGATTCAAGAGATTCAACAAGCATGGACCTATCCAAGCTTGAAGTGGAAGGATCTTTCAACCTTGCAATTATATCTTCAATTTCTTTTTTGTTGTTTTCAATTTGCCCCATTATATTTTCTTGTGTTCTAGGGGCATGTCGAGGAATGGATGGAGGAGGCTGTTGTTCTGCAGGATTTTGTGGATTTTGAGGAGGAGGAGGAGGAGGTGCATTAACATTTCCTGACAATTAACGAAATAGACATCAAAAAACAACTCAAACCTACCTATTTAGAAGCAAATTCAAACAAAAACAAAAAAAAAACTCACTCCTTTGGCATGCTTGACGTCATGGCAGCATTTTGGCGACGAATCAGCAAGATTTTGGTGTTGAATTGTCTTTTCCAAAATGTGAGTGTGCTTCCTAGGGTTTGCAAGCCACGGGGATAGAGGAGAAAAACAAAAATGAAATGAAATGACAAGCCTTTTTTTTAATTTATAGTAGTTAATAACATGCTCACGTTATGGTTTGGTTTTGACGAGCCTTAGGCTCGTCATTACCAACCCATAACACGAGCGCGTTATAATGCACTCGCGTTATGTATTATTATTTTTTTAAAACCATTTGGCCACTTTTTGGCCCCCCATCTTTTTGCACTTACCCTTTAACGTATCTTCCATTTTAAAATAGTGTGGTAAATCTTTATGGCTAGTGGCCTCACTGTAAACATTTGATCTATGCTTCTATTTGGCAATACCACCAATTTTCTTTATTTTAAAAATGAGACATTACACGATTGGTCCTCTTCCTTCTTTTGTAGTGCCACATATGGACTATCCTTCATGTCTGCATAATATTGATATGTAAAGTTGGGGTATGACCCAGCCATTTTAAGGGGTAGTTAGCAGCACCCACCTTGAGTTATCAAAATCCATAAATTGCAAATTTTATATCCCATGTATTCTCTTAGATTTATTACTTCTTCTAACCTACCTTTATGCTCACCTTTATTTTTACTACTTTTAACAAAACCGAGCCAATTTTACAATCAAGGACTTCAATCCATTTCAATTGACTATCATCTGAGGTACAATTGAGGAAAATGTTCATCTACAACAAAAGGAAAAAATTTGAAGTGATTACATGCCAAGTGGTATTTTGTGTAATCCACTCAACATGACAAAATTATGAATTCCTTGATCAATGTTTGCAAATGATCGCACCATATCAATAAGTGCACTATCATATGAAGGATACAATAAGATTACAAGTAAAGATTACAGGTATAAAGAGACCTAAAGGAAGTGCAAGTCCATGTGAGATTCTTCTAGATGAAATAGGTAAATTTCCTATTGAAGCCATTGCTATGAAGCGTCTCTTAAGATATTAGGAAAAACTTGAATAGATGGAGGCAAATAGATGGCCCTAGGATGTCTTTAAAGATGTCCTGAACAATATAAAGAAGTCATGGATGAAGCAAAATAGAGTGGGTGAGAAAATGGCACATTCACTTGAACACATCCTAATAATAGTAAAGAAATAAAGGCATTTGTTATAGATAAGTTCCACAAGTCTATGTGGGAAAAGGTATTAGGGATTAAAAAGAAATATTACCTTGAGGAATTTAACTCCACTTTTGATCATCAACAAAAAGCCTATTTAGGAGCCAATATCGATGGGAAAGCAAAGATTCTCATAGCTCAATTCAAGACTAACTCACATAGTCTTCAGTGTGAAATAGTAGACAAAAAAGGCCAAAAGAGGTATGGGAAGAGATACTTTGTGTCTTTTGCATAGCTAGGGTAGTGGAAACAAAAAAAACACTCTATTTTGGAAAAATGACCCCTGGGTCAAGTACACAAGTAATTTAGTAGCAGCTTCATTATAGGATATGTTCAATGAGGAGTTCATTATCAAATTGAATAACAGAAGTTCAACAATTTAGAAAGAAAAAATAATAGGATTTGTTGTCCCAAAGGCTATCTTTGGCCTCATGGACATTACAACTATTATTTTCTATTCTAGTCTATGTTATAGTTTCAATATAGAAATGGGATAAAGTAGAGCATCACTGATGTTAGGTGAAACTTATTTTCTAGTATCATAATATATTTCTAATAGAAACATAGTTTAGGCATAAATTTGATGGTCGTGTGGTCGTATTTAGTCATTTGAGCCATAAAATTAAGTTGTTATGTTGCTGACATGGTACACATTTCTTGAAAAAATCATGTGTATCATATTCCATAGTAGGACAGTAATATCCTGTGCGAAGAAACTTCTTGACTAAGGAAGTACCACTAGAGTGAGCACCACATATGCCTTTGTGTATCTCATGCAAGGTAGTTTGAGCTTCTCTCAGGTTAAGACATTTTAGCATGACACCATCTAGTGACCTTCGGTAAAGTGTGTCACAAAGGAGGACATATCGGGAAGAATGACGAATGAAGGAGTGAGGTTGGAAGTTGGAGAATTTGGTGGGATGATTTGGCTGTGAAGGTAATGGTAGATCTCATTGAACCAAGTGGAATTGAGACCAACAATATCACATACCAACTCTGATTCTAGGATATCAAAAGATGGTATAAACAACTATTCTATGAGGAATTTAATTTTGGGATCATTCACATGCATCTCTATCATCGAACCAATTGTGGCCATAGCATCAGCAACTTTATTGTGAAGCCTTGAGATCTGTTCAGATGTGATTTTGTTGAATGTATCAACTAGTTTCTTGTATGGCAGTAACTTTGTATCTTTTGTTTGATATTCATTGTGTAGGAGTCCAAATCAACACTGAGAGGAGGGGTGAATCAGTGTTGTGTAAATTTTAACCTTTTGCAAACTTTATCTTATCTTACAAAACAAAAGTGGAAGACATATAAGACTACTAATAAAAGAGGATATAAACAACACCTCATGAGTAAATCATACACACATACAGAGAAGATCAATATAAATCATAACACAAGATTTGCACAAGTGGAAAACCCTCCAGGGGTAGAAAAACCACTCCAAAACTGCCTCACTGGCTTAAGCAAAAACCTCACTGGTTACAATGTTTAGAAGCATCGACTTCAAGGAGCACCAACCCCTAATTCATTTAGATCATCTTTTCAAAAACCTTTCATTTTCCAAAATAAATAGCTCCACCTGCAAAAATTCATCTTCGTTAAATTGAATATCTTTAACAATAAATTCTTAATCTGCCCTTGAAAGAGAAAAATAAAATCTCTTTATAAAAACAATCAATTCATAAAATGATATCTATTCACCAAATCCCCACGCATTTTTCTAGTCCTCATTTTTCACAACCTTTCATTTTCACCTTCTGACCCTTGACATCTGCATAAACAATTTATCTAAAAACAATAGTAAGGTCATAAAAAAAAATTTCAATAAAATCAATCAGTGCCCTGTAGGAGAAAATAAAATCTCTTTTACCTGTATCCTCTTCATATTCTCCCTTCATTTCTTCAATGTCTTCAAATAAATCTTTAATGAAAATAAAACCAATCAATCTGCCCTTCTTATGTTCAATCTGTCAATTCTTCATGAAAACCTTTCACCTTCTCTGATAAAAATCTTCATTAAATTCTTCAATTGTATGGAAGAGAAACTAGAATGGACTTTTCCTAAAAAAATGCTTTTAAAAAGCATCAACCAATTCCTTGAAAAACTCCTATACTTTCCATATTGGATCTCATGCATTTTTAAAAAGCAAATAAAATAGAAATTAAAAAATTTCTAAACTTTAAATACAAAGCCTTTTATGGCTAATCCACATACTTCAAAAAAAACTTTCAAAACTTTATAAAACCCATATAAAATCATTCCCACATATATTTGTGCCCATTCACATATGCAATTTCAAAATTTATATAAATAAATCTTTTAGAAGCCATTTCCTTATGTCAAGCTCCCCTTTTTTAAAAGGCATAAATAGTGTGCTTTTCATAAAACAAATGTGCTTACCACCCATGCGCTCACCGATGAAACCTAAGATGTAGGTAATGTGAAACAAGGAGGCCAGTTGCCCATGACTTCTAAACCCTTTTCCAGGTCACTTTAAGTGACTCTGACCTGATATCATAGGTCACCAACAAAACATAATAAAAATGCTTTTTAGAGTATTGGGTTTTAATAAAGCACCTTAAGCGATTTAGGATGAAGGATTTAAAGATTAGTGTCTCAAGAGACTAAATTAAAATCCTAATTTTCTTTCAAACACACTCATGTGACAACAAACCTTAGGACATCTGCAGAACATAACCTTGGATGCAGAGAGTGATGGAAAATACCATGACCATGTCCAACCAAACATCACTTTGTAACACCAACCATAAACAACACTACAAGAATAATGATGATGACATCCATATTTAATTACAGTATGTCACTGAATACTGTGTGACCAAGTCACTGCCACTACATATAATGTCAAAACCAAGATCATCAACCTTTTGTCACCAATGTAAAGACAACAACAACACCATAAGCATGTGTATACAGAGACCATGTTGTCTCTGTCATTGGCATTGACATACTCTGTATCAACCTGAGTTTTGAACCTTATCATTATATTCATAATTCCAACTGATTTATGCATCTGTAAACAACTTGTCAACAACTTGTCAACAACTTCACACAACTCTTGATGAAGCATGAACACTGACCAAGCATACTGAACAAGCTGTGATATGGCAACTCCTGTCAACAACTTCACACAACTCTTGATGAAGCATGAACACACATATGAAGCAAGTCCTTATCTTTTGAAGTATAACCTCAACTTGCATCAACATCTTGCACTTACCTCCTGATTATTGACCTTAAGATGTTTACTAATATCAACCCAAGATCCTGCAAAACCTTTTTGACATCAATGACAATCTGACACCATCAATCTCCCCCTTTGTCATTGATGGAAAAACTTCATGAAACATTTTCTCTTTCTCCCCCTTTTTGACATCTGATGACAAAGACTATTATCTCCCCCTGAGAAAAATAACTCATATAAATCATTAGCAAGAGACTAGCAAAGTATGATGATATCAATCAATTCTTATTTCTTAAATCACAGGCACTATTACTGACCTTATCATCCTTCATACCAACCAAGAATTGAAATACCACTTAAGGCACTGATTATTTTTGCAATTTGCTGTCCAAAACTTATCCTAAGAACTCTGAGCTCTTTCCATGTTCATCTACGTATTAAACAACCATAAAAACTTGAGAGCAACAGGACATCAAACAAACATGTAAGGCATATCAAACCAAGCATCCAACCACTGTTATAAGTTGTCCATAGACTGCACTATACCACTTCTTATCACAACACAAATATGTAGATGATGATGAAACACTGACAACAATGAGATCCTCTGATTACTTCCTTTAACAAACTCCTGATGACATCACTCTTCTTCAACAATCACCAACACTTTTTGACCTAAAATAACAAATCTCCAAGATCTCCCAAAGCATAAAGCATGATGTATGATCATAAAAATTGATTCCTTTGATATGACTTATCTGAACTTGAACTTCATGCAAAGATACCATAATCACATCAATACTTTTGCAAAAATAAATGAATTAACTTCTTTCATTTGCAACTTTCTTAGCCCACATAAGCAAACATCTAAAGATAACTTCTTGAATATATCCAAGATCCAGTATTCAAATCAGCCCATCAATTTTGCATACCAACAGACCAACTGCATTAACAAGTTCTTCCTGCAACAACACTTTCTAAAACACTTTAGATTGCAATACCAAATGTAGAGACAAGAATATTAATTGACTCCTTCCATTTGTAACCTCCTTAGCCCACATAATCAAAACATCTGAGCACCTTGAGAACATGCTAATTGATTTTGAACTTGCTAATCTCATGATAACTTAATCTTTGTAAGTATTAACATGATATGACAAAGAAAAACCAAATCACTTAACTCTATCAACCTTTTTGTGCTTGGAACCCTTGAACATCTTATCTGCAATATGTGATCACTATTACACACAAACAATATTAAAGATGAATCCAAAACCAACAAAACAAGATCATCAAAATAATAAACATCAAATGTTCTTCTTCCTGAAACCTTTTGGGGATACTTGATAGAACATGAATAACTCCCCCTTACTTCATGCACTCACTTATCCAACTAATGATGTAACTTGTGCAAGATGCACAAGTTTAGGATCCTTCTTGTCCTGACTTTGTTTTCTTCTCCAAACCTATATAAACCTTTTCTTTTCTTTGCTTAAGGTGTCTTCTCTAGATGTCTTCAATCTATTCCTGCAAAATTGTGCCTTATGCCCAAGATTATGACACTTAAAGCATGTGACATCATAACCAATCAGAGAAGTAAAGGAATCATATCTCTTTGACATGCCAAAAGTACTTCCATAATCATATCTTCCATGCATCCAACATTCTCTTTCTATGTCACCAACTTGGTTACAATGGTAACATATTGCATTAGAACTCTTATTTGTCATTCTAGAAAGACTTTTGTTCTTATGCCACTCAACATTATTTCTAGCATAAGTCTTACAATTTCTAGCTCTATGACCATAGATATGACAAGAATAACAATATCCATGAAATTGAGAATAATTATACCTTATTGCATGGTATTGCCTGATAGGTGGAGGTCTGTTTGTTCTTTCTCTTCCAACATCAGAAACTTTTTCTTTTGCTTTCTTCTTGTCTTCCTTAGCATCAGGAGCATTTCTGAGTTTGGAACACTCTCCTTCTTCAGTACTCTTTTCAAAAACCAGATTCTTGTGCAACTTAGAGGAAGCCTTTTCTAACTCCTTTCTTAAAGAAACTATTTTTGATTCTAGTTTTAAACACTGACTAGTTTTAGCTTCAAAAATAGATTTGGTAAAATCAACAACCCTTTTTGCTTCTACTTTTGTCTTCATAGTAATAATCAATTTGTTTGAAGCAATTGCTTGACTTCTTAAATCCATAATTAGATTTCTAGCCTCTTCAAGGTCTGAAACAACTTTGTCCTTAGAGACTTTTTCATGTTGAAGTTGATCTTCTAGTTTCTTATTCTCTTTTCTGAGGTACTTGATTGTATCCAAGGCATACAATAATTCACCTTCTAACTCAGCTTCATAATTATCTTCATCAAACTCCTGTTCATCTTTATCCATAAAGAATTCTTCTTCTTTACAATCAATCTCAGTAGCAAAGTTATCTTTAGTTTCATCAAGTTCTTGTCTTCTTACATTCATATTGAAATCTTCCCTTTTATCAAAATTCTGTAGAATCATTCTTTTTACTAGTCTTAACTGAGGCTTGTTTTTTATCAGCATTAATCTTTTCTCTATTCAAGACCTTATTTCTATTCTTCTTTCCCATGGTACTCCACACATAGGATCTACCCAAGCTAATTAAGCTTCAGAAGGGAACTTGGCTTTGATACCAATTGTAGGAGTCTAGGTCAACACTAAGAGGGGGGGGGGGAATTAGTGTTGTGTAAATTTTAACCTTTTGCAAACTTTATCTTATCTTACAAAAAAAAAGTGGAAGACATATAAGACTACTAATAAAAGAGGATATTTCATACAGAGAAGATCAATATAAATCATGACACAAGATTTACATAAGTGGAAAACCCTATAGGGGTAGAAAAACCACTCCAAAACTACCTCACTGGCTTAAGCAAAAACCTCACTGGTTACAATGTTTAGAAGCACCGACTTCAAGGAGCACCAACCCCTAATTCATTTAGAAGCACCAACTTCAAGGAGCACCAACCCCTAATACAGAACAAACTGCAAAAGTGTGCAAGAAGTGATTGCTGTTCAATCTGATTTGCACCATTCAAATCAACTCATTTGCAACATATATTCCATCATTCAAATCCTTTGACATTTTATCCTTGAAATCATCTAATTCACCTGATTAGGGAAATATATCTTTTTCACTACAAATTAGTTTTCACATTTATCTGAATCATTATCTTCACCATTGCATGTTGATCTGCACAACACCACTCACATAGTGCATCTGCAAAACCAATATTTAAAAGAAACACAAAAATGTCCTTTCATCTTCAAAGCAAACTTTTATCTTCCTCTTTTCAAAAACCTTTCATTTTCCAAAATAAATAGGTCCACCTACAAAAATTCATCTTCATTAAATTGAATATCTTCAACAATAAATTCTTAATCTGCCCTTGAAAGAGAAAAATAAAATCTCTTTATAAAAATAATCAATCTCCTCCTTTGCAAATATCATTTTCATAAAATGATATCTATTCACCAAATCCCCACACATTTTTTTGGTCCTCATTTTTCACAACCTTTCATTTTCACCCTCTGACCCTTGACATCAACATAAACAATTTATCTAAAAACAATCGTAAGGTCATAAAAAAAGATCTTCAATAAAATCAATTAGTGCCCTGTAGGAGAAAATAAAATCTCTTTTACTTGTATCCTCTTCATATTCTCCCTTCATTTCTTCAATGTCTTCAAATAAATCTTTAATGAAAATAAAACCAATCAATCTACCCTTCTTATGTTCAATCTGTCCATTCTTCATGAAAACCTTTCACCTTCTCTAATAAAAATCTTCATTAAATTCTTCAATTGTATGGAAGAGAAACTAGAATGGATTTTCCTAAAAAATTGCTTTTAAAAAGCATCAGCCAATTCCTTGAAAAACTCCTTGAAAAACTCCTATACTTTCCATATTGGATCTCATGCCTTTTTAAAAAGCAAATAAAAAAGAAATTAAAAAATTTCTAAACTTTAAATACAAAGCCTTTTATGGCTAATCCACATACTTCAAAAAAAACTTTTGAAACTTTATAAAACCCATATAAAATCATTCCCACGTATATTTGTGCCCGTTCACATATGCATTTTCAAACTTTATATAAATAAGTCTTTTAGAAGCCATTTCCTTATGTTAAGCTCCCCTTTTTTAAAAGGCATAAACAGTGTGCTTTTCATAAAACAAATGTGCTTACCACCCATGCGCTCACCGATGAAACCTAAGATGTAGGTAATGTGAAATAGGGAGGCCGGTTGCCCATGACTTCTAAACCCTTCACCAGGTCACTTTAAGTGACTCTGACCTGATATCACAGGTTACCAACAAAACATAACAAAAATGCTTTTTAGAGTATTGGGTTTTAATAAAGCACCTTAAACAATTTAGGATGAAGGATTTAAAGATTAGTGTTTCAAGAGACAAAATTAAAATCATAATTTTCTTTCAAACACACTCATGTGACAATAGATCTTAAGACATCTGCAGAACATAACCTTGGATGCAGAGAATGATGGAAAATACCATGACCATGTCCAACCAAACATCACTTTGTAACACCAACCATAAACAACACTACAAGAATAATGATGATGACATCCATATTTAATTGCAATATGTCACTGAATACTGTGTGACCAAGTCACCACCACTACATATAATGTCAAAACCAAGATCATCAACCTTTTGTCACCAATGTAAAGACAACAACAACACCATAAGCATCTGTATATAGAGACCATGATGTCTCTGTCATTCGCGTTGACATACTCTGTATCAACCTGAGTTTTGAACCTTATCATTATATTCATAATTCCAACTGATATCTGCATCTGTAAACAACTTGTCAACAACTTCACACAACTCTTGATGAAGCATGAACACACATATGAAGCAAGTCCTTATCTTTTGAAGTATAACCTCAACTTGCATCAACGTCTTGCACTTACCTCCTGATTAGTGACCTCAGATGTTTACTAATATCAATCCAAGATCCTGCAAGACCTTTTTGACATCAATGACAATCTGACACCATCACGTTGTTTACTTGTTTGATCACTAGTTGAGAATCTCCATGAACTTGTAACTCTTTGATATTCTAGTTTTTAGACAATTTCAATCCTTTGATTAGTGCTTCATATTTGGTGATGTTTTTTGTACATGGAAACTGAATGTGAAATGTTTTTGGTATATAATCACTATGAGGGGTAACAAAGAGTATTCTTGCTCTCGAGCCACACTAAGTATGTGAACCATTGAAATACAACTGCTAGGATGGAAGAGTTTCTATGTCTAGAATTGATTCATCGGGAAATTTTGTTACTAAATTGGATGGTCTAATTCTACTGACACTTTTGCCAATTGATCTTCTATTATTTTCCCTTTTATATATTTTTCGTCAATGTATTCAATTTCAAATTCGCTAACCATCATCACCCATTTTTCCATACAGCCAGTTAAAGCTACTTTGGATAATAAATATTTGAGAGGATCAATCTTTGATATAAGCTTAGTTTGATGACTCAACATGTAATGCCTAAGATTTTTTGATGGAAAGATAACTGCGAGACATGCCTTTTCAATAGGTGAATAATTTAGTTCATAGCCCTCCAGGGTTCTACTAATATAATAGATTGCTCATTCTTTACCATTATCATCATTTTTTGCTAAAACAACTCCTAATGTTGTTGTTGTTGTTGTTGAGATGTATAAAATAAGAGGTTTTCCATGAATAGGTGTTGCCAACACAGAAGGAGATATCCCAAGTATTCTTTGAGTTTGTCAAATGCTTCTTGGCAGTTTTGATCCCAAATAAATTGTGCATTTTTCTTTAACAATTGAGTGAATGGTTGACACTTATCTACAAGTTGACCGCTAAACCTCCTTATGGATTGTAATTTTCCCTGTAAAGCTCTGCGTTGTTTTAAATTTTGAGGAGAAGGCATTTCCATTATAGCTTTCACTTTGGCAGGATCAACTTCAATTCCTCTTCTAGACACGATATAACCCAAGAGTTTTCCTGATGTCACTCCAAATACACATTTCTTAGGGTTAAATATGACATTGTATTTTTCTAGGCAATCAAAAAATTTTCCCAAAATGTATAGATGTCCTTCTCTAGTTTTTGATTTTGGCTAGTATGTCATCTACATAATCTTCCATCTATTTGTGAAGCATATCGTGAAATATAACGATCATTACTCTTTGATATGTGGCTCTGGCATTTTTTAGACCAAAGGGCATGACGAGCCGACATTATGTTCCCCATACACAAATGAAAGAAGTTTTATGTTGATCCTCTTTGGCTATTTTGATCTGGTTATACTTGGAAAATCCGTCCATCAATGATAGCATCTCATGTCCTATTGTTAGATCCACTATGATATCAATGTTCGGTAATGGAAAATCATCTTTTAGACAAGCTTTGTTCATGTCTCTAAAATCATTACAAACTTTGATAGTTCCACTTGGTTTAGCCATAGGTACAATGTTTGAGATCCACTCAGGATAATCTATCGGTTTGATAAAACCAACTGCCAAGAGTTTTTCTAACTCTGCTTTGACCATTAAGGCGATTTTTGGATACATCTTTCTCAATTTTTGCTTGACTGGTTTAGTTCCTAGGTGACCTGTCAAATGATGTACAATCAGTGATGGATCTAATCCTTGAATATGTGCATATGACCAAGCAAAATTGATTTCTTGTTTTCTGAAGAAGGAATTAAAGCCCTGAGTTTCAGATTCTGATAGTGATTTTGCTGGATATGTGATCTTGGGTTCTTCTGCAGTTCCAAGATTCATCTCCTATGTCTGTTCTATGAGTATAGTGGACTTTTCCTAGTGTACCCCCACCTTGAAAAGGTTAAATTCCTCATCCTCTAGTGCCTTAGAGAGGTTTTCACCATTGGCTATGTCATTTATTTTTACTTTTCCATCATCCGAAAGTGCCACAAGGTGGTTTTCACCAGGGGACGTTATTTTTATATTTTTATATTTATTTTTCTAACTAAGGAATTTAATAGATTCCCCAAAGTAGGCATCAGAGTGTAGTTCAATAGTGTAGTAGATCTTGTGATCTCCGATGGGTAGGTGAGTATGAAGTCCCAGAAATTCACCAATAGCCTCATCATTTTCAAAGACATCTAGGATAGAATGTCCATGTTGGTCCTAGTCGATGAGATCTGGATATACAAGGGATAATGAGAGATGGGGTGGATGAGGAAGATGGTTGATCAAAGGAATAAGTTATGGTATAGATGGCATTATCCTCAAAGACATCAGCGACCGCTTCAAAAGGATCTATGAAAGTGTCTTGATTAAATGACTCAAGCATAGGAAAAGATTGCATTGCTTTGCCTAAGATAAACTCGACATCTGGTGACTCACGCTTAGTGCATCCAAACCCTGGCCTAGCATGCTTATGATGATGGTAAAATTCTAGAGGTTCTAATATCCTTGGTCGTCCTTCTTTATAGCCCAAGTTTTTGATGATGCGATAACCTCTATGATATATGCTCAATGGTAATTGTCTATGTTCATCCTCTTTACTATAGAACCATTTAGAGATCTCTTCCTCAATATTTTCTTGACTCATTTACCCCCAATATTTGAAATTTTTCAATTGCGGATGAGTAACTGAGACTTGATTAATCTGACAAGGTCACCCATAGCTCTTAGGAAAAAGAGGAAGTTCATTGATATGAAACAGAGTGTACTCTCCCATGCCTTTATCATTGATCTTAGCCTTGATCTCCAGTCAGGAAGTGGAAGGTGTGGATGATAAAGATGGAGTGAGTGTGGATGAGTCAATGTATTTGGATGATGGTTAGACGACTTCATTAGTTGGGAAATAATTTTGGTGTCGATAGGGGCCCTCTAATCATCTGCAGTATTGAAAGGGGCGAGGGTTCACTTGTATGGTAATTTCATGATCATTAAATGGGAATTTTATGCATTGATGATATGTGGAAGGTATGGCTCTCATGGAATGAATCCATGGACACCCTAGGAGAATGTTGTAGGGGAGATCAAGATCTAAGACTTGACATGTAGTTTCCATCGTAACAGGGCCAACCTTGATTGGGAGTCTAATTGTGCCAACAGATTTTCTTTCTCCTTCATCATAAGCTCTGATCATGATTTGATACTTTTCTTTGATGCTCTCATTAGAGTATCCTAGTTTTTTAATTAATTTTAAGGTACATAAATTCAAAGTTGATCCCCCATATATTAGGACCCTTTTCACAATACGTTGGTTAACAACAACTTTTAAATGAAGGGCTTCATTACATAAATGATTAGGAGAGGATTTTTTTGATTCTGTGAAGATGAGGCGAAGAGTGGATGTAAGAGCCCCCACCATAGCTTGGAATTGATCTATATCAATATAACCTGGTACTTGAGTGTCAACAAGGGCTTTATCCAAGATTTGTTTATGTTGAGGAGACATTCTTAAAAGCTCTAGGATTGAGATCTGGGCAGGTGTCTTTTTTAATTGATCTAGGATATTATATTTAGGAACATTATGGGATGAAACAAGAGGTGCTGTAGGATTAGATGAAGGAGGATTTCCCTGAATAGTAATACGACCTCTTCATGTAGTGACATCACACTCAGGAGTTCTACCCCTAATAGTTACAACATTGATTTGAGGATATGAAGCTTCGATATGGCTGATTAGGCTGTTGTTGCCATAGTCATATTTGACTTCATGGTGGGAGGTGGACATGTTTGTAGTATTGACATTATTGGCTCTATTCTTTTTTTGCCCATGTGGAGGAAATGGTTCTTGGTAGGCTTTGAGCTTCCCATTGGGAGACTCTTGAGGTACTTGATCTATATGTATCTCTCCTTGATCAATTTAATCTTGAACATAATGCTTCAGTCTCATGCATGAATTGGTAGTATGACCATTGACATGATGGTACTCACAATATTAATCTTCTCTAAACCAGTGGGGTTTTGGTTGACTTTCATCATAAGGTCTAACAATGTCAAGAAGTTTGATCATGTTGGCTTGTTTAAGTTTTTGAAATATTGAATCAAGAGGTTCAGCTAAATCTAAAAATTTGTGTGGTGGTCTTAGTCCTAGAAGGGTAAAGTTCTTCTGTATATTTGGTGGATGATCATGAGGAGCATTATGAATTGAAGAAGAACTAAGAACAAATGATTTGTTTTGCACATTTTGGACATGTTTTGTATCAGTTATTCCATCATTCACAACATTTTTGTTTTGGTTCAAATATCGAGATTTATTACTATTTTGGTTTTTTGGATCATGATTGTTAGTCTCTTTGTAAATTTTAATGAGACCTTTGTTGATAAGGGTCATTTCTATCGTCTTTCCTTTTATCATGATCTCTTTAAATGAATTAGAGCATTGTACTTGTAATTAGAAAGCTAGCTCTTGATTAAGATTTTGTACAAAAATTGGAACCACTTGTTTCTTTGGAATATGGCAAGGAAGTCGACTAACGATATGCCTCCATCTTTGTAGGAAAGAGGTCAGGGTTTCCCCCCTTTATGTTTGGTATTGTAAAGGTCTTGCATGAGGTATCTTGTTCTATATTATAGCAAAATTCTTGAAAAAATCCTCTGCTAATTGTTCAAATGATTTGATGTTTCCTAGAAGACATGAGAACCATTCAAGGGTTGACCCAATCAGACTTTTAGGAAAAAGTCTCATTAGATATGTAGGTTTGTGTCAAAATTCCATACACGCGATACAAATTTTCAAACATGATATCTAGGATCGCCTTTTCATTTGTATTTGTTAAATTTTGGTATTTCAAAATATTTATGAAAAGGTACCATAACTAAAGATTTGTCAAATGGATCAAGGTATAGTTCTTCAAATGAGTATTTCTTTTGTCAAGCACCAATCTGATTATCTATAATTTGTCATATTTCGTTTCAAATTTCGTCTTGATTAGGTAGAGTGTTGATTGAGTGATTTTGGAACTATGTTTGAGGTGGTGATTGTGGGTGATTTTGATGTTGTGAGTACATTTGGGATTGTTGGGCCAATTGGAGTCTCAGATTTGTAGTTTGTTGTAGTGATTAGGCAAGTTGTTGTTGTAGCCGAAGGACTTGGGGATCAACAGATGTTGAGGATGAGACATTGGTAGGGTTATAATTTCGTGAGGTTGAAGGCATGGAAGCAGATACTGGATTTGATTTAGTGTTGATGTTACAAACATGGGTGGAAGAGGTTTGAGGTATAGAAACATGGGTTGTATGAGGAATTGATCATGACAAGGGAATGTTGTAGGATTTGGATATGGAAGGTGTAGGAACAGGTTGTGATATCCCTAAGGAAGGAATTGATGGAGATGTGAGTGATGACTAGACGGTTTGGATCACAAGAATAGAATTACCTTGGGGCATCCCTAAGGTGGAAGTGTGCAATGACGGAATAGATTGGGACATCCCTAATGAAGGAATTGATGGTGTAAATAATGATTGGGTGGGTTGGATTACGGGAGTAGAAGTATCTTAAGACATCCCTAAGGTGTATGTGATGAGATAGATTGGGAAATGTTTGACATAGAGGTTGACAGTGGTTGATAGAAATAGAGGGATTGTATTACGGGAATAGAGGTATCTTGAGGCATTTCCAAGGTAAAATTATGTGATGATGAGATAGATTGGGACATGTTTGACATATATGTTGATGGTGATTGATAGAGAGAGGGAGGTTGGATTAAAGAGGTATCTTGAGGCATCCGTACGGTGAAAGTATGTGATGATGAGATAGGTTGGGACATAAAAATACTTTGTTAATTAATAACATGATTGCAACCATAAGTATATTTTCACATAAAATAGATCACGAATTTATACTTGAGAAGCTGATACAAGAGAGTACACTAAATATCTTATCAAATAATATTTAAATTTTTCATTCATATGTAACCTTATCTTTAATGTAAATATTTTGATCTTTTAGGTGTCACTTTAATACACAAAAGTATTATCATGTAGTCACATAGGACTTACCTAGTGAATGACATGCATATCCTATACTATGTAGTCACTCATCACTAAGTCCCATATACTCAAAATGCATTCAAAGATGATAGTCATGCATTCCAAACTACATGAATATCTTCTTTTCATATGCCCAAAATAATTGAATAGAAACAAATACATCAATGTTTATATAATTTCCTACTCACTCAAATAAAGTTTTGGGACAAGTCTAAACCTAACAAGGATTCAAATGTAAATTGGTTTATTACTATCAATGGGTATTTATAATACTGTCACATCTCATTTTTATGAACAATTTGAATATTCTAGTTTAGTGAACAATTACTGTGATTGACTTTTACCTTAAATAATTCTGCATGCATGAAGATAATTATTATGAGTTATATTGATGAAAATTGGAAATTGTTGTAAAAGTTAAATATTGTAGACATGATTGCAATGATTTGCCTTAGCTATGTTTTTGGAGACACTAACCTATTGATGTCGAGTTGAGTGCAAATGGATGCAGGTACTTGTCGAAGACAAGAGCATGGTTGAGGTAGAAGTGTTCTAGGTACTTGGCAAGAACTGATGGATGGATTACCCTGATGCAATCACACACACCACGTAGTTTTCATATGCATTTTGAATGGTTTTCTTACGCATCTCTGTATGGAAAAATGAGTGTGGTTGATGTTTTAAATAATTAGAAAATATTGTGTTTAAATTTCATAATTATAGATGTTTGGAAGATAATATGTCCATTAGATTAAACAATCATATCAAAATATATATATATATATATATATATATATATATATATATATATATATATATATATATTTCACTTCTTGATTAATTAAAGTGATTGTGTTGTTATATAACAATAGTTAAATTATATTAAAAATTGTATTATTATATTTAGAAGCTGAATAAAAGAATTAAAATATATTTCCTGTCATCCATGTGACAGTAAGCTGCAAAAGATATTATTGATTGTTTTAAATAGCATTATTAGCTCTAATTTTTATTGGTCGAATTATTCATGCAAATTGAAAGGGAGAACTTTAGTTCTAAAAACCTAATGGGTTCACCAAAAATAAAGAGAATTCTTTATGATAAAAGAGGCAGTTCTGGGTAGCAGAGAAGACACCACAAATTCATAGCAGGAATGGTGATTTCAGTAACACGAACTCGATTTATGGAACAACAGATAAGGAATCTATAGGCCGTGATAGGAGAAAGAGAAGGGCAGCCACTTCTTCTGCAAATTCTTCATCAAATTGACTATTGTTTACTAGGTTTTTATTCATGTATTTACACTCTTGGAATCACGTTTTTATGGCTGGCAATGATAAGTTTAGTAGGCGTATTATCTGGATTGATCGACCCTTTTGCTTGGTCTGAGCCATCCACTAAGATTTGACTACATACTTTAGACGTCCTCTCTATTTATGGTCACTTGCTTTTGGGACCGATTCTCCTTGCCTGGCCATCGACTTTCTTATCTTTGGCTATTTGCTTTGTTTTTTAATGGTCATAGCCTTTTATTTTGGCCACCATCCTTTTATGCTAGTTGTTTGACCCTCATGGGCGATCTGGTATTGCTGTGTAGATCGACCTATCTACTCTTGCATGTCACCTACACTTTGTCATGGGCTGATCGATGGTTTTAAAACGTGATATTCACTTCCCTTATACCTAGAAAGTGTTGTTATTTTAGATCTTTTTTTTAATGTTAAAAACTATAATCAATATTCAAATGGCCATTAAACAATCTGTTAGACTTTTTTTATGACTATGTTTCTTTCTTTATGTTGGCTAAATCGACCTTCCTTGGGCGAACCTGCATAAATCAACCTCTTTAAGATGAAACAACCTCTTAAAGGTAGACAAAACTATTACTCCTGTAGCTTCATTTTCAGTATTATCTAATTGTGGTCAATCCATGTTGTCTCTGTGGATTGATAAATTAAATCCTATAGCTACCTTCATGACTACAAACTTCATATATTCATGTAGTAGTATATATAATCTTCATGTAGCTAAACAAATTGAGCATGTAGCTCTGTTTAAAATTTGTTAAAACCAATGTGTTAACTGAAAACAGATATAGTATATTACTATATTATTTTCCTATCAAAGATGCTATTGAAAACCTTTTATATTTATATTCATGACCGAATACTGAATTAAACTATGTTCTATGTTTATTTTCTTTATTTTCTACCTCAGTTCCTATCGCAATTGTGATAGGAAGACTGTTTTTATTGTTTTAGACTTCCTATCACTATTATGATAGCAAGATGAAATTTTAACTTAGAATGACTTTTGTATGAAGATTGTGATCAAATTTTGGATTAGATAATATATCTATTTGATGTACTTATGAGTGCGATTGTGTAAGCAAAGATGACTGATTTGATTGGAAAAATGTAATTCCTTGAATGTTGTTTGGGAAAAGAGAATTTTAATGATTTATTGGTGAACTTGACTTTTATTATTTATTTTCTTGCTTCTTGGGGAAAGAAGTAGATTTTCATTTAGGAATGTAATTGGGTTACTTTTGGGACTAGGATGCCAAATGTGGATATTCAGAGATGGCTTTTCCTCTTTTCGGGAATTGAACCAAGTTGCTATTAAAAGATTAGATCCAATCGATATGACATTAAAATAGATGTTTTATTGTCTAACAAACTTATTTATTGATATCTCTGCCACATCTTGTTGTGAGACAATTTGCTTTCATTATTAGAATTGCACATTCAGACATCAGGGTTGCATCGAGTGTTCCCTCCTGCTAGTTGTTACTAGGTAGCTAGATATTTCATGCAAGGCTGGGTTTCCTTCATTTCATGAAGGGATCTGGGGAAGTGTAAATACTTCATGGTTAGGTGAAAAAACACTTGGGCCATGTTCCCGTCTCTTGGCTCGCAAGTGGTGGACCACTTGGTTCATGTGACTGATGAGCATATTGATTTATTATTGTTGTTATACATGATTATTGTACTTGATTGGATGTATTATGGCATGATTGCTGATGGATTTATGTATAATATTTTATAGTGCTTGTTACCTGGATTAAGCACGCGATTATGTAAGATTTAATAACATTGAGATTCATATTTATGAGATTATCTTTTACTTGATACATTGTGATTAAGCGGCTTAATTACACCTTTTTATCTTTGAAATCTTGTATTTAAGTGAATTATTTACATCTTTTTGTTTTGGTTATTGCGATGTTGTATTTAAATGAATTAATTACTTCATTTACTTTTGAGTTGGTTTAATGGCTTTTACATGTACTTGTGAGGCTTTACAAATACCCAACTTGGATCTCCATCTTATACAAAACATATACAAAGTTATTTGGTTGATTAAGTCCAATAACAAAGTACTATTCAAATAAAGCATCTTAAACAAAAATAGAACAAAAAAAATATAATTCTTAAATTTGTTTATAATAAAAGAAAAATTAGAGGTTATTTCCCCCCTGTAAATTTTGACATGTCTGCATGTTCTAGGACCTATTTAATTTGACATCCCATAAAATATTTATTCAACCAATGTATTCTAGAGCATAATATTTTATAAATTATAAAATGTGACAATGAACTTAGGACCGACAAGTTATGAGTCCACAATGTACCCTATGTTAGACCTAACAAATCTAGGTGGTAAAAAGTTTTATTTTTATTTTTCACAAACAATAAACATTGATATAATATTGGCCTAATATGATTATTTATATTACTGAGTAGTTTAAATATCTTTATTTCAATGTCTTTATTGTATAAAAATAATTTTTTTATATCATCACCTATTCTCCACTTTTAATAGGCATACATCATTATTGATCAATACTAATAATATATTTAAGGTAATTTCATATTCTTTGAGTTATATATCTTGTCTAGGGTACTTATATTATACCCTTATATTGCATCATTGAACTGCGAGTATTACCCATCTAGGACCATCACTAAAGACAACATTTCTTCATATAAACTCGTTTGACTAAATGTATTCATTTATGTAAACCAAAGATAAACGACCTAAAAACACTAAGTAGAGAAGACATTCGCTTGTACATCTTGGAAATATAATATGCATAAATATAGTATGCTAAATACGTCACTAGGTACCAATGTGCATGAATCCATGCAATGCGAGGATATGAGCATAAAAATGACATAATTATAATGTGAAACCCTAACATAAGCACTCTTCTAGTCTATACATTGTGGCATTAAGAATTTGACATTTTATTTGTATCATCATGATATGACTACAATAAATAATAATGGAAGACTATATGTCTAGGATTTGAGAAAATTTTCACCTCTATATAGCTATTCTTGCCATGGAAAAATTGTGGACAATAGACAAAGGGGCTTATTGACTATGGAATGTGGGTACTAATACAAAATTTAGAAATACATGCAAATGATTAAGTAGGACAAGCTATAATTGAGATACTACTTGACAACTAGATTATAGGTAAATGAACTTGGGTTTTATTCATATAAAGACTTGCTTGTCATTGGGAATTATATAGTAATAACTACCATTCTCATGACAATAATGTGTATAGATGTATTATATACAATGAACACAAAGTAGTTAGAACACTGCAATCCTATTAAAGGAAAACGTTGTGTTTAAGCATCCAATACGTCATTTTATCTTCTTTCCATAATTAGTTCTTAAGTGAAACTATTACATCGTAGATCTCATCAAGAGGTTTCCTAAGGAAGGGAAATACCATCACTAAAGTGGGATTTTACAACTACCTCACATATTCTATATAGAATATGACCCATACAATGATAGATTTAACCAAACACTGATCAACTAGTACTAATTTTTATTTCTATATATGTTAAAATTATTTTAGTCACAAATATCTCTACATAATTCCATAGGGCATGACTTCATACTAATTAAACTCAAGCAACAATATGATGTGACACAGTTGATTTGGAATTCAATGCATTTGATAACTTAGACCTTCCTCTTTTAGTCCTTGAAAAAGAAGGAATCTAACCAGAACTAATGGACTAAGAAGACATGGAGAGGAAACTATTCTTCAAACATAATCTCACAAATTTTGTAGAGAAGTGGGATAGAAACTTAAAGACATTTTCCACACTTTCTATAGTAATAGGAATGTGTTAGCCTTAGAAATCATGAAAGGTCAAGTCACAAGACTAAAAATGACAGCAGCAATGCCTGGACATAGGTTATCCTACCACAGACATGTTACGGAAATTACAACCTGATAAATCAACACACTTTATCAATGAATTTCCCTATAAAGAAAACATAAGAGCTTAGCCAATTTGAAACCTTCTCCAAATTTGAAAGTCAAGGACACATGATAACTGGATGAAGAAATAGAGACGAAGGTACCGGTAGAGAGATAGAAAGACATATACTTCAGAATTTCTCAACCTCTAAGGCCTACTCTATACCAATGCCCAAATGTCAATTCGATAGACAGAGTTAAACTTATACAAAATCCCATGGACACGTTACAGATCTACTACCTATTTGTAGATTTGTAGAGGCTAAGAGGGAGGACATCCAACTGTATCATTCATGTTATTCACATTAGCACAGTGGAAAAGTACCATTAATGGAATGTTTCAAATATTATTCTATCTTAAGGTTCATAAATTTGGAAATCCATAAAGAAATTCCGTCTGGACAGTTCTTAGGAAAATACCCCAAATGCACACAAACAGGCACCATGTGACAATATCTTTAAACAATATCAACAATTTCTACAAGAGCCAAATGAGGTTGCCATGTGAATAGTTATTTTTATCACTGTAACAAAACCAATCGGATAGCATAATACCCAACATTCTTGAATCAAGGCCCCATAAGAGCATCTTCAAATTTTATGCATTAGTTTATCACTCTTTGAACTCTGCATAATCAGATGAATCTCTTTAGTGTTGGCTATGCTATGTTGTAGGCACTGGGGATTGCCTTCACCAACAAAATTGCAAGGAAAGCCACTTTGGTTGTATTTATTTTGATTTTGAATTAAGATACTCATGGATTTAGGATCTCTCTTATACATTTGCACATCAATCTAGCAGCCGTGCAGATTATATGCATCCTCTATGGAACACATGAAATCTTGACGTTTTGATAATTTAGGCCCAAATTTTCTTCCATTATGGATATCTACTATTTACGTGCTATAACTACTGTAACCAATTCACAGAAAAAAAGTAACATATAATCCTCCAATGGACGTGTTTGAGGTTGTTGTTTGTCTAGGGTTGACAAGAGAAGATGATAGGAGAGTCCCATTCACCTGTTACTCTAATTTCTAGTAATAGGTAGTTGTGCTGCCGTGAACACCATTTTTAAGCTGATTGATTTTTTGTTCCATTGCCAGATTGATTAGTGTGCTTATTCAAAGATGCAATGGATGGCAGAGGGCCAGTAGTACCGACCGGGCCGGTAAGGGGTCTGAGAAGTGCCTACTACTACACATTGATCTGTGAATACTATAAGGAAGTGAAATACTATTAGGCGCAATACTAGACTTTGAATAGAAAAGATATGATTGATCTGTGAATATCATAACACTGATTGCAATGCCTATGCATGTGGAACTGCACAATGCTAGGAACAAGATTATGCTAACTCCATTTGAATGCTTTTCTGGAGATTCGATAATGTGCAGGGTTTAGCGAGTTTCCATATAATTAAAAAAAAAACTCGAAATCCTGAAACACAGTCTCTAATGTGCTCGATCAGATTTCACTCTTTATGTTTTTGCAGGTAATCAAAGCGATAGTGTTTTATTTGTTTAACTCGAATTATATATATATTCTTTTGTTGTTGTTTTACCTAATTTAAATTAGGTTTTTTGAATTTGAAGGTTACAACAATTTCTCCAATTTTATTTAGGAGGGAATTCAGAAAGTAAAAAAGATTGAGCAACTATTATGTGAATTTAATCTATTTCCTCGTGAAATTAATTTATGAGTGGGGTAATATGAGAGGTAAGAAAAATTTAACTTTAAGTAAAAGATAAATATTCTATGGAACCTTAGTTAAACTTTGTTTTACTCAAACGAATTATTCACAAAAATTAAATGTAACTTTTATCAATAAATGCAACTAAATTTAAACTATTCTAAAAATTAATATATCTAACTATTTCCCAAACTATGAATAAATGTAAATTCTTTCCAACAGTGAAAAATGAAATAAATGCTACAATTTATTTAATTAGCAAAAAACTATATTAATTGGAACTTTAATAACTGAAAGTAACATCAATAATTAATCATTTGAATAATAATGTGAATATCAAAATGAGGAAATCTATAATATTGACAATAGACGATAAATTAACATAGAGAATAATTAAATTATACTGCAATCAAAATGATACATATCTTTAATAGTTTGTGGAAGCAGCTATCCCGCACATAGAGATAGGGTTACTTGGTCCTGACTTTACCCAACACAAACACCTTCGAAGGAACCGGTTTTTGTACAGAACCAACAAGTATTTACGACATAAACACAATGCTGATAGGGTTACTTGGTCCTGACTTTACCCAACACAAACACCTTCGAAGGAACCGGTTTTTGTACAGAACCAACAAGTATTTACGACATAAACACAATGCTGGCCAGGACACTTCTAGGTATACGCTATACTTTTGTGCCCCTTCTCCAAATGTTTAAATGCCTACCAGAACCAAGAACCTTCACTCTTGTGTGCCTTCCAAATTTTGTATTCCTTTTCCTTTCTCTTTTCCATTTTTTTTTCATTTCCACTAATTTATGGGTTTATATAATATTCCAAAGGGTGGTTACAAAAGCCACACCTTTTCACAACAATAATGTTTGTTAATTAATTTTACATTATTTTATTGCAATGTATTTTTTACGAGGAAAAAAGTCCTATAAAAACTAGAGTGTGCCAAAATCTTGGACCATCTTGACACCTCACGCCTTGAAAGGATGAGTCCAGACAAGGAACCGTGTCACCCCAAACAAAGAACCTACATGGTAAGTAACTTCAGGGTACTGTTCATATTCCTTGCACCACTATAGTAAATGGACAAAAGATCTTAGGCTTCTACAACAAAAGATCATAGTGAGAGAACTCCTAAGAACACCATGGCATAGTAGCGATGGGAGATTGAAATCTCTAACCTGCAGAACACCACAACATAGTAGCGATGGAAGATTAAAATCTCTAACCCACGTATGAAATCACTCAGGACCACAAGGCCCACCCTCTATGGCACAAGTGGATTGAACTCACCATTCAGTTTTTACCCCTTTGTATAGCCCGCTGGAGATACGTGCTTGTGGTCGAACCTTGGGGTGAACTCCCAGGCAAGCCACCTACTAAAAATAAAAAGGGAAGGTTTGTGTTTTATCTTTCTCTTACACCCAAGATCGTACGAAGCGTGAGGGGAGAGGATATTTAACAAAACTGTGTTGCTATTTTCTCTTGTACCCAAGATCGTAGTAGAGGGAAATACTTAAGACATCATGGTGTATCTTTTTCTCAACCCCCAAGACTGCTTATAACATGGGAAGAATGGTATTCAAGGCAAACACAATGAGCTATTTCGTAACCCAAAACTCATATGCAAGGGATGATGAAACATAGACAAACACACCTTTGGTGATTAACCTAAACAAATGTGCAAGTGCACCAAACACAGGAAACAATCATTCTTTTTTTAAAGCAGCAAATTGAAGTGTTTCTCTTTTAAACGTACATGTTCATTTTAAACATCAAACAAAGTGCTCCTATGTTAAAAATGCAAACACACAATGAATCCCTGCCAAAAAAATTATGTTAAACACACAAGAGGCTGCATGAAAATATCAGAACAAGATGAATGATCATGCTAAACCCACATGAAATGTTAAATGTCACTCTGAGAAAAATGGTGTTTAATGCTGTAAAATAAAATGACTAAATTTGAAATGGTTATACTAGAAAATCTAAGATGAATTTGGGTAGAATATGAAAGAAATAATTGTATTGTTGTGTAGAGCTCTGAATCACCTTTCCAACACCTACAAAATTGTAAAAATCTGATGAGAAACAAGCAAGTTGTGATTATTTGAAGAAAATAGCCTCTGAAGGCTAGAAATGGGCACTCTGGTGATAAATGAACCTCTGGTAATTGATAAAATTTAATGATTTAAAACCAACTACAATTTACAACGATTGGGTAGTTTTGGTATAGTTAAAGTTAAAAGTGCAGCTAAGTTTAAAGTCCTTTCATTAAAATCAAAGAAGGAATAAACGTCAAGTGAATCACATTAAAAGGTAAAACCTGAGATTTCCAAATGCACATATATGCTGATCTGAATAGATAATAATCATAGCAACACCATAAAGAATAGTTGAAAACTTTATATGTCAAAAGTTAATGCTATTCCACATTAATGTTTTTAATCAACAGTGAAATAATTTTTCTCTCAATGGTTTGAGATTTCAAATGTGGGAGTTAAAGAATCTAAATGGTAGGTTGAAGCCTGAATCGACACACAAAATCCTGAAATCAAGACAAAAACACACCATGTTAATGTTGTAATAACCACCCTAGTTACTACCAATTTTTTTACTCATCAAGTACTATCTTAAATGTTGAAGCATCTTCTATTTGATTTAGAAGTGCTAGCTTCAAGGGCTTACCATTCATAGTCATGACAACAACTATACGCCAAAACTCATATACTCACACTAGAACTTATGGTAAGCTCCAAAGGTTAGGGTCATCACTAGACCTAGGCCTAAGCCTCGAGGGTTCATTTGCAATGGCCCTGCCTACGTATCCCGTCATGGGAATTAGAGGCTCTGTAGTTCGTAATCAACAATAATAGAGGCTTCATCTCTCATTTAATATTAGATCTTTAATCTCACCTTTAGATTATTGTCTTTAAGTGAATCTTATTGTAAAAGGTGGAATTTGGATAGTTGAATTTTTGATAGTTTTGTATGTGTATCCTCCTTTCACCCTTTCATTCAAGGACTTAGGGTCGAGTTGCAATGAACTATCATACCCTAGGTCACTATGAGATATAGAGAAACTTGGATTTTTATAGTTTGATTGACAATTATCTTCTCTTATGCTCAATTATACATTAAAACCCTAATTATGCAAATATGACAGCAAATAGATGAATAACCGGATATGCTACTATAGAAAGATGTAAAATGACAAATAACTGTGCACCTGTTTTCAAGATTTGGAAGTGGAATAGTTGGGGACTAAAGAGCGAGCGCCCAAGTCCAATACCCTACTTTTTGTTGGAATCTGCAAACAAGATCTGTAACTTGTTCCTATTGTACCAAAGGTTTTCCTGTCACAAAACTTCGAGGACTAATGAGCGGGCACCCATCTAGGGAGCTATTTTCTTCTCTAATCTGTAATTTTGACACTCTGTTCTCCTGTAACTTCACTTTCTCCAGATCTGACACCTGTAACCTGCAATCATGAAAACTTTGGGAGGGGGTTGTGGTGTTTAGAGGCTTGCCTCAGTCAAGTCCCATAGACTGTCGTCAAATAGAGAGTGCATGCCCTTGTGAGGCAGAGGTAAAAACCAAATGATAAATGCTCACAAACATAAACGATATCACCTTGTAGTGAAGATCTCATGGGAGGAAGAAGCTCTTCATGCCCTAAGGAGATGGATGCTCAAATCTGCAAATACAAACACATAAACAACACAATTCTGCTCTTGCAACACAATGAAAGCCTTGAAACACCTTTAGAACACAATAGCTTGCTAGTAATCATCTAATAATGTTCTAGTTTACAAATGAATGCCTAAACATGCTTTTATATGCAACTACAAACACTCCCGCCAAGAATTTCGTAATTCAAACTTACCGTGTCAGCATAGGACCCAAATAACGGTCCCAAGTCGAGACCCAAAAATTGGGACTAACCTAAAATAGGGCAGGACTGGGGCACGGGCGCTCAAGTCCTCCCCCTATTTTAGGTAGGGATTATCTCAAGTGGTCCCCCTAGGTCCTATTTGCCAAGACACATAGGGGTTTTCTCATCGAGATGTTGAAATATGATGTAATGTGTCCTAAATGCACACTAAAGACCCAGGAGCTAAACCTTATGAGGGAAAAGCCCCCAAGGGGACATTTTCTGATGTTACATTTGTTGTTATATGGAGCCTAATCAGACTCGGAGGTTAAATTTACCCCACTTTTATCAGCGCGGTTTCCCCCCAAATTCCTACGGGGTCAAGGGGCAACGCCCCTTACGGGGGTTTAGGGGCAACACCCCTTGTGGGGTCCAAGGGCAGTGCCCTTGGCACGTTCCCTGTCATGATACAGGGCAGGGTCAAGGGGTAGTGCCCCCATGGGGGCTCGAGGGCAATGCCCCCAAAACCTCACATGATTTTTTATTATTTTATAAAGGCACTGGGAGTTATTTTTCATTGGCTGACGTAAAAAAAACCCTATTTTTGTAACCGACAAAAAGCTTGATAAAAGCGGCTAAGGGTTAGGGTTTCTGTTGATATTGTATTGTAGCATTTGCAGCGGTATTGAGTTGCAGGGATTGTTGGTTGTAATCAGTTTGATTTACTGGATAATAATATTGGACTCTTTGTTGGTGGATGTAGCCTGAGTTTGGGTGAACCATGTTAAAACTTGTCTCTCGTTGTTATTATTTCTGTGTATTTTCATTCCTCTGTTTAATCTTTATTTGCATTTAATTGATATCTTCTATTGCCTAACCCTAACAACATTTATCCCCCACTTTAATGTATGTATAAATGCAAGGCCAATACATGCATTAAAGTACGGTCAACAAACATAGTAAACACGCCAAGCACAGAGAAGACACACTAGACACATTGAAGACAATGACATGTATGTAAAACATGAAGAAGACAGTTAGAGTCATGCAAAACACAAAGAATACATTGAATGCATAGAAGAAACATTAATGCACAGAAGACAGGAATGATTTCTTTTCTTTTCTTTTTCCCATACATATGAAATGTAGATGCAGGTATAGGTAAGTAAACAAGCCTCCCATAATGTAGGATGTACTCATCGCATAGGTCTTTAAACTGCATATATGGGGTAACAAACACACAAGACACGCCAAACCTTCCAAACATAGGATGTACTCATCATACAAGTCTTTAAATCACATATGGGGCAACAGACATGCCACACAAAGCAAGCACGCCAAAAACACACACATTGAAGACACGGAGAAAACACGGCAGACAAGCGACGGAGTGTCCCTATTTCTAGGTTCAACACCATCTCAGGCACATTGCAGGTACACGCTGACGATTGAGCTTTTCTACAACAATCACCAAAGACATGCTTAAGGGTTGAGTTAGTCACAGAACCGTTCCCCACCTCCGTAGAGGACTTTTGAAAATGACAGGATGGTGCAATCTGCTCTGAGAAATACACCACCCCACCTTCGTAGAGGGCTTAAAATAAAAAGGATATACACGATATCCCACCTCCGTAGAGGGCTTAAATGATTGATTGATTGATTGCAAACAAACTCAGAGTACAGGATGTACTCATCGCACAAGTCTTTAAACTGCACCTGAGGACAAGCACATTTCTAACATCTGCAAGAGACAGCTTACCTTATATATGCCCCCACCTTAAGGTGGTTGATATCAGGCATCGATATTAAGCATGTTAAGGTAGGAAGAAAACACACAAGGGAACACAAGCTTTCGCAAAGCCCATGCCCCCAGAGGTGGCATGTACTTTACAATCGCCAAATGTTCCCACAAACACATCCCTGCAAGAAATAGGTTAGTGTCCATAATCATGATAAACAACAACATCAATGCATATGATTAACCACACAAAGAGCCAAGGTTATACTATGAATTCAGAGTTCGAGGAAAACCATGGGGCTATATAATGAAGATCTTGAAATCGAGTACCACCAAGGCTAGATTCAAAGACAAACAAAGTGTGCAGAGCATCAGTATTGTTATGATTTGTAAATGAGATAAAAACATCATCAAAATCACTACGTGGAAAGGACGAGTGCTTCCCCTAGCCAAGCATCGGATAATATAGACAACTCCATCATCATATTAGGAACTAAGTCCAATTTTTGATTTCTTGCAAAAGGGACGCTAGGTCCACATTAGTATAAATGTTTTTCATCATCTGCCCGCTAGATAGAAATACTAGAGGAAAGGAAACAATAAATAAGAGAGGAGAAACAAGTGTCTTAGGGACAATCACGTAGGAGGGTGCCCCCAAGTCACCAAATGCAATGCTATGTTCGTAAGACACAACACACAATGATGAAATCAAAGAGAGAGGCAATATAGAAGAATGATGACACAAATAGAAGAAGGTCACAACATAGGCGGTCTCCTAGTATCCTGAATGTTACGAGAGAATGAGGGGTCATCCCAGGAGGCCTAAACAACACATAACACATCACGGGGGAAGCACATCACGAGAGAGATAAAGGGTTAGAGATACTTACCTGTAGGATATTCGTATCAAATTTTTAAATTTGTGAAGCTCTTGGAGAGGTAATCGATCATGTTTAGTGCAATGTTTGAGTGGTTCTTATGAAAGTATTTTTTATTATCATATGGTGCTTGTTTCTCAAATCCTTGTTTAAATGAGACTTTTTGTTGCTTATGAGGGGAGAACCACTATTATTTTCGACTGCTAACAATTGTCTTACTCTTTTCCAATTTTTAGCAAGTTTTCGTTGTTGATGCCATCTAACACAGTAACAAGAATCATCCTATACTGTCTCACTCATATGTAGCGGTTGTTCTACTTGTCGTTTCAATGTGTTTTGATTATCTACAAATCCATATAAGAATAACGCGAGAGGAACCTTCGCATAAATTCCATTTCTTCGTGGACGAGGTGGGTTATCTAGTTTTTCTTTATCCACTTCAATCATACCCATAATATTATCATAGTCTAAATAATCATCATTAGTACTTCTACTAGTCCTTGTTCCAACATATTGGTACCAGTACACTATAGCGAAACATGCAATTAGCGCCTAAAATAGTGCTAGAATTTAGTGCATTTGAGTCCATGAATTGGATAATTCTGCTGGCACCAAACTCGGCACCTAATTGCATTTCATTTTTGCACCAAATTTGGCACCAGGTTTACCACTAGTTATAACGCCAGGTTTTGCACCAGGTTTTGCGCTGGGTTTAGCATTGGATTTTAGTGCCAGGTTTAGCATTGGATTTAGCACCAGATTTTGTTGCTTCCAGTTTGGCTTATGATTTTGCTTCTAGTTTTGCTTCTTGTGTTGCTTCCAAGTTTGCTTCCAGTTTTGCTTCTAGTTTTACTTCTGGTTTTACTTCTAGTTTTTCTTCCAGATTTTCTTCCACTGTTGCTTCCCATTTTTCTTCTAGTTTTGCTTCCAGTTTTGCATCCAGGTTGGCTTCTAGTTTCACTTCCAGTTTTGCTTCCAATTTTGCTTTTGTTTTTGCTTCCATTTTTACTTCTGGTTTTGCTTCTAGTTTTGTTTCCAGTTTTGCTTCCAATTTTGCTTCTGGTTTTGCTTTCAGTTTTGCTTCCAGTTTTGCTTCTAGTTTTGCTTCCATTTTTGCTTCCACTTTTGCTTCAAATTTTGCTTCCCGTTTTGCTTCAAATTTTGCTTCCAATTTTGCTTCTGGTTTTTCTTCCAGTTTCGCTTCCAATTTTGCTTCTGGTTTTGCTTCTAGTTTTACTTCCCATTTGGCTTCCAATTTTGCCTCCAGCTTTGCTTCCAGTTTTGCTTCCAATTTTGCTTCTAGTTTTGATTCTATTATTGCTTCCAATTTTGCTTCCAATTTTGCTTCCATTTTTGTGTCTTTTGTTGCTTCTAAAATTGCTTCTAGTTTGGCTTCCATTGTTGCTTCCTTTTTTTCTTCTAAAAATGCTTCTTATTTTTCTTACATTTATTAATTTAATATGTTTTATTTCAATTTAATTAGTTAAATATATCATGCCTCTTAAATAACTCATATGGTTATAGAGTAAGTAATTTAATTATTTAACTCATATGATTAAATAACAAGATAATTATTATAACATGATCATCATCTATAATTAAAACAAGTAAATAAAATATCTACAATTTAATTAAATTTGACAACATCCATCCTGAGCAGTAAATTAAAATCATCATACGTAATAAAAATTCATCCAAAAATCATCGACCACTTTCAATATATATAAATTGACAAGTCAATACTGATAAGATCATCATCATATATAACTAAAACAAGTGAAAGTCAAATATGCTAGTAGATCAATAACATGTCAAAATGATACATGTACAAATGATATAAGGAAAAATGATAAATTATGTAACTCAAAATGATACAAGTCAAGATGATACATGTCCAAATGGTATAAGTCAAAATGATACATAAATTTATGATACAACTCATTAATATGGTACTGCAGGCCGTGAAAATGATACATATGATAGTGACCATGAAAAGAGGCATTATAATGATATATCAACAATGATCCATGATTCAGTCTATATGATCATGAATATCACTCGCTACTACCAGCAACTACCTCATCATCATCACCATCATGATCATCATCATCATGATCATCGTCATCGTCATCATCATCATCCTCTACCATGTGATATGTACCAAAACCAACATAATTTGGATTTCTATAATGAGAATCATCTTGATCTTCTGGAAGAACTGTGTTCTACGAAAAAAATATTTAAAATTAAAAGTTATTATTTATTTCATGCAATAATTTATCTTTCTGTTATATATCTAATATTACAACATATGAAACGAAACCATAATCATATTACATCATATCAAAGTGCACATACCATAATAAAATTTCAAAAAGTAATAGCTAATATGTCATTCCAATGATGTAAAACATGCAACAATTGTAATAAACATTAGTAAATATCATAAAAAAAGTTGTTATAAATTTAACTATCATATGTAAATTCTATTACATAACCTTAAGTGCCACAAGTTGTTTGGTCCATGTATGTTCTTTTTCATTATTAATCTAATAACCTACATTAGACCGAAACACTAAAGAGTTTTTAAGTAGCAGTTGATTAAATTCTCTTACATGTCATTAAGGAATGCACAAGTTTTTTTCAATAATTATTTATCTTAAGTTCATGAGTAACCTTAAGATAAAGGTCTATTTTGTTTGAAAAAAAAAATGAAGTTAGCAATATGGCTTTATCCGGCTGATTTTAGAAAGAAAAAATGTTAGCCCTTTTCCCACTCACAGGTCTTGAATGTGAGCAGGAATAGGGCAAATTTGGGGATTTAGAAAGAAAGATAAAGTTTAGGGTGTCTTCAAGATAGCCAGCATGGGCAAGGAGGTAAACCATGCACACATAATGATCAACTATAGGTGTAATGCAATAAGGGTTACAAATGTGATTGAAGTATGTACATCTCTCATCCATTAAACCTGCATGGCTACATGCACCTACAATATAAGAAAAGCTTACAATGTTAGGATATGTTCCAGAGTGCTTAATTAATTCAAAGATTTTGAGAGCATCCTTACAAAATCCATTTTGTGCATATCCTGCAATCATTGTATTCCATGATATGACATCTCTTTAAGGAATTTTGTCAAACAATTCACATTTTTTGTCTATGATTCCATATTTTGTGCATATCCTGCAATCATTGTAGGCTATGAGACCACATTTATTTGAGGCATTCTATCAAACAGTTCACGTGCATTGTCTATGTGTCCACATTTTGCATACATGTTTAACAGGGCAGTTACAACTACAACATCTGACAAAATTACTCTATCCTTTTCTATTTATGATGAACAAAGTGCCACACTAAGGGGCATACAACTAGAAACTATTTTGTGGTGGGAGATCAAGTTATTAATGCCATATACTTCTCTCTTTCTCAATAGATACCTAATTGCACCATATGTCATGAGACTCATGAAATTGTCCACTACTGCAAAGGTGAAAGGATGTTCCTATCAATTACTATTGCAAGGTTTATCACACATCAATCTCTTGAAGGCAAGGACGGAAGTGAGTCCGAATGGAGGTGGCCGGAATCAGTGCAGAAGTACTACTAAATTGCAAATTAGTTGCTAGCCTTGGGATCTGCAGGCTTTGATGAAGCCTCTCAAGGCTTCTATAAAACAAGAGGCCACCATAGGAGAAGCACGAGAATCCTTAAGCAAGATACGATGGCAGACTCTAAGAATGAACCTACAAATGGAGGCAGTCCAAATGATGCGAATGTACCAGCTTCCCATAGGTGGCAAAATCCCACGCATGGAATGGTGATCCTCAGGATTGGAGGTCAAAGGAGAACTTGCCCACAGGCCTCTTTTTAAGCTAAGGCAAGATTGAAGAAGAATATGTTATTTGTTCTTAGGAATGGTCTAAATGAAGCGATGCCTCTGCGTTTGGGAGTGGAGTACCACTGTGAGGAGGATGAAACCAAAGGGCAACAGATTGCATACCTATTCAAGAAAGCCTCCGATGAAGAAAAAGTGGCCATCTTGTAAGTGATCAGAACTAGTTTCTGGTCAGGAGGGCACACTCATGACAGACAAGTGGATGAACATTTTTTTGAGAACTATGTACAGGTTGTGGGAGCAAAGCTCTAGGGGCTAAAAGTTGCGATGAGATTGGTGAGGGAAGATCTGATGGACATGGTTAGGATTGCCATGGATGGTGTGGCAGTGGGGCCCGAACAAGGATTTTCTCTTGCCACCCTTAGCCTAAATGAGGAGAAGAAGAAGGTGAAGCTACACAAAGTCTAGGCCCTCTACAAAAAGAGCATGGAGAAAGTAAATAACAGAGGAGAATGTTTGAAATTCTTGGAAGCCAACCTGGGTATGATTGATGAAAATGTAATAGCTAGGATGCTGGATATTGTTGCAGGCATAGGTTATATATATCATTAGATGTAATGCCTCAGCTTTCTATGTAACTTTCTTTTTGATATTTTAATATAGGTAGCCACCCCCATATCTGGTAATGTTTACCAAAAAAACATTTCTTTGAGGTATTCTGTCAAATAGTTCATGTGCCTTGTGTATGCTTCCACATTTTGCATACATGTCTAATAGAGCAGTTGCAACTACAACATCTGAAAAAATTGCTCTATCCTTTATGTATTGATGGATGCCCACACCCTATTCCAAAGCTGCCATTTTGACATACGTCAGGAGGATGGTGGCAAAGGTTGTGGAATTTGGCTTTACACCAGCCAATTGCATTTTCTTTAAAATTTCTGAAGCCTTTTCAACAAATCCATTTTGTGCATACCCTACAGTCATTGCAATCCATGAGACCACATTTCTTTGAGGCATTCTATTAAATAGTTCATGTGCCTTGTCTATGCTTCCACATTTTGCATACATGTCTAATAGGGTAGTTGCAACTACAACATCTGACAAAATTCCTCTATCCTTTATATATTGATGGATGTCCATACCATATTCCAAAGCTCCCATTTTGACACAGGTAGGGAGGATGGTGGCAAAGGTTATGGAATTTGGTTTTACACTAGACAATTGCATTTGCTTTAAAATTTCTGAAGCCTTTTCAACAAATCCATTTTGTGCATATCCTACAGTCATTGCAGTCCATGAGACCACATTTCTTTGAGGCATTCTGTCAAACAGTTCACGTGCCTTGTCTATGCTTCCACATTTTGCATACATGTCTAATAGGGCAGTTGTAACTACAACATCTGACAAAATTCCTCTATTCTTTATGTATTGATGGATGTCCATACCCTATTCCAAAGCTCCCATTTTGACACAGGCAGGGAGGATGGTGGCAAAGGTTGTGGAATTTGGCTCTACACCAGCCAATTACATTTGCTTTCAAATTTCTGAAGCCTTTTCAACAAATCCATTTTGTGCATATCTTGCAATCATTGTAGTCCATGAGATCACATTTCTTTGAGGCATTCTGTCACAGTTCACGTGCCTTGTCTATGCTTCCACATTTTGCATACATGTCTAACAGGGCAGTTGCAACTACAACATATGACAAAATTCCTCTATCCTTTATGTATTGATGGATGTCCATACCCTATTCCAAAGCTCCTAGTCTAACACAAGAAGGGAGGATGGTGGCAAAGGTTGTGGAATTTGGCTTTACACCAGCCAATTGCATTTGCTTTAAAATTTCTGAAGCATTTTCAACAAATCCATTTTGTGCATATCTTGTAGTCATTGCGGTCCATGAGACCACATTTTTGTTAGGGTTAGCTGACAGAAGATATCAATTAAATGCAAATAAAGATTAAATAGAGGAATGAAAATACACAGAAATAATAACAATGAGAGATAGGTTTTAACATGGTTCACCCAAACTCGGGCTACATCCACCAACAAAGAGTCCAATATTATTATCCAGTAAATCAAACTGATTACAACCAACAATCCCTGCAACTCAATACTGTTGCAAATGATACAATACAATACCAACCAAAACCCTAACCCTTACCCGCTTTTATCAAGCCTTATGTCAGTTACAAAAATAGGATTTTTTTATGCCGCCCCCGAACCCCCGCGAGGATACATAACTAGTGTACAGTACTTGCATGATCAGTCACCACCTACTAACAATCTCCCACTTGGAGACTGATCAGGCTCCACGTAAAACAATCTCCCACTTGGAGACTGATCCTGGATGACACCGCTGCGCGTGCAGCTACAATACTTAAAACAGTGTGAATAGAAGTCATCTTGACAACCGGAGAAAATATCTCATCAAAATCAATGCCCTTTTTCTATGAAAATTCTTTTACAACTAACCCAGCTTTAAATCTTTTCTTACCTCCATCTTCCTCTTTCATCCTATAAACCCATTTATTTGGTAAAGCCTTTTTACCTGTAGGTAACTTACATAATTCCCAAGTCTGATTTTTCAGCAAGGAGTCCATTTCTTCTTTCATTGCAAGCTCCCACTGAACCTGTGTATCCACCGGCATAGCTTCATCATACCCTTCTAGTTCACTAGTATTTGTTAACAAAATAGAATACAAAGAGGGAGAAAATCTTTCAGGAGCTCTACTTAGCCTTGTTGACCATCTAAAATTCACTGGAGCTTGTGGTATCTCTAGTTGCTGTTGCGGAGCATAAGGAACCACTGGAACATCACTATTAGGAGTATCATCCAGTACCACATAATCCTTTTCTTTCTTCTCATGTTGCTGTAACTAATCTTTGTACAACACCTTCTCATTGAATACAACATCCCTTCTTCTTACAATTTTTTGATTTTCAAAATCCAAAAGCCTATAACCAAATTCATCAATGCCATATCCAACGAAGGTACACTTTTTTGATTTTGCATCTAGCTTGGTTCTATTTTCAGAATCTACATGTGCAAATGCTTCACATCCAAAGGTTTTGAGAAAAGAATAACTCACCTTCTTACCTATCCATGCTTTCTCTGGAATACCATAGCCTAAAAGAACTGAAGGACCTCTATTAATTAAATATACAACGGTGCTGACAACCTCTACCCACATATTTAAAGGTAGCCCAGCATGCAATCTCATGGTCCTTGCATGCTCCATTATTGTCCTATTCATGCGTTCAGCCACTCCATTCTCCTGTGGAGTCCCTAGAACCATTTTCTGCCTACGGATTCCATTAAAGGAACAATAATCCTCAAATTCTTTACTGCAATACTCACCACCATTATCAGATCTGAGACATTTTAGTCTTTTACCTGTCTCATTCTCAACCAAGCTTCTCCATTTCTTAAATGTTTCAAATACATCAGATTTCTGCCTAAGGAAATAAATCCAAACCTTCCTAGTTGCATCATCTATGAATGTAACATAATATCAAGAGCCACCAAGAGAAGATACCTGAGCCGGTCCCCATACATCTGTATGCACAAGATCCAACTTTTCATCTTTCTTTTGCTTCCCATCCTTGAGAAAACTAAATCTCTTTTGTTTTCCATACACACAACTTTCGTATAAATCCATATTAATACATTTCAGACCTGGTAAAACTTTCTTAGAATGAAGTACCTTCATACCTTTTTCACTCATATCCCCAAGTCTGTTATGCCATAGTGTTGTCTCAGAACCTGCAACAACTTTTTTAGTCTCTTCCTGCGAAACTGCAGCAACTATTCCTGAACTTTTTTTTTTCTCTGCAACAGCTAAAGTAGAAGGAACAGTATAACCTATACAAAGATATAAGGTGCCTACTTTCACACCTTTTTCTACTATTAAGGTACCTTTTGAAACCTTCCAATTTTTATCAGTAAATGTAACAATGCAACCTTCTTCAACTAGCTGCCCTGCTAAAATTAAATTCCTATTGAGCCTTGGAACGTGCCTTACCTCTTGTAGTAGCCAATGATTCCCATTCTATAACTTAATCTTGATTCTTCCCTTTCTAACAATCTGATAGGGTTCGTTATCTCCTAAATAAACCAGCCCAAAATCCCCATAGACATAATCAAGAAAATAACTTCTGTTGGGCATAGCATGAAATGAGGCCCCTGAATCTAAAACCTATGAATCATCAGCATTATCTAGGGAAAGAATCAAAGCATCACCTTTAGATTTATTGCTTACCACATTTGCCTCCTTATTGCCTTCTTGTTTGTCTCCTTCTTTATTCTTCCGAGACCAATAATCTTTCTTTAGATGACCTAGTTTCCCATAGTACCAGCAATCCTTCTATCCTCTGGATTGGGATCTCTTGTCCTTTTATTTTCCTCGTGACTTCCCATGACCTCCAGAACCTTTTCCTCTCTCCTTTAATCTGCCCCTACTTTCTGCATTCAAAACATTGCCTAATGTGGATCCACCTGAGCTTTTCCTATGAATTTCCTCACTCAGAATAACACCAACAACATCATCAAATTTTAGGTATTTGCACTAGAAACTGAGTTACTAACTGTCATTACCAAACTATTCCATCTTTCAAGCAAAGAACATAATATCATGAGAGCTCTAACTTCTTCATCAAATTTTACATTTACAGAAGTCAATTGACTAGTAATCGTATTAAATTCATTTAAAAGATCTGTCACAGATCCACCTTCAATCATTTTTAAATTAAACAAATGCTTCATGAGAAATACTTTATTTAAGGCTAAGAGTTTTTCATACAATTTAGCCAAAGATTTCATCAGACCATCTGTTGTCTTCACTTTTGTTATATTGAATTCCACCAATGGTGCCAGGCACAACTGCATGGTTCCCAGTGCCTTTCTGTCAAGAAGATTCCAATCCTCATCAGTAATTGTTGCTAGTTTCTTGGCTACTCCTTCCAACGACATCCATAAATCCTTCTGATAGAGATAATCCTCCATTTGCATCTTCCATAACTGATATTTCTATCCATTGAATTTATCCACCTTAAATTTTCTCTCGTCCGCCATTACTCCCACTCAACCATGAGATTCCCACTCAACCATGAGACCTTCCTACAGACGATAATCGAACACAACCTGCTCTGATACCCCTTGTTAGGGTTAGTTGGCAGAAGATATCAATTAAATGCAAATAAAGATCAAACAGAGGAATGAAAAATACATAGAAATAATAACAGTGAGACAATTTTTAACGTGGTTCACCCAAACTTGGGCTACATCCACCAACAGAGAGTCCAATATTATTATCCAGTAAATCAAACCGATTACAACTAGCAATCCCTGCAACTCAATACCATTGCAAATGCTACAATACAATACCAACCAAAACCCTAACCCTTAGCCAATTTTATCAAGCCTTAGGTCGCTTACAAAAATAGGGTTTTTTTATGTCGACTCATGGAAAAAAAATTTAGGGGTTGCGCCCCCGAACCCTAGCGAGGATACATAACTAGTGTACAGTACTTGCATGATCAGTCACCACCTACAAACAATTTCTTTGAGGCATTCTATCAAATAGTTCACGTTCCTTGTCTATGCTTCCACATTTTGCATACATGTCTAACAGGGCAATTGTAACTACAACATCTGACAAAATTCCTCTATCCTTTATGTATTGATGGATGTGTTGGGACAAAAATTTAAACCCTCAAGAATTCACCCAGAAGATCCATTTTCGACCATGTACTTTTCATTTATTTAATCAGTATCCTCACCATATTCACCTTCGACCCATGAAAAATTCATATACGGTGTGTCAAAGCTTTAGTCTTTATGGAAGAACCTTCGACATATCAGCAAGACTTATTTGAAAATCATTTCGACACCCTGAAAAATGTTAAAAGGTGATCTAGAGGTCGGTGTGACACCTTTAATGTGTCACATTGATAAAATGATTAAATAAATATCTGCATACATGAACATTTGACAAGTATTTCGAGCTTACATTTTGAGTTTGAAGAGACAAAGATATCCAAGTGTCAGGATGAATCTTTCTGATGTCTCTTCGACATTCCAGCCCGGAATGAACCTATCGATGAGATTTCATAATATAGAAGTAACATTCCATTTTGGCATGATGGCGTGACTTAGAGATATGTCCTGCTGAACGACCAATATTTCGATGTGTCGAAGGGAGTCCATTTCAATCTCCCCCAAAAAATGAACATGGTGATAATTAAGAAAACATTAAGGAAAGGCACATATATCGAAAGGAGGGGATTTCGGAAAGACCACCATTTGAGCTATAACGAGGTCCCAATAAATAAAGAAATAATAAATCCTTCAAAAGAAATGATTATTTTGGCAAGGTGATAGGAGGTGATATGTTGTGAAAATTTATTGTTTCCCTGATGATTTGAAAGCTACCATTAATGATCAGAGTGGAGTAAAAGGGGAAATTTTGAAATATTTGGTTTAGTACACAAGGATTGGAGCTAGGGAAACCATCGGTAACTGATATAGTTCATTTTTCCAAGTAAGTATCCTGAAGCTTAATCTTTCTGATTTAGAATTACATCTAAGAAAAATCTCTTGCATTCCATCATGGAAGAAACATCTGATAACCCTAAGGCTAAAAGGCAAAAGTTAAACGAAAGACACCTGAACAAGGACTTAATAGGACCAATGTCCAAAATTAGGGCAAAAATCCCAAAGGAATGCCCAATTAAATCCAAATGCAGAGAAATTAGAGGATGAATACAAATAAGTAGGAGATGTATGGACTCCCGTAAGGGGGTATGATCTTTTCATCTACCACTTTAAGAAAATGAATAGGTGTTCCCCTGTGTCAAACCCATGGTGGTTGAATTTAGGAAAGTTGGTAGTACCAAATGTTTTTGTGAATGTGGAATTCTTGAAAATGTTAGCTGAAAGCTACAACCCGCAGAACTGCATGATTGAATTGAAGGATGGTACGGGATTTTTCCCTGTCACCCAGGACTACATTTCAATGGTGTTCCAACTAGATAGTAGCTTTGATGTGAAACTCAGAATTAGGGATTTAACTAGTGAATATTATAACTTGAGTAACAATTACAAAAGATGGAGGTTGCCTATGAACCGACCTCGTGATGGAAACAATAAATTAAGGGTTTTTTCAATTGCAGAGGATCACCCATTTTCCATTGAACTGTTTGAAGAATACTTTCAGTATACTTATTTCTCTGTATGCCAATTGTTAGGAGTGGAGTCAAAAATGTTTATGGAAGTAGCTCCCATGGTTTTAACAGCTGATATCCAAAGCCAATAGGCCCTACATTTTGATTATGCTAAGTTCTTAGCTAGTACCCTTCACAACGAATTGGTTTCCATCAAGGGAGGAGGTAGTAAATTCAGGTATTACTCCCTATTAATGCATCTGGTTTTGTATGAAGGCCAAAACTGGGGATTGTGGGACAAATGCCTGGGAGTAAGGGACTTGGATATAAATGGAGATGTGAAGCCCATCCAAAGATGGACTGCCATATGGGACAACAGGTGTGACAAATCCTGTTATATATATTTTGAAGAGTACTTCATGAAACCAGTGTATAAACACTTAGGGCATCCTTATAATTACAACCTATCACCTGAAATTTAGAAGTTTTTGAGACCAAAGGACAAGTATGAGACTGGAAAATTTGCTCATAATTGGGGAGATTGGTATTCTTACACTGATTGTACAAAAATAAGAGTGTTTGGGTTTGAAGGGTCTCCTCTGCTACTACCAAAAACTTGTCCTGATAGGGTGGCTTATCTAGAGATTGTAAGACAGCTTGCTCTTTCTAATTTTATGCACTTAAAAAGACATAATAAGTAGTGTTTTATGCCAAGCACTCTATGTTTTGGTGATTTCACAGTTATGTCTGATAAGGGGTACCAGTTAATTGACAAAAAAATGGAACATTATAGGCAACCATCAGGGAGTTATAGAAAAAGCTTTAATCCAGAAGGTTTCATAAATAGTTTCAAGACAAAATAAAAGCTTAGATGATATGACCATGTTTTATTTGTCGATGATGACCTGGTTAAAAACTATGATGAGCAAGCTGTAATCGAAAGAAGAGATTTGTATTATAAGATAACACTTACCGATGGTTGGAAGGTAGCCAAAAACCCCACTTATAGTGGAGCCTTCATGGATGTAAATGATCCTATTCAAAGGCTAGATACATTGATAATAAATGCTGCAAATTTGATTCAAAATGTCCCTTCCTATGTTTTTGAAAGAAAAGGAAAAGCTATTGAAGGAATTCAAGCAGAAGATGAGATTCCTATTTTCCAATTATCTCCTCAACAAACTCTAGAAATTTTTTTGAAGAAGAAAGTGAAGAGGAGAAAAATAAAGACTTGCAAGCATCCTCTTCACTTATTGAGGAATATGAGCCCCCTTATGGATAGAGAGGAAGTTAGAATAAAAACTTTTGATGAATTAACAGATGATGTGAGATATTTGGCCAGTCAGAAATTCATTGTAGATGCTAATTTCATTAAAACCTCAGAATTCAAAGCCTTCCTTTATGAGTACAAAGGAAAACAGGCCAGGGAAAGGATGAAGGACATTACTTCTGAAGTTCAAGAGGAAGTTCTAAAAGAACTTTAGTCAGAAATAGACAATGCCATGAATGACATGACACCAGAGAAAGGTAGACAATTGCTCAAAGAAGCAGGAGTGGTATTGGTCCTGGGTGGGACATTACTTCAACCATTGTTTTTGATATCTTTAGGAAGAATCAAGAAAAGAAAATACAGCTTAGTATTGAGGCATTGGATAAGATTAAGAATGGTTCAGGATATGACCCTGATAAAAAGATATTGTTAATATGGTCCCTCTATCCTTCATATAAGAAACCTCAGGTTATAAATAATCCTGATGAAGCATTTGGCCATTTGTTGATCCAGAGAGTTGAGGACACAAACCCTCTTGAAACTGTTGACCTCAATATCAATATGGCAAGATTTACTAAGACTCAGATTAAGCAGTGGATAAAGAAAAACAATGCTTATATGGCTCAGAATGCAAAACCAAGACAAAAGGTGGCCACTTACAAGGATAGATTGCCTTCAAGTTCTTATTCACCCTACCTAGAAAAAGATCAAAAGATCCTTGAAGAAAAAGCTGATTCAAATTACTGGAAGATCAAAAAAGAAAAGTTTCAAAAGAAGAGTGATCATCTTGAGGTTGAGATAAATTCAATCAAATACCACATGGCCTCAACATTGATCAAAAGAAGATTTGATAAAATAATGAAGTTTAGTGACCAAACCTGGAGTATGCATAAAAGGACATATCTTGCACATCAAGAGCATAAAAGGCTTCATTTGAGGTTATCAGAAATGAAAGAAGAATTGATCACTAAGTTAGGTCTCTAGGGTCAAATAATTAAGGAATATAACAACTTAATTATCCAGCATGAAAAGTATAACACTACATTGACTGATGACCTAAATGATTTTGATCAAAACCTTGAGTTAACATTTCCAAACTTCTTTTATGGAAATGAACTTTGAGATAAGGATGACAGGGTAAGGGAAATGAGCTAGATGCTGCAACCACTCCTGGATAAGGTGAATGATGAAGAAAAAGTATTGGATAATACCTATCAGTGCTTCAAGAAGTTGTTCACCTTGGAATTTGCTATAAGTCATATAATTGCTTTAGATACATGTGTTGAACAGGAGTACATTGATCACTTGGCCAGAGTAAACATGTTTATATCCAAGACACAGTGAATATATAGGAGTGTGCAGATACATTTTTGAGCAGATACCTTGGACATGTCAAAATTGATCCTGAAGAGATGACTTTTCCAGACCTATGGGTCACGAGTCTACCTCTGATGAATAACTAAGCATAGTATTGATCACCTTGTGTATCTGTAAATTATTTTCTTATTTCCTTAATCATTGCATTAGTTAGGAATATGCTTATGAAAAGGCATGGCCTTTTAGCCTGAAGCTTGTTTTACATCCCATAAATAAGGGATACCAAGGTCGCTTCAAATAATGAGAACAATTACAAGACTCTTTAATATATATATGCAAATCTAAAACCTATATTTTTGGTGTTCAATTACTGTGTGGAATTTCATGTTTATGAGCTATGTAGTTGTCTCCAGAATGATTTCTTAAATCAGTTCAAATTAATATATCAAGGGTATGTTTAATTTGTCAAAGCACAATTGTTGTTTCTGTGTGATCAATTTGATTGTTTTATGTGGAAAGTTGACTTAATTCCTACCAAAGCTTCCTGTGTTTATTGGTCTCTACCTAAGAGTTCAAAATCCTTTAAGACTGGTCATCTTGTTAGGTTTCCTTTCCACTTGAATAAAAATCCTTTCCTACGATCACAACGATTTAAGAAAATATCATTGGGATCAGTAAGAAGAACCTTACAACTCAACATCTTTGCACATCTATACAAGGTGTACATTCAACTAAGTGCACAGTAATATAAGTTAAACCAATTATAGGGATCCATATACCATTAAATTTTTACTCTATTGCCCAATAGATGAAAGAACTGGTCATCACAAATATCATTCCACAGTCCTATTAATAATTTTCAAACTTCAAACAATTTCGTTAGGAACTAATAGGTATTTTGTCAAACAGTTCACGTGCCTTATCTATGCTTCCACATTTTGCATACATGTCTAATAGGGCAGTTGTAACTACAACATCTGAAAAAATTCCTCTATCCTTTATGTATTGATGGATGTCCATACCCTATTCCAAAGGTCCCATTCTGACACTGGCAGGGAGGATGGTGGCAAAGGTTGTGGAATTTGGCATTACACTAGCTAATTGCATTTTCCTTAAAATTTCTGAAGCCTTTTCAACATATCCATTTTGTGCATATCCTGCAGTCATTGCAGTCCATGAGACAACATTTCTTTGAGGCATTCTATCAAATAGTTCACGTACTTTGACTATGCTTCCACATTTTGCATACATGTCTAATAGGGCAGTTGCAACTACAACATCTGACAAAATTCCTCTATCCTTTATGTATTGATGGATGTCCATACCCTATTCCAAAGTTCCCATTTTGACACAGGCATGGAGGATGGTGGCAAAGTTTGTGGAATTTGGCTTTACACTAGCCAATTGCATTTGCTCTAAAAATTCTGAAGCCTTTTCAACAAATCCATTTTGTGCATATCCTGCAGTCATTGTAGTCCATGAGACCACATTTCTTTGAGGCATTCTGTCAAATAGTTCACGTACCTTGTCTATGCTTCCACATTTTTCATACATGTCTACCAGGGTAGTTGCAACTACAACATCTAACAAAATTCCTCTATCCTTTATGTATTGATGGATGTCCATACCCTATTCCGAAGCTCCCATTCTAACACAGGCAAGGAAGATGGTGGCAAAGGTTGTGGAATTTGTCTTTACACCAGCCAATTGCATTTGCTTTAAAAGTTCTGAAGCCTTTTCAACAAATCTATTTTGTGTATATCCTGCAATCATTGCAGTCTATGAGACAACATTTCTTTTAGGCATTCTATCAAATAGTTCATGTGCCTTGTATATGCTTCCACATTTTGCATACATGTCTAATAGGGCAGTTGCAACTACAACATCTGACAAAATTTCTCTATCCTTTATGTATTGATGGATGTCCATACCCTAATCAAAAGCTCCCATTTTGACACGGGCAAGGAGGATGGTGGCAAAGGTTGTGGAATTTCGCTTTACACCAACCAATTGCATTTGCTTTAAAAATTCTAAAGCCTATTCAACAAATCCATTTTGTGCATATACTATAGTCATTGGAATCCATGAGACCACATTTCTTTGAAACATTATGTTAAACAGTTCACGTGCCTTGTCTATGCTTCCACATTTTGCATACATGTCTAACAGGGCAGTTGTAACTACATCTAACAAAATTCCTCTATCCTTTATGTATTGATGGATGTCCATACCCTATTCCAAACCTCCAATTTTCACACAGGCATAGAGGATGGTGGCAAAGGTTGTGGAATTTGGCTTTACACTAGCTAATGGCATTTGCTCTAAAATTTCTGAAGCCTTTTCAACAAATCCATTTTGTGCATATCCTGCAGTCATTGTAGTCCATGAGACCACATTTCTTTGAGGCATTCTTTCAAATAGTTCACGTGCCTTGTCTATGCTTTCGTGTTTCTCATACATGTCTAATAGGGCAGTTGCAACTACAACATCTGACAAAATTCCTCTATCCTTTATGTATTGATGGATGTCCATACCCTATTCCAAAGCTCCCATTTTGAAAAAGGCAGGGAAGATGGTGGCAAAGGTTGTGGAATTTGCCTTTACACCAACCAATTGCATTTGCTTTAAAATTTCTGAAGCCTTTTCAATAAATCCATATTGTGTACATCTTGTAGTCATTGCAGTCTATGAGACAACATTTCTTTGAGGCATTCTGTCAAACAGTTCATGTGTCGTGTCTATGCTTCCACATTTTGCATACATGTCTAACAGGGTAGTTTCGACTACAACATCTAACAAAATTTCTCTATCCTTTATCTATTCATTGATGTCCATACCCTATTCCAAAGCTCCCATTCTAACACAGGCAGGGAGGATGGTGGAAAAGGTTGTTGAATTTGGCTTTACACTAATCAATTGCATTTGCTTTAAAAATTTTGAAGCCTATTCAACAAATCCATTTTGTGCATATCTTGCAGTCATTACAGTCCATGAGACCACATTTCTTTGAAGCATTATGTTAAATAGTTCACGTGCCTTGTCTATGCTTCCACATTTTGTATACATGTCTAACAGGGCAGTTATAACTACAACATCTGACAAAATTCCTCTATCCTTTATGTATTGATGGATGTCCATACCCTATTCCAAAGCTGCCATTCTAACATAGGTAGGGAGGATGGTTCCAAAGGTTTTCGAATTTGGCTTTACACCTGCCAATTGCATTTGCTTTAAAATTTCTGAAGCCTTTTCAACAAATCCATTTTGTGCATATCATGCAGTCATTGCAGTCCATGAGACCACATTTCTTTGAGGCATTCTTTCAAACATTTCATATGCCTTGTCTATGCTTACACATTTTGCATACATATCTAACAGGGTAGTTGCGACTACAACATCTCACAAAATTCCTCTATCCTTTATGTATTGATGGATGTCCATACCCTATTTCAAAGCTCCCATTCTGACATAGGCAGGGAGGATGGTGGCAAAGGTTGTGGGATTTGGCTTTACACTAGCTAATTGCATTTGCTTTAAAATTTCTAAAGCCTTTTCAACAAATCAATTTTAAGCATATCCTTCAGTCATTGTAGTCCATAAAACAACATTTCTCTGAGGCATTCTATCAAATAGTTCATGTCCCTTGACTATGCTTCCACATTTTGCATACATGTCTAACAGGGCAGTTGCAACTATAACATCTGACAAAATTTCTCTAGCCTTTATGTATTGATGGATGTCCATAGCCTATTCCAAAGATCCCATTCTAGCACAGGCAGGGAGGAAGGTGGCAAAGATTGTGGAATTTGGCTTTACACAAGCCAATTGTATTTGCTTTAAAATTTCTGAAGCCTTTTCAACAAATCCATTTTGTGCATATCCTATAGTCATTACAGTCCATGAGACAACATTTCTTTGAGGCATTCTGTCACATAGTTCACGTGCCTTGTCTATTCTTCCACATTTTGCAAACATGTCTAATAAGGCAGTTGCAACTACAACATCTGACAAAATTCCTCTATCCTTTATGTATTGATGGATGTCCATACCCTATTGCAAAGCTCCCATTCTGGCATAGGCAGGGAGGATGGTGGCAAAGGTTGTGGAATTTGGCTTTTCACCAGCCAATTGCATTTGCTTTAATATTTTTGAAGTCATTTTAATAAATCTATTTTGTGCATATCTTGCAGTCATTGTAGTCCATGAGACCAAATTTCTTTGAAGCATTATGTTAAATAGTTCACGTGCCTTCTCTATGCTTCCACATTTTGTATACATGTCTAACAGGATAGTTGCAACTACAACATCTGACAAAATTCCTCTATCCTTTATGTATTGATGGATGTCCATACCCTATTCCAAAGCTCCCATTCTGACACAGGTAGGGAGGATGGTGCCAAAGGTTCTCGAATTTGGCTTTACACCAGGTAATTGTATTTACTTTAAAATTTCTGAAGCCTTTTCAACAAATCCATTTTGTGCATATCATGCAGTCATTGCAGTCCATGAGACCACATTTCTTTGAGGCATTCTTTCAAACATTTCACATGCCTTGTCTATGCTTACACATTTTGCATACATGTCTAACAGGGTAGTTACAACCACAAAATCTCACAAAATTCCTCTATCCTTTACGTATTGATGGATATCCATACCCTATTCCAAAGCTCCCATTCTGACATAGGCAGGGAAGATGGTGGCAAAAGGTTGTGGAATTTGGCTTTACACCAGCTAATTGCATTTACTTTAAAATTTATGAAGCCTTTTCAACAAATCAATTTTATGCATATCCTCCAGTCATTGCAGTCCATGAAACAACATTTCTCTGAGGCATTCTATCAAATAGTTCATGTCCCTTAACTATTCTTCCACATTTTGCAGACATGTCTAACAAGGCAGTTGCAACTACAACATCTTAAAAAATTCCTCTAGCCTTTATATATTGATGGATGTCCATAGCCTATTCCAAAGCTCCCATTTTGACACAGGCATGGAGGATGGTGGCAAAGGTTGTGGAATTTGGCTTTACACCAGCCAATTGCATTTTCTTTAAAGTTTCCAAAGCCTTTTCAACAAATCCATTTTGTGCATATCCTACAGTCACTATAGTCCATGAGACGACATTTCTTTGAGGCATTATATAAAATAGTTCACGTGCCTTGTCTATGCTTCCACATTTTACATACATGTCTAACAGGGCAGTTGCAACTAAAACATCTAAAAAAACTCCTCTATCCTTTATATATTGATGGATGTCCATACCCTATTCCAAAGCTCCCATTCTAACACAGGGAGGATGGTGGCAAAGGTTGTGGAATTTGGCTTTAGACTAGCCAATTGCATTTTCTTTAAAATTTTTGAAGCCTTTTCAACAAATACAATTTGTGCATATCCTGCAGTCATTATAGTCCATGAGACAACATTTCTTTGAAGCATTCTGTGAAACAGTTCACGTGCCTTGTCTATGCTCCCACATTTTGCATAGATGTCTAACAGGGCAGTTGTAACTATAACATCTGACAAAATTCCTCTATCCTTTATGTATTGATGGATGTCCATACTATTGGAAACAAGGTGGATAACTGAGAGGGGGGATGAATCAGTTATCTTATTTATTTAACTTTCTTTTCTTCTTTAACAATTAGTGCAGTATCAAAACATATAAGCACACATGAGCATGAGAGCAGAAAAGAAATCAACACACATAACACAAGGATTTTTACTTGGAAAACCCTATTAAGGGAAAAACCATGGGATGACTAACCCAAGATTGTATTCTCCATTAAAAGAATAGAAACTGTACAAAATGGCACTTGTCAATTGGGGCTCACTACCCGAGCACACTGCTCACAAGAGGCTCACTGCCTACAAGAGACTCACTGTCTATAAGGTATATAGAAAGTAACCAGGTGTTTGAACTGATGAGAAGCATCCACATATGCTGAGGTTCAGTTCCGGTTAGGCTCAATATACTGATCTATAGCACTTCGTTCTTCCTTTGTTTTGGTGTTGCTGTTTTGTCACATACCGGACCTGTATTGTCACTTCCACTCTTATCTCTACCTTTTCTCACACATTATATCTCTACACACACACCTTCACATTGAAATCCATCTAGTATATATATCCACACCAAGTATCTCAACATCATTCTAGTCAGCATCCAGAATACTCAAGATTTTCCCAAACTCTGGTCTACCTGCTGAATCCATGCTTACTAAGTGATGCGTATCAAAGAGATAGTTATAGAAGTCATCAATCATGTCAGCCAACCATGAATGATCTCTTAAGTAGCTTGATCACCATTAATTTCTCATCTGGATTAAGGTCTGATGCTCTGTCGTTAGTTCTTTCTCAATCTATTCTGCCTGTCAAGAACCCAACACTTAAGTTCTCATATCTTTTCACTCTTTCATCACCGGAGGCTCAATCTCTAGAATGTGGTAGTCATGGTATTCCTCTTGACTTCCTCAAGTCTATACTTTGCTGAGATACATCCTCTGAGAGATTCGGACCTAATTGTTGGACCTTGCTACATGCTCTGTTCCTATTCACCCGACCAAAACACTCTTCAATCTGACTTTCGGTATAGACATACTATGTGTTGCGGATGTGTGGGATAAGCTTTGTTACCATCAATGACAACAATCATGAAGCCACACAGTGTCTCTTGCCAACACATACCCTATTCCAAACCTCCCATTCTGACACAGGCAGGGAGGATGGTGGCAAAGGTTGTGGAATTTGGCTTGACACCAGCCAATTGGATTTGCCTTAAAATTTCTGAAGCCTTTTCAACAAATCCATTTTGTGCATATCCTGTAGTCATTACAGTCCATGAGACCACATTTCTTTGAGGCATTCTGTCAAACAGTTCACGTGCCTTGTCTATGCTTCCACATTTTGTATACATGTCTAATAGGGCAGTTGCAACTATAACATCTGACAAAATTCCTCTATCCTTTATGTATTGATGGATGTCAAGACCCTATTCCAAAGCTCCCATTCTGACACAAGCAGGGAATATAGTGGCAAAGGTTGTGGAATTTGGCTTTACACCAGCCAATTGCATTTGCTTTAAAATTTCTGAAGCCTTTTCAACAAATCCATTTTGTGTATATCATGTAGTCATTGCAGTCTATGAGACAACATTTCTTTGAGGAAATCTGTCAAACAGTTCACGTGCCTTGTCTATGCTGCCACATTTTGCATATATGTCTAATAGGGCAGTTACAACTACAACATCTGAAAAAATTCCTGTATCCTTTATGTATTGATGGATGTCCATACCCTATTCCAAAGCTCCTATTCCAACACAGGCAGGGAGGATGGTGGCAAAGGTTGTGGAACTTAGATTTACACCAACCAATTGCATTTGCTTTACAAATTCTGAAGCCCCTTCAACAAATCCATTTTGTACATATCCTGCAGTCATTGTAGTCCATGAGACGACATTTCTTTGAAGCATTATGTTAAACAGTTCACATGCCAGGTCTATGCTTCCACATTTTGCATACATGTCTAATAGGGCAGTTGTAACTACAACATCTGACAAAATTCCTCTATCCTTTATGTATTGATCAATGTCCATACCCTATTCCAAAGCTCCTATTCTGACACAGGCAAGGAGGATGGTGGCAAATGTTGTGGAATTTAGATTTACACCAGCCAATTGCATTTGCTTTAAAATTTCTGAAGCCTTTTCAACAAATCCTTTTTGTGCATATCCTGTAGTCATTACAATCCATGAGACCACATTTCTCTGAGGCATTCTTTCAAACAGTTGATGTGCCTTGTCTATGCTTTGACATTTTGCATACAAGTCTAACAGGGCAGTTGCAACTACAACATCTGACAAAATTCCTCTATCCTTTATGTATTGATGGATGTCCATACCTTATTCTAAAGCTCTCATTTTGACACAGGCAGGGAGGATGGTGGCAAAGGTTGTGGAATTTGGCTTTACACCAGCTAATTACATTTGCTTTAAAATTTCTGAAGCCTTTTCGACAAATCCATTTTGTGCATATCCTGCAGTCATTGCAGTCCATGAGACCACATTTCTTTGAGGCATCCTGTCGAACAGATCACATGCCTAGTCTATGCTTCTACATTTTGCATACATGTCTAACAAGGTAGTTGCAACTACAACATATGACTAAATTCCTCTATCCTTTATGTATTGATGGATTTCCATACCATATTGTAAAGCTCCCATTCTGACACAGGCAGGGAGGATGGTGGCAAAGGTTGTGGAATTTGGATTTACACCAGGCCATTGTATTTGCTTTAGAATTTCTAAAGCCTTTTCAACAAATCCATTTTGTGCATATACTGCATTCATTGCAATCCATGACACCACATTTCTTTGAGGCATTCTGTCAAATAGTTCACGTGCCTTGTCTATGCTTCCACATTTTGCATACATGTCTAACATGGTGCAACTACAACATCTCAGAAAATTCCTCTATCCTTTATGTATTGATGGATGTCCATACCCTATTCCAAAGCTCTCATTCTGACACAAGCAGGGAGGATGGTGGCAAAGGTTGTTGTATTTGGCTTAACACCAGCCAATTGCATTTGCTTTAAAAATTCTAAAGCCTATTCAACAAATCCATTTTGTGCATATCCTGTAGTCATTGCAGTCCATGAGACCACATTTCTTTGATGCATTTTGTTAAATAGTTCACGTACCTTGTCTATGCCTCCACATTTTACATACATGTCTAACAGGACAGTTACAACTACAACATCTAACAAAATTCCTCTATCCTTTATGTATTGATGCATGTCCATACCCTATTCCAAAGCTCCCATTCTGACACAGGCAGGGAGGATGGTGGCAAATGTTGTGGAATTCGACTTTACACCAGCTAATTGGATTTGCTTTAAAATTTTTGAAGCCTTTTCAACAAATCCATTTTGTGCATATCTTGGAGTCATTGTAGTCCATGAGACCACATTTCTTTGAGGCATCCTGAGAAATAGTTCACGTGCCTTCTCTATGCTTCCACATTTTTCGTACATGTCTAACAGTGCAGTTACAACTACAACATCTGATAAAATTCCTCTATCCTTTATGTATTCATGGATGTCCATATCCTATTCCAAAGATCCCATTCTAACATAGGCAAGGAGGAAGGTGGTAAAGATTGTGGAATTTGGCTTTACACAAGCCAATTGTATTTGCTTTAAAATTTCTGAAGCCTTTTCAACAAATCCATTTTGTGCATATCTTGTAGTCATTGTAGTCCATGAGACAACATTTCTTTGAGGCATTCTATCACACAGTTCACGTGCCTTGTCTATTCTTCCACATTTTGCAAACATGTCTAATAGGGCAGTTACAACTACAACATCTGAAAAAATTCCTCTATCCTTTATGTATTGATGGATGTCCATACCCTATTGCAAAGCTCCTATTCTGACATAGGCAGGGAGGATGGTGGCAGAGATTGTGGAATTTGGCTTTTCACCAGCCAATTGCATTTGCTTTAACCTTTTTGAAGCCCTTTCAACAAATCTATTTTGTGCATATATTGCAGTCATTGCAGTCCATGAGACCACATTTCTTTGAGGCATTCTGTCGAATAGTTCATGTGCCTTGTCTATGCTTTCACATTTTACATACATGTCTAAAAGGGAGTTACAACTACAACATCTGAAAAAAATCCTCTATCCTTTATGTATTGATGGATGTCCATTCCCTATTCCAAAGCTCCCATTCCGACACATGCAGGGAGGATGGTGGCAAAGGTTGTGGAATTTGGCTTTACATCGGCCAATTACATTTGCTTTAAAATTTCTAAAGCCTTTTCAACAAATCCATTTTATGCATATCCTGCAGTCATTGCAGTCCATGAGACAACATTTCTTTGAGGCATTCTGTCAAACAGTTCATGCACCTTGTCTATGCTTTGATATTTTACATACATGTCTAATAGGGCAGTTGCAACTACCACATCTGACAAAATTCCTCTATGCTTTATGTATTAATGGATGTCCATACCCTATTCTAAAGGTCCCATTCTCACACAGACAGGGAGGATGTTGGCAAAGGTTGTGGAATTTGACTTTACACCAGCTTGCATTTGCTTTAAAATTTCTAGAGCCTTTTGAACAAATCCGTTTTGTGCATATCCTGCAGTCATTCCAGTCCATGAGACGACATTTCTTTGAGGCATTCTGTCAAATAATTCATGTTCCTTGTCTATGCTTCCATATTTTTTATACATGTCTAACAGGGCAGTTGTAACTACAACATCTGACAAAATTCCTCTATCCTTTATGTATTAATGGATGTCCATACCCTATTCCAAAGCTCCCATTCTGACACAGGTAGGGAGGATGGTGGCAAAGGTTGTGGAATTTTGCTTTACACCAACAAATTGCATTTGCTTTAAATTTTCTAAATCCTTTTCAACAAATCCATTTTGTGCATATCCTGCAGTCATTGCAGTCTATGAGAAAACATTTCTTTGAGGCATTCTATCAAAAAGTTCACGTGCCTTGTCTATGCTTCCACATTTTACATACATGTCTAACAGCGCAGTTGCAACTACAACATTTGACAAAATTCCTCTATCCTTTATGTATTGATGGATGTCCATACCCTATTCCAAAGCTCCCATTCTAAAATAGGTAGGGAGTATGGTGGCAAAGGTTGTGGAATTTGGCTTTATAGTAGCCAATTACATTTGCTTTAAAATTTCTGAAGCCTTTTCAACAAATAAATTTTGTGCATATCCTGCAGTCATTGTAGTCCATGAGACCACATCTCTTTGACGCATTCTATAAAACAGTTCACGTGCCTTGTCTATGCTTCCACATTTTGCATACATGTCTAACAGGGTAGTTGCAACTACAACATCTGACAAAATTCTTCTATCCTTTATGTGTTGATGGATGTCCATACCCTATTCCAAAGCTCCCATTCTGACATAGGTAGGGAGGATTGTGGCAAAGGTTGTGGAATTTAGATTTACACTAGCCAATTGCATTTGCTTTAAAATTTCTAAAGCCTTTTCAATAAATCCATTTTTTGCATATCCTGTAGACATTGCAGTACATGAGACCATATTTCTTTGAGGCATTCTATCAAATAGTTCACGTGTGTTGTATATGCTTCCACATTTTGCATACATGTCTAACAAGACAGTTGTGACTACAACATCTGATGAAATTCATCTATCCTTTATGTATTGATGGATGTCCATACCCTATTCCAAAGCTCCCATTCTGACATAGGCAGGGAGGATGGTGGCAAAGGTTGTGGAATTTGGATTTACACCAGCCAATTGCATTTGCTTTAAAAAAATTTAAGCCTTTTCAACAAATCCATTTTTTGCATATCTTACAGTCATTACAGTCTATGAGACCACATTTCTTTAAGGCATTCTGTGAAAAAGTTCACGTACCTTGTCTATGTTTCAAGATTTTTCATACATGTCTAATAGTGTAGTTGCAACTACAACATCTGACAAAATTCCTCTATCTTTTATGTATTGATGGATGTCCACACCCTATTCCAAACCTCCCATTATGACACAGGCATAGAGGATGGTGGTAAAGGTTGTGGAATTTGGCTTTACACCAGCTAATTGCATTTTCTTTAAAATTTATGAAGCCTTTTCAACAAATCCATTTTGTGCATATCCTGCAGTCATTCTAGTCCATGAAACAACTTTTCTTTGAGGCATTATGTCAAATAGTTCACGTTCCTTGTCTATGCTTCGACATTTTGCATACATGTCTAATAGGGCAGTTGCAACTACAACATCTGACAAAATTCCTCTATCTTTTATGTAATGATGGATGTCCATACCCTATTCCAAAGCTCCCATTCTGACACAGGCAGGGAGGATGGTGGCAAAGGTTGTGGAATTTGGCTTTACACCAGCCAATTGCATTTTCTTTAAAAGTTTTGAAGCCTTTTCAACAAATCCATTTTGTGCATATCCTGCAGTGATTGCAATCGATGAGACCACATTTCTTTGAGGCATACTGTCAAACAATTCACGTACCTTGTCTATGCTTCCACATTTTACATATATGTCTAACAGGGTAGTTGCAACTACAACATCTGACAAAATTCCTCTATCCTTTATGTATTGATGCATGTCCATACTCTATTCCAAAGCTCCTATTCTGACACAGGCAGGGAGGATGGTGACAAATGTTGTGGAATTTGGCTTTACACCAGCTAATTGCATTATCTTTAAATTTTTTGAAGCCTTTTCAACAAATCCATTTTGTGCATATCTAGCAGTCATTGCAATCCATGAGACCACATTTCTTTGAGGCATCCTGACAAATAGTCCACGTGCCTTCTCTATGCTTCCACATTTTTCATACATGTCTAACAGGGTAGTTGCAACTACAACATCTGATAAAATTCCTCTATCCTTGATGTATTGATGGATGTCCATACCCTATTCCAAAGATCCCATTTTAACACAGGCAGGGAGGAAGGTGACAAAGATTGTGGAATTTGGCTTTACACAAGCCAATTGTATTTGCTTTAAAATTTTTGAAGCCTTTTCAACAAATCCATTGTGTACATATCCTGCAGTCATTACAGTCCATGAGACAACATTTCTTTGAGGCATTTTGTCACACAATTCACGTGCCTTGTCTATTCTTCCACATTTTGCAAAAATGTCTAACAAGGCAGTTACAACTACAACATCTGACAAAATTTGTCTATCCTTTATGTATTGATGGATGTCCATACCCTATTGCAAAGCTCCCATTCTGACATAGGCAGGGAGGATGGTGGCAAAGGTTGTGCAATTTAGCTTTTCACCAGCCAATTGCATTTGCTTTAACATTTCTGAAGCCCTTTCAACAAATCTATTTTGTGCATATCTTGCAGTCATTGGAGTCCATGAGACCACTTTTCTTTGAGGCATTCTGTCAAATAGTTCATGTGCCTTGTCTATGCTTTCACATTTTGCATACATGTCTAAAAGGGAGTTGCAACTACAACATCTAAAAAAAATCCTCTATCCTTTATGTATTGATGGATGTCCATTCCCTATTCCAAAGCTCCCATTCTGACACAAGTAGGGAGGATGGTGGCAAAGGTTGTGGAATTTGGCTTTACACCAGCCAATTGCATTTGCTTTAAAATTTCTAAAGCCTTTTCAACAAATCCATTTTGTGCATATCCTACAGTCATTGCAGTCCATAGACAACATTTCTTTGAGGCATTCTATCAAACAGTTCATGTGCCTTGTCTATGCTTTGACATTTTGCATACATGTCTAATAGGGCATTTGCAACTACCACATCTGACAAAATTCCTCTATGCTTTATGTGTTGATGGATGTCCACACCCTATTCCAAAGCTCCCATTCTCACACAGGTAGGGAGGATTGTGGCAAAGGTTGTGGAATTTGACTTTACACCAGCTAATTGCATTTGCTTTAAAATTTCTAAAGTCTTTTCGACAAATTCATTTTATGCATATCTTGCAGTCATTCTAGTCCATGAGACCACATTTCTTTGAGGCATTCTGTCAAATAGTCCATGTTCCTTGTCTATGCTTCCATATTTTGCATACATGTCTAATAGGGCAGTTGCAACTACAACATTTGACAAAATTCCTCTATCCTTTATGTATTGATGGATGTCCATACCCTATTCCAAAGCTCCCATTCTGACACAAGTAGGGAGGATGGTGGCAAAGGTTATGGAATTTTTCTTTACACCAACCAATTGCATTTTCTTTAAATTTTCTAAATCCTTTTCAACAAATCCATTTTGTGCATATCCTGCAGTCATTGCAGTCTATGAGACAACATTTCTTTGAGGCATTCTATCAAATTGTTCACGTGCCTTGTCTATGCTTCCACATTTTGAATACATATCTAACAGGGCAGTTACAACTACAACATCTGACAAAATTCCTCTATCCTTTATGTATTGATGGATGTCCATACCCTATTCCAAAGCTCCCATTCTGAAATAGGTAGGGAGTATGGTTGCAAAGGTTGTGGAATTTGTCTTTACACTAGCCAATTGCATTTTCTTTAAAATTTTGGAAGCATTTTCAACTAATCAATTTTGTGCATATCCTGCAGTCATTGCAGTCCATGAGACCACATCTCTTTGAGGAGTTCTGTAAAACAGACATGCCTTGTCTATGCTTCCACATTTTGCATACATGTCTAACAGGGCAGTTACAACTACAACATCTGACAAAATTCCTCTATCCTTTATGTATTGATGGATGTCCATACCCTATTCCAAAGTTCCCATTCTGACACAGGCAGGGAAGTTATGGCAAAGGTTGTGGAATTTAGATTTACACTAGCCAATTGCATTTGCTTTAAAATTTCTGAAGCCTTTTCAATAAATCCATTTTGTACATATCATGTAGAAATTGCAGTACATGAGACCATATTTCTTTGAGGCATTCTGTCAAGCAGTTCACATGCATTGTATATGCTTCCACATTTTGCATACATGTCTAACAAGATAGTTGCAACTACAACATCTGATGAAATTCCTCTATCCTTTATGTATTGATGGATGTCCATACCCTATTCCAAAGCTCCCATTCTGACACAGGCAGGGAGGATAGTGGCGAAGGTTGTGGAATTTGGATTTACACCAGCTAATTGCATTTGCTTTAAAATTTCTAAAGCCTTTTCAACAAATCCATTTTTTGCATATCTTGTAGTCATTACAGTCTATGAGACCACATTTCTTTGAGGCATTCTACCAAACAGTTCACGTACCTTGTCTATGTTTCAACATTTTTCATACATGTCTAATAGTGTAGTTGCAACTACAACATCTGACAAAATTCCTCTATCTTTTATGTATTGATGGATGTCCATACCCTATTCTAAACCTCCCATTCTGACACAGGCGGGGAGGATGGTGGCAAAGGTTGTGGAATTTGGCTTTACACCAGATAATTGCATTTGCTTTAAAATTTATGAAGCCTTTTCAACAAATCCATTTTGTGCATATCTTGCAGTCATTGTAGTCCATGAGATAACTTTTCTTTGAGGCATTCTGTCAAATAGTTCACGTTCCTTGTCCATGCTTCCACATTTTGCATACATGTCTAACAGGGCAGTTGCAACTACAACATCTGACAAAATCCCTCTATCTTTTATGTATTGATGGATGTCCATACCCTATTCCAAAGCTCCTATTCTGACACAGACATGGAGGATGGTGGCAAAGGTTGTGGAATTTGGCTTTACACCAGCCAATTGCATTTTCTTTAAAAGTTTTGAAGCCTTTTCAACAAATCCATTTTGTGCATATCCTACAGTTTTTGCAATTGATGAGACCACATTTCTTTGAGGCATACTGTCAAACAATTCACGTGCCTTGTCTATGCTTCCATATTTTGCATACATGTCTAACATGGAAGTTGCAACTACAACATCTGACAAAAATTCCTCTATCCTTTATGTATTGATGGATATCCATACCCTATTTCAAAGCTGTCATTCTGACATAGGCAGGGAGGATGGTGGTAAAGGTTGTGGAATTTGGATTTTTCATCATGGGAACGTAAAATTTTTACAAAAAATGGTATGAAATTTTAGGTTTCAACAAGTCCATTAATTGGAGGCAGGCAAACAAGGGTTTTTTGTTCATTATTAGCCTGTTAAACTTAAGCATATGAGATAGCATGGGACACACAAAATGTTGTGGATAATGACCACAAGATTAGGTTAATTGCAACCACTTTTTGTAAGCAAGCACAAGACTATTATACTCATTATGATCCTAATGGCACCAAGAAGGGTCCCCAAAGATATAAGAGTAATCATTTGTCATCTAAGAGAAATCTTACATTTAAGGGCACTAGGACCAATAGAGAAGCACTTTAGAACTCATCCTACGCATCAATAAACAACTCAACACAAGCAATGCAAATTGACATATTCACACAACAATATCCAACTAAGTTATTGAAAGTGAACTATTGATACCTCGTTCTGCATCCAGATTACAAAATTGGTCCACTTTTTGCTTTGTAACATATCCTTTTCAAATTGCATTAGATACCTGCCATATTTCTCCTCGTGTCAAACATGGCACATGAATTAGTTAAAGTAATTAATATGCAATCATTTACTTTTTCCTAGGAAACAAAAAAATATATCATTTAACATTTTAAATATAATTACAAATGTACAGATCAAGGCTTGTAAACCTTTCTGGCCACTGTGATGCATGGCACGAAGTTTGTCAAGCCTAGCCTTGGAGGCCTTGTCCTGAAACATATACTAATTCAATTTAACTATGCACAAATAAAATTTAAAAATCATTTAATAAATTTGATATAATCTTATTACCAAATTCAAATCCCTGTGTACTCTCCTCACCAGACTTCCTCTGTGCATCGAACTTCTCATATGCTTTTACAAGCTCTTTCCATACTTTCACACTTACATCAATTGGCCTTTTTTGAGCCTTAGCTCAAGAGTGAATTTTTTTATCTTCTTTGTTTGGTTGCACTGAAATCTCTTACAGTTTTGAGACATTCATAGCTTTATCTTCTTTACAGACCAGCCTATGCCAAATTTAGTCTTGATGTCCTAGATAACTACTTTTTGTAGGTACATGGGTATCTTTGAGAATGGTAAATGTAGATGGTCTTTGAACTGTTCAAGGCATGATTCCTTCAACCTATTCACAAATGTTTTTCCAGCATCTGTCATTTGGACTTCCCTTGAAACCACATCGTATTCTATCTTGGTATTGTTGGTACCAATGCAAGATGCAAAACATGGCGTGGTGGTCGAAGAAGTCTATGTCCCAGGAGTGGGTGGGACATTGGAAGTCTCTATTCTTAGAAGTTATTTTTATTGATTTCCTCCTATATCTTTTGCTTCATCCAGGACTGGTTGGGGAATCAATTGATTCCATTTGACACTGTTGATTTGGTTGTAATGTTTCAGGGGCTTTACTAGATCATTTTTCTATGTATTTGGAAAGCATTGTCAAGTCCACACCATCCAATTTGTTCACTGCCTCTACCCCCAATATGGAAGCCAATATATATATATAATTTCTTGTTTTAAATTTACAAATAAAAAACTAAAAACTAACAATCAAAGAAACAATGGAAACATTTACAAATCTATAAATTGACAATGAATTACCTCATTGTGGCTAGAGTCTGCTCCCTTTGCTCTCTTCCCTCTATTTCTTGACATTTTGAGGTGACCTAGGGCAAATTATTTTCATTCATTCTCTGGAGGCAAATGAAGTACACACTGCCAGGTATGAAAGTTTTCGTCAAGTTTTTCTGTATTCCTCAAGGTTATTGACCTTTACTTTGTAGAGCAAATCATGAAGCTATTTTCCTATGAATCAATTGGTGCCTCGAGAGGGAATCTATAGTTCTGGGCCTAATTTTAGTTCACTCACCTCATCTCAAAAGCCCTAATTTTAGTTTTCTCACAATCAACTTGTCTTAAAGCACTCAACTACTTTTTTAGAAATGAAGCAAGAAAATTGTCTTCGAAGAAAGGTATTAATGGGAATAATAAGTGAACCTGGGCATTGGGGTTTGAAAAATGCATTCACTACTCTCAGATGTAAAGGAAATAATGCAATGTCTACAATTTTACCCTGCTCCTTTGCAACCACGTGAGACTTGAATGATTCGCCTGTAAACAAAACAATATTCACAACCCTTTCTTCACAATCCTCTCCATTTACTCAAAACAAAAATATTTTTGGGAACAAAATTTTTTTCATTGTAATTATAACCTTACCTATGGTGTCACAGACTAAATCAAATTTCTCATCTCCTTGCTTGTTTTTCCCTTTTTTCTCCTCTCTTTGCATAGTGTTTTTCTACTTTTTCTCCTCTAATTCACGTGGCATTTTTCTCCTGCAATTATTGAATTTCTCATATAATTCTCCTACCATTGCCAAAATAAGGGAGAACACAAAAAGCCCAAATGCTCAATCTCTGCATGCCAAATGCTCGATCTCCAAACAAAAAATGAACACCAAAAATCAATAAAGTTTTGTTTTTTTTTGTTTTGGCCCGTATGTGCAGGTAGGAATTATTTATTTATTTTTGATCCAGTAGTCGACACTATAGTCGGAGTAGTTACCGCTAACTTTAGTGTCAACTTTTAGGCCTAAATGTAATCTTTTTGGGGTACAAAAGGTGGTGCAAAGTGCACCTAATTTAGCATCAAATTTTAGCCCTAAATGTAATCTTTTTGGGGCACAAAAGGCAGCACAAAGTGCACCTAATTGAGTGCCAATCAATGCAAAATGATGTATTTTCCTTGGAAGTTGATAAAAAAGTAATCTCACCAAATTTGGATTGTCCTTATAATAAGTAACTATATCTTGTTTCCATGATAGCATTTTGACTTCATGCTTCTCTTATGATTAGCTCAATAATGTCTCACTCTTTCATGATCTTACACAGATGGTTGGTGACAATCCTTATGAAAGTGATATGGCTTTGGAAAAACCAAACAACTCTTCTCTTACTATTATGATGACATGATATTGGGACTATATTGGCAGCTTATGGAGTGTGCTTATGGTATTGTGATTTTAATTTCTATGTTCTCATTAACCTATTTTATGTTGAAGCAACCCACTAGCTACAATCCTCTCCACTTTGACTATGATAGTCCTATGCATGGTGTTTTCTTCATGACAGTCCCCAATAATGTGAATTATTGATAGTAGCTAGTTCAAATGGAGTTTTGGATGGTGTATTAAGTTGTCCATATGGCTCATGATAGTGTATGCATTGGTTATGTCCTTGTGATGTTACTCTCTAGATATGTCATCTTTATAGTGACAAGGTTTCAAGAACATGACAACTTAGGTAAGGTATCAACTTGTCTCTTTAACCTCTGGATTGTCATTTTTCAAGAATTGTTCTCATTGAAATACAAAGACAATATGTTGATTGATGACTAACTACATTGTTACTATGATAGTGACTTAACCTAGTCACAAGACTAATGAGACAATTTTATAGTAATAACTCTATGGATGCATACCTAGCTAACCTAGGTGTACTATGACAATAATTTAATGTTGCTAGTGTTGCTTTTAAAGCTCCTATGGTTGTTACCTATGCCTCATGGTATGGCAACCTCTACAATGTTAATCCTCATGATCCCACTATAATAGTAGATCAACACTATGATGGTCCCCTGACTTATCATTTTGACACCAATTATTTTAGTTGGAGCCATGACCTTCCATCTAACATTTGAGAGTTGGATTTAGGATTAAGGACAACCTTAAGATATGTGATAGGAGATTGGCAACATTTTAGACAAGTCATGACAATCTTTGTTTATATTATGTCACTTCACTATAATCTTGAGGCCCAATTTAAGAGGCCATGAACTATATCCTTCACTATTTGACAACCTTCCACTTCCTCACATACCTGTGATAGTCCTATTTATACATCTAGTTATTCCTTAGATCTTGTCAGTCCTTAAGGCATGATGAGAATATCCCTAAATACATATGGTTGGGGTTATGATAGCTAATGGAGGCTTTTCTTTTCAAAAGAAACCATTAATTTTGGAGTGAAAGGTAATGGTGAAATATAACATAAATTCCCTATAATTAAAGAATATCCAATGGCTAGGATTAACCTAACAAAGATCTAATGACGTGATTTCAAAATTAACATCCAAATTATCCTTCCCTCCATCAAGAATTTAAAATTTTCGTGCCAAAGACTCTTTGACACTATTTTGAGGGTTCTATGATGTTTTTGAGGGTTTTATGGCCAATTGGAGAGATACATAAAAGAAAAAGGAGAGTCAAATATGAAATAAATGTCTTTTTGATGTGAATTTGTAGTCATCTTGTAATCATAAGATTTGAGCTCTAGTCGTCAAGATTTCACATTTAAACTTTTTTTGAAGAGCAAAATGTTGCAATGTCCTATTTTGTTTTTCATAGTGTGTCTTAATGAAAAGAGAGTGTATTAACAAGATAAATTCAAGTGTATTACAGGATCTAAAGGAGGCCATGGAGAGAGGACGTGGATGGCGTAGAACTACTAAATCGCAAAGAGGAAAGTGGGTGGAAATAGATATGACAACGGAAACTACAGATATGATAGAGGTAAGAAGAGAAAGCAACCTCAACCAAAGGAGGAAGGTGTTTATGAATTCACAAATGCTACAACATAGAGGAGATAAAGTCATTTTTCTATTCACGAGGCCTCTAAGGTCAAACTTATTGGTTGAAAGTGCACATGAATGGTGATTAAATGTGATTCTATGATCAAGGGAAAAGTTTGAAAATTAGGATGGCCAAAACATGATATCAATATGTCAAATATATGACTAAAGTGAGGTTTTGTGTTGGATAGCATATTCATTGAAATGATATAATTGGTGTACTAAACATTATTTACTATGTTGTGTATTATAGGGGCCAAATGAGGCCATGGCAACAGATCGTGTCATATCAAATGAGGACACAATGGATGAAGCAGGAAATCAAGTACTCAAATCCAATTTGCTTAGGAAAGAATGATGTGATGCTATTTTGTGATACGTCCATCTTTTTTCATAGTATTATTGAAATTAATAATGTATTATCCAATCTTGGCATAAATTAATGCATGTTGTTGATTATTTTAGATGGAGATTGAAGAAAATACAGAGCCTGAGCCTTCAACTAGTAAACAAAAAAGATATGTATGTGGACGTGGATGTAAAACTGTTAAATCACGTAGATGACAGTGGGTGGAAGAGGATATGACAATGGATCCTACAGACACAACAAATCATTGCACTGAATAAGAGGTTGGTCAGGACTATAGTACATGGGATGAATACTTTAAGAAAATTATTGTTTGTGGATGTTCTATATGTCATGGAAAGAAACAATTCAAATGAGCGATTGTACAAAGACATCACATATATGATGAGCTCCCATTCGGTAGTATGCCTCCTATAATTGATTCAAATCCAATAGGAATTGTGGTAAGGAATTTTCCAAATTGATATAAATAACATGTATGCTTTGTTTAAATATTGTTTTATATTATTTAAATAAATAATTTTTTTCTTAATGGATACTTGCCGGATAAAGTTCTTGGTTTAAATTTCCTGGATCACCGACTTCCAGCCTAGAGGGCAATGATCATTTATCAAATGATACATCTAACAAAAATATGTGCCAATATACCAGCTCGGAAGATGAGGAATTGATGAAAATAAGCAACAGAATAAGAACTGGTTTAAAAATTCATAATTTGCTTAAAGACAAGGGGAAGGTGGACTACATACCCTATGAGAATGAATGTGATGGAGATGATGACTTGCCCCTGAGTTTGAGATCAATTTACAAAGAGACATTTGATCGTTGACTATATTGTGCTTGGCCTAGTGATCAACAACTACCTAGAGTGTACGAGGTGTTTCAATTTTGGGGATATAGCTACATGATACGACCCTCCAATATTCATTGAGTGAATCTAGGCTTCTTTATTGTCCAAAATGTACATGTGGGATGTAAACATAGAAACAATTCAGAACAAACCACTAGGAGATTAATGCCATATTATGGTCCATCCTATTACAGTGGTGAATGGAGAAGGCTAGCAGAATATAAGCCTAGCATGTCAGCATATGGTCTAAATTTGAATATGTATACACATCATCTCCAATTGGAAAGTGGAAAAGAAATGAATAGAGGTCATCTTATGTATATAGATGGACGTGCATACACACACAAAAATATTATAGGATTTATAAATAGTAGTAAGGGAAGGGACCTACTATAAGACTGAATTGTCAATTTGTTGAGGTTATAAATGATAAAGATGGAGAAATGGAAAGAGATGTTGATAGATTGATAATGGTTGAGGCTACTATGGACCTTACCATTGGGGATGAGTTATTGATTGATTACTTGATGGGGAGCGCATAGTGAAAATGCAGAATGGGTCCCACTTTTCTCACAGACGGAAAGACTTAACAAATGAGCTGCTGATACATCTTAGTTCTCAGACAACAAGGATTAGTATGACCTTCTCAAGTCTTACCGTTGATCTACATTACACTGATAGCTCAACTAAATTCATCTTCGGCGAGATACAATAGGACTCACACCGAGTCGATCAACTCTTCATTGTTGGCAAGATTTACTTCTATCGGCGAAGTCTTCTATCCTTCAATCGATGCCCGGATGACGGTTAAGTCCCCCCTCATCTTAATCATGATGGTTTTAATGCTGGTTAAACTCCTTTGATGTGCTTCCGATATGCTGATGGCATTTGTCTTCGGTGAGACCCTTCTCATCGGTGAGCACTTACAAATTCTATCTAATGCGCCGATGAACCAACTCCCTCAGCGAGATTGCTTGACTTCAGTAGACTTGTGTGAGTCCCAGCGATTTGCCGATGCATAGCTTACTTTCTTCCTCTTCAACCAAACCCTAGCACATGGAGATGCTGGGTCAACCTACTATGCAAAAGCACTCTGTCTAGATCCTCTGCACCGTCAGACACAAAAACAAAACAAGAAACAAAACAAATACTTGTACAATGAAGCCATTCCACTAATTTTGATAGAAATCGTACCAGTGGAATGCTTCACATTGACATATTGTACCAATGGAGAGCATAGAAAGAATAGAAATCTACAGTTATACAAATTGCAGTTACAAGGAATGGAAATCAAATTGACAGAATAGAATAGTTTTATTTCTCCTTAGAACAATACACACTCACACACTTCTCCTTCCTCTCTTCCGATGGTTCCTTCCTCTGGTTGTTAACAACTCAACCTGCCAGTAGTTGGGAAACCAACAGATGCAAACAGTTGGGAGACCAACCAATCCAAAACTGCTTCAAACTGTCCTACTGCCCTGTTTTAGCACTATGTGATTACAATATGAAAAAAGTGTGTTTTAATTCACTTTGGACTTACAAAAATGGGTTCTAGGTCCTAAAGGACCTAGAGACAAACTAAAATGAAAATGCATTGGTCAAACAGACCTTATTACAAAAGAAAACATGATTTTCTAGGTGCTCTTGCACCATAGTCCCTAGGTGAAAGTTGTCTCAAGTCCTCTTAGAGACTAACTATTACATATCACCACCCTACTTTTTGATGTCTACTTCCAGCATCCATGTGGCTTCTAAGTCTGGAAGTCCTTGCCATTTGACTAAGTGCTCAAAATAGGTCTGATTTCTTGTCTTCTTGGCTGTCCTGCTATCCAAGATGCACTCCATCTTAGGTGGTTCCTTAGGTGGTAAATGTTGCACCCACTTTGCATTATCTTGGATAGAATCTGATGTACCTTCTCCTATATCAGGACTCCTATATAAAGTTAGATCAGCAACATTGAATATAGGGGAAATAGCAATATCATAAGGGAGTTCAATTTTGTAAGCATTAGGACCATATTTCTCTAGAATCTTACAAGGTCCAATTTTTCTCATCATCAACTTGCTGTGGTTTCCCTTGGGTAGTGTGTTCTTGTTGAGATGAACCATGACCATATCTCCTATTTGGTACTGCACATCCCTTCTCCTTTGATCCACTCTAGCCTTGATCTTCTAACTATTCTTGTGTAGAGTATCTCTGACTTGTGGATGGATCTCTTTCATAGCCTCTGCAAATGTATCAGCATGTCCACTCCTTTTGTCTAACCCTTGAACATCTCTCAATTCAAAAATTCCTCTAGGATGACTACCATAGACAACTTCAAAAGGACTTAGACCTGTACTTCTGTTTGTAGAATCATTATAGGCATATTCTACTTGTGGCAATACCACATCCCAACTACATCCATGTTCTCTTGTCAAACACCTCAGCAGATTACCTAATGACCTATTCACAACCTCAGTTTGGCCATCAGTCTGAGGATGATAGGCTAAACTAAAAGACAAATTTGTACCCAATCTTTTCCACAAGGTTCTCCAAAAATGTCCCACAAATTTGTTATCTCTGTCAGATACAATACTCAAAGGCAATCCATGAATCCTGACAATTTCTTTAAATAACAAGCCTGCAATGTAACTAGCATCATTGGTGGTTTTACAAGGAATAAAGTGAGCCATCTTGCTGAACCTGTCTACCACAAAAAACACACTGTCATGACCCATCCTCGTCTTTGGTAATCCCATCAAAAAATCCATACTCAAACTTTCCCAAGGTCTATTTGGTATGGGCAGATGCTAGTATAGTCCTGCATTGGTTGAGACCCCCTTTGCTCTTTAGCAAATGACATAACTCTCGGCAAACCTTCTGATATCAGATTGCATCCTTGGCCAGAAGTAAAATCTTCTTACTAGATCTAAGGTATTATTGAGCCCAAAATGTCCTCCTAAACCACCACTATGTTTATCCTTCACTATATTATCCCTCATTGAACACTTAGGGATAACTAGTTGACTCCCTTTAAGCAAAAGTCCATCCTGCAATGTATAATCTAAAAATTCACTGTGGAAATCATTGGCAAACTCACTGCATACCTTGTAAATCTCCTTGAAATCTTGGTCCTCTTCATACAATCCTTTGAGTGCCTCAACACCCATGCTTTGTAGCTACACTTCTTGCACTGTCAACACCCTTCGGCTTAAGGCATCAGCAACCTTATTGGTTATCCCTTTCTTATGTTTGATGATGAAGGTGTATGCTTGAAGACTTTCCACCCACTTCATGTGTCTATGACTGAGCTTTTCCTATCCATTCAAAAAACTGAGAGCATGATTGTCAGTGTATAAAATAAATTCTTTAGGAAGCAAGTAGTGCCTCCACTTTTTTAGAGCTTGTACCATGGCATACAACTCTAAATCATAAGAGGAGTACTTCTTCTTAGCTTCATTCAATTTTTTGCTGAAAAAGGCTACTGGTCTGCCTTCTTAGCTCAACACTGCCCCTATGGCCATGCCACTTGCATCACATTCAATGGTGAAGACCTTATTAAAATTAGGAAGTGCTAAGACAGGATACTCGGCAACTTTTTGCTTCAGACTTTCAAAACTCTGATCTGCCTCTTTTGTCCGCACAAACTTCACCTTACCTCCACCCCTCTACCATAGGTGCACAAATATCACTATAGTTCCTAATAAATTTTCTATAAAATGTCGCCAAACCATGAAAACTTCTAACCTCTCTTGCTGTCCTAGGTGTAGGCCAATTTAAAATAGCTTCTACCTTGGAAGAATCCATTTTCAAATCACCCTTTTAGATGACAAAGCCTAGGTAAACCAATTCTTGTTTCATGAAGTCACACTTTTCCAAGTTTATCATTAACTTCTGATCTTGTAGCCTCTTCAAGACTATCTCCAAATGTTTCAAGTGTTCTTTCCTGCTCTTACTAAACACCAAGATATCATCAAGGTAGACTACCACAAATTTCCCTATGAATTCCTGCAACACCTCATTCATTAGTCTCATAAAGGTGCTAGGGGCGTTTGAAAGACCAAAAGGCATCACAAGCCACTCATACAACCCTTCATTGGTTTTGAATGCTATCTTCCACTCATCCCCCTCTCTTATTCGTATTTGGTGATACCCACTCTTTAAGTCTATCTTGGAGAAATAAGTAGCCCCTCCCAAACAATCCATTAGATCTTCTATTCTAGGAATAGGAAACCTATACCTGATGGTTATCCTATTTATGGCCCTAGAATCGGTACAAAGCCTCCATTTCCCATCCTTCTTTGGGGCTACAATAGTAGGTACTGCACATGGGCTAAGGCTCTTCCTTATCAGCCCTTTGTTTAGGAGTTCTTGAATCTAATTTGCTATCTCTTCATTCTGTTGAGGGGTCATTTTATATGCTACCTTATTAGGAAGTACTGCTCCTGGTATGAGGTCTATCTGGTGGCTAATATCTCTGACAGGTGGCAGGGAATCAAGTAAGTCTATTACAATCACTCCTTTGTAACTTTCAAGCAGATCTCTAACATCCTTAGGTCCTACTTCCCTCACACTTTCCTCCCTTTCCCCCTTAGGCTTCATAATCAAAGCAAAACCTACTCCATCACCTTCCTTTAATATGTCCATGAATTCTTTCTTTCCTACCATCATTACACTAGACCCTACATGCTGTGGATCCTCTTCTACCAATGACTGTATCCTATAAGTCACACCATCCTTTTGGAATGAGTAAGCATTCTTTTCTCCATCATGATGAGCCTTTCTATCAAACTGCCATGGTCTGCCTAACAAAAGATGGCAAGCATCCATTGGAAGGATGTCACACAAGATTTTATCTCTATACCCCCCAATACTGAATTCTACCCATGCTTGTTCATTGATGAGTATGTGATGCCCCTTATTCAACCAACTGACTTTATATGGGCTGCTATGGGGTATCTTTTCTAGAGTCAACTTATTCACTGCTTCCAAAGATATAATATTATCAGTAGAACTAGAGTCAATAATAACTTTACAAACCTTACCTTGGATCTTGCAGTTGATTCTAAACAAAGCCCTTCTTTGAGATGGTTCAGTCTGCACTGGTTCCTTGAGCATCATCCTTTTGATCATCATATTTTCTCCCATTTCTAATGCCAGATTCACTTCAGGAGATGTCACACTCCTTGCATCCTCTTGAATCAAAGTGGTTCTCTTCTCACCGCCATGAGAATTTGAGGCCTTCTCTAGACACTTGTATGTCAGGTGCCCTATTTGATTGTAGTTATAACATCTCATATTGGAGAACTTGGGTCCTCTACCCAATCGATTTGTCCCACCCCTTCCATTAGGCCTTCTTCCTCGATAGCCTCCTCTGCTACTTGAGTCTCCAACTTGCTCTTCTTGGCTAGACTCACCACTAGGCCTCTGGTTAGGACTTCTTCCTCCAAAACTGCCTCTGCCTCTAAAACTTCTTCCTCCTCTACCTCTATTATTTTGCTCACTCTTTCTCTTTATCTTCTCTTCAACCCTTAAGGCTATTTGGAAACACTTGTTCACTGTTTCTAGTGCTAAGATGTTGATCTCATCTTGGATGTTCATCCTTAGGCCATTCAGATACCTTGCCACCTTCTTTGACTCTTCTTCTTGTCTCTTTGATCTGAGACTGAGTTTATGAAACTCTTGTGTGTATGCATTCACATCTAGGTCTCTCTATCTGAGGTTCTACAATTTCTTATACATCTGCACGTTATAGTCCAGGGGTAAGAATTGTGCCTTGATTTTGGTCTTCATCCTTTCCCAGGAGGTTATCATATTCTTCCCCTCCTTAACTCTCTCTCCTTGCTCATAATTCCACCATGCAAGAGCAGACCCCTTCAATCTTGCCTTTGCCAACTTAACCCTCTTATCATCAGGGACTTCTTTGTATTCGAAATGATTGTTCAATGCCTCAATCCAGTCAATCACCTCTTCAGCTTCCATACTTCCACTATACATAGGTATCCCATCTATGGTGTCCCTATTGACTGACTTCAAAGAATTTACAAATGCCCTCTGGTCTGCTGGTATCTCCTCTGTCCTCTTATTGGTTTCCTCAATTTCTGTATCTCCTTCATCGTTGTCACTTTCATCTTCCCTATCCTTACCCTTGGTTCTTTTCAACTCCTCAAGCTTGGACTCAAACATCGCTTCAATTAGTTTCTTCACTACATTTTGTGACATGCTTTTACAAGGCATCATGTCAGCCTCTTCTTCACTTTCCTTGTCTGACATACACCAAGACCACACTACTCGAGTGATCTTCAAAACTCGCTTTGATACCAATATGATGGGGAATGCATAGTGAAAATGCAGAACGGGTCCCACTTTTCTCACAGACGGTAAGAATTAACAAATGAGCCACCGATACATCTTGGTTCTCAGACAACAAGGTTCGGTATGACCTTCTCAAGTCTTACCGTTGATCTACCTTACACCGATAGCTCAACTGAATTCATCTTCGGCGAGATACAACAGGACTCACACCGAGTCGATCAACTCTTCATCATCGGCGAGACTTACTTCTATTGGTGAAGTCTTCTATCCTTCAACTGATACCCCGATGATGGTTAAGTCCCCCCCTCATCTTAATCATTATGGTTTTAACACCAGTTAAACTCCTTTGATGTGCTTCTGATATGCTGATGGCATTTGTCTTCGGTGAGACCCTTCTCATCAGCGAGCACTTACAAATTCTGGCCGATGCACCGATGAACCAACTCCCTCAGTGAGACTACTCAACTTTGGTAGACTTGTGTGAGTCCTAGTGATTTGCTGATGCACAGCTTACTTTCTTCCTCTTCAACTGAACCCTAGCACATGGAGATGCTAGGTCAACCTACTATGCAAAAGCACTCTGTCTAGATCCTCTGCACCGTCAGACACAAAAACAAAACAAGAAACAAAACAAATACTTGTACAATGAAGCCATTCCATTGATTTCGACAGAATTCGTACCAGTGGAATGCTTCACATCGACATATTGCAACAATGGAAAGCATAGAAAGAATAGAAATCTACAATTATACAAATTGTAGTTACAGGGAACGGAAATCAAATTGATGGAATAGAATAGTTTTATTTCTCCTTAGAACAATACACACTCACACACTTCTCCTTCCTCTCTTCCGATGGTTCCTTCCTCTGGTTGTTAACAACTCAACCTACTAGCAGTTGGAAAACCAACCAATGCAAATAGTTGGAAGACCAACTGATCCAAAACTACTTCAAATTGTCCTACTGCCCTATTTTGGCACTATGTGATTACAATATGACAAAAGTGTGTTTTAAGTCACTTTGGACTTACAAAAAATGGGTTCTAAGTCCTGAAGGACCTAGAGACAAACTAAAATAAAAATGCATTGGTCAAATAGACCTTATTACAAAAGAAAACAGGATTTTATAGGTGCTCTTACACCATTACCCCTTCTTAAAATGCACTCCTGCACGAAAGAAGAGGGAAGAACAAGGTCTCCCTAAGGATGTTCTTAAGGAAAGAAAACCAAAGAATAATAACTGAGTGTGGATTGATGTTTTATAAACTATGTTGTCAAAATTGTGTTTTATTTAAATTATTGTATAAAAAAGGTAGTCTATAAAATAATGTTCCATTATTCAATTGATGTATATATGTTTATACAATTTATATTTTTATTTTTTAAGCCATATTTGATTATATTTCTTTGAAATTGATACATTTATGATTTATCCAATTGTTGCCAAACATTAAATAATGCTTGCGTTTGCTGATAGGTAGAATATGTTGATGAAACACATACTAATACCCAAGATCCAAATGGGTTATTAAGATTTGGATGGGATGATCCAAACCATCCTTTAAACAATACCAAGGTGAAAAGAGCATTATTGAAGAGAATACTACCAGCTGACATATTTCAAGAGCTGATGAGATCCACATACACTGATGACATGCCACCTAGCCTTAATGATGATGATCATTATAGTGAAAATGCACTCCATGAACAAGGATTGAATGAAATGGTTAGAGATTTCTTTGGGGATGAAAAGAATGATGACAATAATGATCATATGGTTGATAGTAACGATAATAGCAGGGGTAATTACCACCAACGTAATGTTGATGATAACGACCTGAAAGACTCCATCAAGCAAGCAACGAAGACACCCGTGTTCAAATCAGGTGCAAGTAGAACCTCAAAACTAGCATGCACATTAATATTATTAGAAATTAAGTCACTATTTGGTTGGTCAAACAAAGGATTCACTACCCTATTGAAGTGAATTGAAATCTATTTCTTACTTTACAATTGTCAATTGGTGTACATAATTTGTAAACATTCATCAACTTCGTTAATATTTCTTTAAGGGGATTTTAAAACCATATATTGTATATGAACAATCCTAGTATAGATTGACACATCAAACATGTCCATCATAACTCAAACATTCAATTGATTTAATTGTTGGCAATCTTAGAGGGCACTAAAAACTAAAATATTCCTTGAAGAGAATGTGTTGCCATCAACTTGCAGAGAGGTGCGTCTGTTGTTGGTTGAGTTGGGGATTGAATATAAGCAAATTCATTCATGTAAAAATGATTGCATTTTATACAGAGATGAATATCAAAACAAGGTAGAATGCCATGTATGCAAAGAGAAGAGATATTGTACAGATGTACAATGTCCTACAGTTCCAAAGAAGGTTTTACGTCACATGCCAATTATACCTAGACTTCAACGAATGTTTCGTTGCAAGTGACTTGTACAATTGATGGACTGACATGCAAAGAATAGGAGTAAAGATGGATTCATGTGAATTTCAGCCAACTCCAAAGTAATTAAACACAAAGGAAAAATGACCAAGAAAGTTCAAAGATGAACCCCGTAGTATCAGGTTTGGTCTTGCAATTGATGGAGTGTGCCCATTCTCTTTCCTGAGCTCAAATTATAGTGTTTGGCCAGTCACATTGATAGTATACAATATTCCCCCATGGATGAGTGTTAGAAAGGAGCACCTTATGCTGACTCTCATTTTTCCAGGAAAACATCAAGTTAAAAACATGGATGTTTATCTTGCACCTTTTATTGATGAGATACAACTGCTATGGAAAGGCATAAGAATGTATGACATATCATGTCCCCCATCAAATAGGTTCTTCATGTGTATGGTGTGCTATGCTAGACTATTCATGATTTCCCATGACTTGGTGTTTGTTCTGGTAATATAAAATGTTTAAATATTTACACTCATAATTTATTTTCATCCCAACTTTCATACTTAGTTTTATACTATTTTTTTATGTTATTAACACTACTTATTGAATTGTAGGGCTTCAAACAAAGGGGATATTTGCATGTCCAAGATGTGCATAACAATTTCAAGGGCGATATTCTAAAGATCTACATAAATTTATTTACGCAAACAACAGGGTTTTTCTACCACTAGATCATAAGTTTAGAAATCACTTAAAGAATCAATTTGATGCAAACGTTCAAAATAGAGGCCCTCCCATGATTATGGGTCCAATTGATTGGCTTAAGAAGTATGAAGATGCTTAATTGAAAGGTTGGGAGGAGTTTTTTGATCAGGGTGATTCAATTGAAGAACCAGAACAAGTTGTAGTTAATATGCCAGAAGGAATGAAAAGAAAATCCATATTTTATGGGCTCCCTTACTGGAAGGATCTATTAATATCTCACCTATTAGATCCTATGTACATCTTCAAAAATGTCCCAGATTCTATATTTTGACATATATTAGACAAAGAGAAGAACACCTTGTCTTCGAGGAGAGATATTGCTCTTTTGCGTACAAAAATTGATAGAAAACATTTGTGGCCAAATAGGGAAAATGGAACATATGCAGAAGGTCCATGGATTTCGAAAAAAAAAAGAGCTAGACAAACCAAAAAATGTCATCCGTTCAATAAGGACACCTACTGGCTATGGGTTATCATTGACTAAAGCTTTTACAGTTGATGGACATATCACAGGATTTAAAACACATGGTTTTCATACTTTTATGAAGGTATTATATATCATCATTTAACATTTACAAAATGTTGTTTCAGTAGTAAATATATTTTGATATTTTGTTGTGTGAGAAAAAATTACTAATGACCTTTTCATAAATGTGTTTGATAGCATGTCATGCCATTGGCAATTAGAGGGGATACCTATCTTAGAGTTGACTTAAGGAATGCCATAAGTCAATTGTCAGCATTTACAAGGTATGTGGTTATATGAAATGTTCATGTGTGAGAGACATAGAGATATTATATTGCATTTTAATTTTTGACTAAAGGTTCATACTAATTTACTATTCTTATATTAGGTGGGTGACCTCCAAGGAGATCCACGAATGTGAAGTGCCAAAATGGAAGAAGGAAATTATAGAAATTATATGTGTATTTGAGAAGGAGCTCCCTACAAGTTTCATGGACCTACAAGTCCATTTACTTATACACCTAGTCGATGACATTGAATTGGCGGGTGTCGTATCAATGAGTTGGATGTTTTTCTTTGAGAGGTATATGAAAACTCTCAAAAGATATGTCTGACAAAAGGCACATCCAAAGGGTTGCATGGCTGAAGGGTATATATTGAATGAAGCATTTTTCTTCCTGTGTGAATTCCTTGGTAATGATTTTGAAGATGGGCCACGCTTTTGGGATGAAGAACGAGCACTAGATATTATTGATGGAGAAAAACCACAATCTAATGGTGTTCAAGTAGAAATTAGTAAGTAAATTCATGATCAATGTGGTTTTTTTCTTGCAATCATTAAATTACTCTGTAATTTATTTGTTAAATTAACAACATGACATTTGGAGTTTGAAATAAACATGTTGACATGTAATAGGTGTAGATGAAAGTGCTATACTCGACAAGTTCATTCTGTACCACATGGACTTTATGAACAAATGGATTGATCTGTATGATAAAAAGAGAGAAGTGTTAGAAGCAAGGAGACAATTTAAGAGATCGAACCCAAGGAATACTCCACTTCCTACTTATCTTCTTGTGGAATGGGGCAAAGATTTCACACTAGAATGGGTTACTGAACAAATTCAAAATCAAATAGAAGATGTAGGTATAGATTCAAACATAACAGAAAATGAAATCAACATGTCTCGAGGATGTGAAAGAAAGGTACAGTTGGAATTTTACAAAATGTTGTTTCCTTATAGTTTTGACAAGTTATTAACTATTTTAATATTCGTCATTGCATTTGTTTTCACTGAAATAAATGGTCTTTCACAGTTGAGGAAATATCCAACAATGTGGGCATATGGTCGACATTATCGTGTAGAAAGTCTATATGTAAAGAGGCGATCCTTTGATTGTGGCATCATGGTTGACTTCAAGCAATCCAATCGATCAAGCTCAAAAGCTAAGAATATAATTGAAGGGAATCTACAATATGTTGAAAAAATACAAGAAATTATTGAGTTGGATTACTGCTCTTTTAAATGTTGTATTTTTAAGTGTAGATGGTATGAAGCATTTGAGAGGACACGAAGACATGATACCCATAGTGGATTATTTTCTATAGATTCCTCATGTTTCCTACTAGAGGATAAGGAGCCTTATGTTCTACCAATTCATTATGAGTAGGTATTTCTTTAACTCAAACAAGAAGCGGTAGTGATCATTAATCTATTAATTCATAGTTTATTGTGAATATATACATGTGTTTATTAATCAATAAAATTGTTATACCATACATCTAATATTTGTATGTCATTTATGTGCAGGTATTTTTCTATGAAGATATTTATGACCCGAAATGGATATTTGTCATACATTATGATCCAAGATTAGGGCATGTATTTGATGCTGCATTAGTGGATACTAAGCAAAACAATGATGGCCAACAAAATGAGAGAGGGATTAGATAACATCGAAGAAATTGACATCCATGATGATGTTGAAGATGGTTATGTTCAAGCACAAGAAGACAACAATCCAGAGTTGGATGATGTTGTGGAAGACAACAATATGGATAGTATACAAAATGATGATTCAAATACATCCGGTAACAATATAGATGGTCTACAGTCAGATTTCAATGATGATGAAGATGATGCAAGTCAAGATGAGGATAATGATAATATTAAATACTTGAAAGAACATATGAACATTGACAATGATACACTGGATGACATTGTAGCAGACAATAATGGTAATGACCAAGACTTCTAAATTTTTAGAATTATTTGCAATCCATGTTTAAAAAAGGATGATTCTTATGGCCTAAACTTTGAAATGCTTCAGTAATATTATTTGTGTCGATACAAATTACCTATTGCAATATCCTTAAATTGTTCAATCTTTGGTATGAATTGTTGGCACAAAAAAATAGGATTACTTGGATGCAATTTCCTTTTCATTGCTTTATATTTTGCTTGAATGTCAAGGTCTCAACCTAATCCTCATTTTGTGAGGAAGTTATGATTGAGGATTTGATGACTACTACATATTTTAATGGGGAAGATGTTTTTCATCATGATGCACATGTTGCACATATGGATAGGAAAGACATGAATCTTACTACACAAATACTTATATCAAACCTTTACGAATTTGAACAATAATGTTACTACACAAATACACTCCACATATTATCTCATGTTGTCACTTTCCACTCCCATTTTAATCATAACTCCTAATGTTCATCCTTCCAACATAGATTTCATCCTTAAAAGAATCAATGAGATGCAAAGTAAAGTTGATGGATTACCCCTAGTAATCAAAGGAGATCATAGGAGAAATCAAGTATAATCCACTTTCATTTGAGTTATTTCTTATCCATTTCTAGCTTGCAATTGTTTCTTTAATTTCACATTTTCAAAATACAATTTATTTAATTCATCATTCATTACTTTTTGAGTTTTTCTCATAATCTTGCAGCCTTTGTTCTAACTTCTTCATAGCAGCATGAGTAAACATAGCAGTATAAACATTGAGAGCAGCTGCTTCTGTTGCTGATGTATGTGACCCTAAAGATATGCCAAATCTTATGATTAGGTTTTATATGTGAATTTGGCCAACTAATAGAATTTCTCAGATTAATCAAAATTCTCTGTACTTTAAGCTCTGTTCAAGCCTAGGTGGGTGTTACCTTGTTTCACCAATGACAATTTACTTTCAAGTTTGCTGGTGACTTTAGAACATATTAAGGAGCTTATGTAATTTTGTCAATTAAATCATCCACTTCACTTAACCCAATCTGGCATATGATTTGGATTAATGTTTTCTATAAATCTTTAAACCCTATTCCTAAAATAGAAAAACAAAATTAGATTTTGAAAATATATACAAGGGAATGATTTTCAAAAGAGAATGACCGATGCCTACCACATGAGAAGTTTTATCTTTAATTATTTTTCATATATATCCTTAATTGTATCTATGTCATGTTATCTAATTGTGATAAGTACTTGAGTAAGACCATCAATGAAAAATGAAGTGGACATATTATCATCTATATTAGCTAATTGATTGCACAAATATTTAAATTTATCAACGATCTCATATTTCTATACATTTTCAACACTTTTAATAAAGACATCATGATCATAATATTCTTCTTCATCATTAGAATAAAATATTGAGATATTAAGTAATTAAAATAGAGAAATGAACATACAACTCATAAACTCACAACAAAGATAATAGAATAACCCAGAAAGCTTTGCATTTTCCTTAATTCTTCAAAATTTTCCAAGTCTTCAACAACAACAAATGAGTGATATAGTTCCATTATATAACAGGAATGTCTACCCTCAGCAATTAATACATTGTCTTTCAAATTCAATGAATAAATAGAAGCACCTAAAGCCATTGGAGAAACATTAATTGCACTGAAGGAAATAGAAAGGAAGGAGTGGTTGGCCTTGAGAAACACGAGGAGTTGCTTGGGGATCTGCATTGTTGTGGTTGGAAGATGATAGCCAAGTTGTCATGATTTAGATCCATATCTGTCCTCCCACCCATCGTATGTTCTTTCAGCTGGCAAAGGAAACGAGATGATTTCTTCTATCTTACCATTGTGGCAGACATACTGTGCATCTAGGATACCTTTGACACTTTTACCAAATAATTCAAATGTAATGTCTACCATGTGCAATCTTTCAAGTTTCCAACTTAACACATGTTGAGTTGGGCCTCCTTTATTGTTACAAGTTGGAATTAACTGATTACCATTATCAATGATTTCCTTCCTCCACTTATTCAAGTCTTTTGTAGTCCCATCAGCTTCTAAAATATGAGGCAACCATTTTTTGTCCAACTTTTCAACTACCCACATTTTATCCTTTAATATTGTATCAAATTTTAGTTGATAAGCAGTAACCTCCTCAAATTTTTCTAGCATTCCCTCTACCAACTGCATCTCTAGAGGAGCCTCTAAATCATATCTAGAACACCTGAGAAATTTACTAACTTGCCCAGTCCTTGGCAGCCACTTGGTCTTCATAGCTGATAGCCTTTGTTTGTCTAACTCATGTTTTTCAAGTGTTATCCTTAACAGGGAGTAAGACTTATGGGTCTCCCCCAACCTGGCCAATATCTTGTTAACTCTATACTTAACTAAATTTGTGGCCACATCCTTTACTTTACCTTCCATTCCTTCATTCAACTTCATATTCTCTTCTTTCGATTCCATTATCTCTTGAAGCAGGGGTTGTGTGTCCACTGACAATGATTCTGCAATCTGTATGATTGGGGGAGTTTGGGATGGAATAGCTTCCAATTGAGGTTGACTCTTATAGACAATAAGCCTAGCCATTGCCTCTGTGTATTTCCCTAATAATTCATTGTAATCATTCTATAGTTTAAGTGTTGCTGCCTCTGCAAAATGTGTTGTGTGTACATTCAAGTTGGCTGCCTGAGGAGCAGGGGTGTCTGACACCCTCTTGATGATCACATTACTAGTTAATTCCTCCAAGACTACCTTTGGTTTCTTATCATTTGGGGCCAATGCCCAAATAGCCAAGGTATCAAATTTAGGGTAAAAGATAGCACCCCGCAATGCTCTCTTGGCCTGTTCTCCACTTACATCTGCATCATCCCTGGTAATGGTATCAAATGTGATAGCATCTGATAATATCCAGTGTGGCAATAGTAATATTTTTCTTTTCTTCACAAGTGCTCTCCCTTCTTTAGGAGTCATGCCACTGATATCCTTGTTCACCTCACCCAAAAGCCTCCTTGTGATAGCATCATATTCTGAAGGGTTTGCACCACTGTTTGCTTCTTCTATCCTTCTCTGGAACTCTTCACTCCTTGTTCTCAACACAAAGGATTTGAATTCTAGGTTGGCAATGAATGCATCATCAGAGATAAATAGATTGCATGCCACTTCCCTCACATCCTCGGTGTCCACCTCATTGTTAACTGTGGACCTTATCAACCTATTCTCTGGGGAGGCATATGGTGCTATCCTTGGGGGGGAATGCAATTGATGTGGGGGCTATGGATCTTTTCCCTCTACCACCTCTTCCTCCAAATTCACAACTTCCATTTTATCTTATGTCTAAAGATCAATTATCTTTGCTCTTTTTGGGGCAGGGGCATTAGGGGAGTTAGGGGAGATTTTCCTAATATATTTGCCCTTTGAACTGCTCGGTTGATACGTGGGCCTTTCCTCTCTAGTAGATGCCTCAGCAATCAATTCATCTCCCTTTTCAAAGAACAGTTTGATTCTTTCAATGGGGTCTTGAATTTAAATGAATGCCCCTTGATATGCAGAGTTGGCATTTTTCTTCCTTTTCTCTGCATCCATTATCAATTTCCATTTATTTCTCAAGAAAAACACTTGTTGTATTGATTCACAATTTCTAACAGTATCCTCATCAAGCAGGACATGGTGTGGATATTCAGGCCTACGAATTTTATGCCTTGTGTCATGAATAAATCCTTCAGGATCAAAAAGCCTTATTGCCTCCATATTCATCATATAACATTGCATCATGAAACCGATCTAGTCTAAACCATTCTTGTCAATTGTAATAAAATCATGAAGCTTTAGAGATGCTTGGATAAGAGATCCCTTCTTATGCTTTCTAAAATGTTCCTTATCTGCTGCATTCAGTTGTCTGATGATCTCCATAAATCCTATTCTTCTAGGCACAAATTTTGGTAAGGAATGGGGTGGAGCCTCACACCCATAGATTCTGATACAAGTTGTATTTTCATGTAAAACCAATCTCCCCAATTGTGATTGATATTCAGGTGGGGGGTTCTCTCCATTGGTCTTAGAAAGTCCTTAATTTTCTTTGGTATCCTTTCTGTAGAAGGCTCTAGGAATCCAATACTTTCCTCACAAAATTCTCCTCAAAGGTGACATAACTAGCATATTTGAAGTGCATGTCCAGCATGCAGATCCACATCTGAAACTACCATGGCATTGCCTTCTACATCAGTCATTCTCAAATGCAATTCTTGCCCCAATGGCTAGATAGAGAAAATAGAATCATGTGGCACATTAATGAATACCAAGTGAACCTTACACGGGGGTCTGGAGTATACATATTGTTCTTAATGACCATCATTTGTTCATGCATCTTCTTTGACAAGTACCCTGCATAATCATATGGCTTGTCAGCTTCACATCTTTGATATATACTGCCATCATCATTAGAGGCACCAGCATTCCATCTGATGCATCTCTCCCGAGACATTACACAAGCTATGATAAGTTTTAACAAAATATTCCATGAATAGGCTGCATCGGAAGAGGTTCCTTTTCTGTGACAGGGATTTTGATCAGAGCTCCATCAGCCCCCTTCAATCTATGCTTGGCCAAGTTGTAAGATTTGTATGCATACCTAAGACCTCTATATTTTTCTCTAAAAGAATTCAAGTCTTTAGGTATACCAGTAGTAGAATTAAGATTGAAGACAATAGCAATGTAGTCATTGTGAATCTAATGATAACAAGTTACCATTTCCAGACAAGACAGACATGGTCTTAGGGTCATACCTAGTTGCTACAACTCTCACTAAGTCTGTGTTTATGAAGACATTAGGGCATATGAATTTGGCCAAGTCTAATGTCCAAGCATGGTAGACCAGGGCTCTGTAGTCACTTCATTTGTGCCAATGCTCAAATAGACTCCAAGCAGACATAGGGAGCCTAGCATCTCTACAATCTACACAAAGGTCATATATTTGATCATTTCTACCAACCCTCTCCTAAATTTGTCAAAGGTCTTTTAGATGAGCCAGGACATTAAATCATGATGTCTTCATCAAGGCTGCATTTGGAGGTCGATGCTTTACTAAACTGACTCATTTTGTATTTTATACAGGCAACCTAGGGTTTATGCAATTAACAACTGCCATAAATGTTTCAGAGAATTCTTACATTTAGAAAACTAAGTGCAGGGGAGAAACAATGTCTTACTAGTTTTGGACTTCGTAGAGGTTTTGAATTTCTTCTCTTTTCTTGTTCTAATGATTCTCTGGCTCTACATACGATTGCTTCTTGAAGAATGACAGGAAATAACTTGAATTATGTTGTTATAACATTTAATTTCCTGTACCACTCTATATATTAATGGAGGTCACAGCAACCATAACTCTACTCATGCCATAGTCATTCAAAAATATTCATTGTTTGCATTTTTGAGTATGGACCATTGATCTTTTATTACCTTTCCTGAAATTTACGGCTTGATTCACTGACTAGATTTGACAATCTTAGTCATCTTGGTTGACAATTCATCGTTCAATGGGAATGAGCCAAGTCTTCAGAATGGACTGGACGCATGTCACCTCTTCACAACGTCGTAGTTGAGGAGGGCCCATGTGCCTTTATGACACTTTTTAATCGGTGGATGCCACATGTCTCTATCTTGCCATCTCGTGGCGAATATTCCTTCTAAGAAGATTCCCCTACACTGGCACATAGCTATTTGATCTAAACACTCAACGCTGACATGTGGCGGTGGACAATTGGCTGAGGCAGACACTTCACAGGTAAAGGTTACATGGACAGGTGGTGGCCTACCACAGCATTGCGGCTGGGTATGACGTAATCCTGACATGCTACGTGACGGTGTGATTTTCATTTTATAAGACTTTAGGAATTACCGGCAGGAATAGGTAACAACTAGGCTATGGGGCCGGTCAACCCACAAACATCGAGACATAAGGTTGTGACTTAAAGGAATGACAACTGGCAACAAACGGTCAACACAAGAACATAACAATGGATTAATGTTTTCTATAAATCTTTAAACCCTACTCCTAAAATAGAAAAAAAAAATGGATTTTGGAAATATATACAAGAATAAGATCCTGGATATTTCTTCAGAATTCAAAATTAAAGGCATTGTGTTGTTTCCAACAAATGCAAACACAAAAATCTCAAAAATAAAAAATCAATCTTTTTTATCCTAAACATAGGTATGGAAATTGTGAGTTCAAAAAAATGTAGGGAAATAAATCATACCCTATAATAGAAGATTTAAGTCCAATCCTATATTTAATTAAACTTTAAAGTACAAGGAGTTGAGAGTAGAATAATATATTGAGAATATTAAGTAATTAAGATAGAGAAATGAAATAGTTGAGAAGAAATACAAAACTTATTTGATCTTTTTAGCATGATGTCAAATGTGAAGTGTGTGATTAACTAATGCTCTCTCTCTCTCTCTCTCTCTCTCTCTCTCTCTCTCTCTCTCTCTCTCTCTCTCTCTCTCTCTCTCTCTCTCTCTCTCTCTCTCTCTCTCTCTCTCTCTCTCTCTCTCTCTCTCTCTCTCTCTCTCTCTCTCTCTCTCTCTCTCTCTCTCTCTCTCTCTCTCTCTCTCTCTCTCTCTCTCTCTCTCTCTCTCTCTCTCTCTCTCTCTCTCTCTCTCTCTCTCTCTCTCTCTCTCTCTCTCTCTCTCTCTCTCTCTCTCTCTCTCTCTCTCTCTCTCTCTCTCTCTCTCTCTCTCTCTCTCTGTGACCTATCTACCTCTTAGTTAAATCCTTTTCCTAGCTTTCCTAGCTAGTTTTCCTTTTCCTTTCCAATTTCCCTTTAGATCCCACCAATTTTTCCCTATTTTACTATAATTTCCATCTCTCCTCTCATCATTATTCCCATCCAATGAACTTTAGTTTTATCTTGTTTCCATTTCATCCTGCCAATTTATATCCTCATCCCTCTTTTCATGTCCTAGTTTTCTTGTTTCCATTTGCTTTGTTGATAAGGGAGATGGATAGAGGCAAAGAGAAGAGACTAGAGAGAGAGAGTGAGAGAGTCCTAGTTTCCTTGTTCAATTTCCTTCATTGATAAGGGAGAGGGAGAATTAATAGATTAAAGGGAGAGATAGGAAGATATAGGGTCGAATGATAGAGGGAGAGAGACAAGAGATAGGGAGATAGGCAAGATAGCTAGGTAGAGAGAGATAGAGAAGAGACAGATAGGGAGAGATAAAGGAGACAGAGGGGAGACATAAGGAGATAGAGATTAACTAGAGAGATGTCTAGAGAGGCAAGAGATAGTGAGAGATAGATAGGTAGAGAGACTAGAGAGGAGATAGATTGGGAGAGATAGAGGAGACAGAGTGAGAGATAGGGAGATAGAGAGTGAGTGAGATGTCTAGAGAGATAGGGAGAGAGATTGAGAGGTAGAGGGATAATAGAGAGTTGAGGGATATAAGGGAGAGATAGGGAGATAGAGGTTTAGGGTTGCTCAGTCCATTTAGGGTTTAGGGGTTAGGGGTTAGGGGTTAGGGGTTAGGGACTAGGGGCATTATTTAGGTTGAGGGATTTAGAGAGAGAGAGAGTTCTTTTGACATGTAACTATAAACCCTAAATAATGCCTCTAAACCCTAAACCTAAGCAACCCTAAACTCTAAACTTTAAATAATGCCCCTAAACCCTAAACCCTAACCCCTAACCCTAAAACATATATAAACCCTAAATAATGCCCCTAAGCCCTAACCCCTAACCCCTAAACCCCAAACCTAAGAAACCCTAAACCCCTAAATCCTAAACCCCGACAAACCCTAAACCTCTATCTCCCTATCTCTATTGTTCCTCTACCTCTCAATCTCTCTCCTTATGTCTCTGGCCATGTCCCTCACTCTCTATATCCGTATCTCTTCTGGCTATGTCTCCTAAACTTTAACCCTTATCCCATAAACCCTAAACCTGAGAAACCCTAAATCATCTCTCTCTCTCTCTCTCTCTCTCTCTCTCTCTCTCTCTCTCTCTCTCTCTCTCTCTCTCCAAACCCAAGAAACCCTAAACCCTAAAACTAAGCAAACTCTAAACCTAGTCTATCTCCCTCTCTCTCCCCTATCTCCCTATCTCTATCATCCCTCTACCTCTTAGTAATCTCTCTCCCTATGTCCCTAGCCATGTGCCTCATTCTCTATCTCCCTATCTCTCTCCATAGTCTCCTTTATATCTCCCTATCATTCCTCTCTCTCTATAAACTCTAAACCCTAAACCTCTAAACCTAAACCCTAACCCCTAAACAATAAACCTAAACCCTAAATTATAATGCCCCTAAATCCTAACCCCTAAACCTAAGAAACCCTAAACCCTGACCCAAGTAACCGTATAAACCTCTATCTCCCTATCTCTCCCCTCTCTCCCTATCGTCTTTGTCCCTGTACCTCTCGATCTCTCTCTCTATCTCTCTACCCATATCCCTCACTCTCTATCTCCCTATCTCTCCCTCAATCTCCTCTATATTTCCCTATTGGTCCTCTATCTCTCTCTAAACCCTAAACCCTAAACCTTACCCCTAACCCTAAACCCTAAATAATACACCTAAACCCAAGTAACCATATATTAGATACCAAATTAGGCTCTACATTTGGCACTAAACTATGCACTAAGTTAGGCGCTAAATCAGGCACTAAAATAGGCGTTAAGTAGGTGCTAAATTACGGGCTAAAGTAGGCACTAAATTAGGCACTAAATTAGGGTGCTAAAGTAGGTGCTAAATGGGCACTGATTAGCACCAGAATTAGAGCCTACTTGATCTGATCAGCGCAAAAAATGCCAAAAATAACGCCATCTTGATAAATAGCACCGACTTTTTGAAAAATTTAGAGAAAAGTACATTAAAAGAGTGGGTGGAAGCAAAAAATAGAGCAAAAAAAGGAGCTAATCATAGGGATTTGTTGTAGTGGTATGTTTAGGAAAAGGATTACTGAACATTGATGGAGATTGATTGTCATTGATGTCAGAAATGTGTTGAGTTAATGATGCAGATTCAAGATTTAGGGTACTATGTTGTTGATCATCTTTAGTTTGTGATGTCTTGATGGTGTTCATAGGTTCTTTGATATCAATTATTATGATCTTGTTTCATGTTTCATAGAGGATTCACATGAAAGGGGTTTAGACGTAGGTTGATGACTTGCAAATGCATAGAAGGGAGATGTTGATCATCTAATAATTTTAGTGTTGATAGTATGGTGTTATCCATGTGGGTGTTGGCATTGGTATCGATGTTCTTAATGTTCATGCTCATAATGTATACACTCCATTGGATTCATACATGTTGTTCATTGATGTGACTCTTGCATAAGTTCAGAGATCAGGAGTATTCATATGTTTGTTGTGAAGTTGAGATCGTATGTTGACTAAGTTATCTTGGATCAAATTATGCAAGCTATTCAAGTTCATCCTTAGACTCATGTGTTCAGGTATGATCTTTCTCATGGAAGTTTCTGTGAAGACCCAAAAGAACTTGGAAGCTCTCAATATTGCAGATGATTGGAAAGACACATATCATTCTAGCAGTCATTGATGCAACTAAGGGTTACATATGTAATGGTAAGCATTAAAAAAAAGGTATCGAGGAACATAGATGCCAAAACAAATAAATGACTTAGGTGAAAGTCAATATTAAAAAAAAGGCATTGTTTATGACTTAGTTGAAAGCCATCAAATAAGTCATATAAATCTTTATGACTTTAGGGGAGCACATATAAGACTCAAAAAGCATCGAATATTAAATATATTTGAAGACCCTTATTTAATGGGAGCTCAGAGCTTGATTTGAAAAAGCATCAAATTGTCTTATTTAAGGGAGAGCATGTTTCATAAAAAACTTTGAATATTCTTTTTAAGATCTTCATTTTTTTAAAAGCCATTGAATGACTTTAAAATGGAGAGCTCGATCAGCAAGCCATATAAATGGATTTATTTTGTTTTTGAAAAAAAAATTAAATGTCATCTTTTTATGACATTAAAGAAAGTGAATTTTATGAGTCTTTTAAAGGAGATATTTTTGATTTTTAAAAGGAGATATAAGGCAGATTTGTTGTGAGATATTTTTGGAAGATTTTTTGATTCTCCTAACTAGTGGGGGAGAATATTAAGAATAAATTTTTTCTAGAAACCTTTTGTGGATAAAATTAAGAATTTTTTTAAAAAGACCATGCTATGTGGAGAAGATGTAGGGTCTTCTATTGAAAGGATAAAAGGGTCCTAAGTTGAACAATTTTTTTGAAGATTTTATTTTGTAGATTGAAGAATGTTTTATTATTTACAGGTGAAATTATGGAGTTGTTGAATAAAATGGTGAAGATGGAAAAATGAAAAGGACATGGAATTTTTTTGTGAAGAGGAATGGATTCAAATGGTTGTGAAAATATTTTTTTTGAAGGCATCAAATATTTTTGCAAAGAAGAATATAATCTCATTTTTTTTCTTTGCAGAGAGAGGACAAAGATTAATTATTTTTGTAGAGAAGAAATTGAAGGGGTTATTGAAGTGCATAGAGGAATGTGAAGAGTTATTGTTTTATTTTAGTTAGGGGTGAAATGATTGGAATTAATTGAAGATTATTTTTTAGAGATATATTTTGTTGAATGTTTTATGCAGGGATATAATTGAAGACAAAAATTGTTCAAATTGAAATGTTTGAGAAAGGAGTATGAAAGGTCAAGTTTATCATTTTTTGCAGGGGAAAATGAAAACAAAGAAGGAGAAGAATGAAAGTAATATGAAAGAAGAAGAAATGAAAAGTTGTTTTTCATTTTTAATTATATTTCAGGGGTTTTGTAAATTGTATGTGTGGATTGATACATATATGCATCCTATAAAGAATTTGTTTAGAGAGTGTGAGATTTTGGAGTTGAGATGAATTCAATACAGGAGATAATTGAAAATTAATTGATGGCAGAGCATGTATGCAAATGTAGTTTGAAGACATACACACAAAGATATTAATTTTAATTTTTGAAGGCAAGGTAAAAGATGAAATTATAGATGAAGTTTGTACTGAATGATGCAGAGATAGAATAATGAATTGTCTAAAAATAGAGTAACCTTATGATTTTGTTTATATCTTCTAATGGTGAATGTATTTGCTAGTGAGGCATATTATAGCCAGTGAGGCTTCTTTGTAGCCAAAGACGCTTGTCTGGTCAGTGAGACGTATATGTAGCCAGTGAGGCTTCTTTGTAGCCAAAGACGCTTGTCTGGTCAGTGAGACGTATATGTAGCCAGTGAGGCATGTTTTTCAGTTAAGCCAGTGAAGTAGTTCTGAGTGGCTTTTCTACCCCAAGAGGGTTTTCCACTCATGAAAAACTTGTTTCATGATTCATGTTGATTGCTTTTATGTGTGTATATTAATATTTTGCTCATAAGGTTTTGTTTACACTGTTCATCATCATATTTGTGCATATGTACTTGATAGATTTTTTATGTCTCTCATATTCTTTGTCTTGTAAATTAAAAGGTGCAAAAAGATTTGAAATAATATACAACACTGATTCCCCCCCGCTCTCAGTGTTGTCCTAGACTCCAACAAGTGGTATCAACTTGGGTAGGTCTTGTGAGTGGAGTACCATGGGTAAGTGCAAAAGAAATAGAGAAAAGAAAATTGTCAAGTCTCAGACTGGTCAAAAGTCTCCATATTTATCAAATTCAAAGGTTGATATAGAACATGTTGATAGAAATTTTCCCCAAGTTGAATCTGATATTGTATTAGAAGAAAAGGTTTCAGAAGCTCCTTTCTTTGATGGTTCTGATTTCTTTGTTTGGTGCATTAGAATGCAAATTTATCTATCATCTTTAGGGTATGGTGTTTGGTTGTCTTTTGAGAGTGGTTATTTTGTTTCTACTCAATCATTCAATGATAAAGAAGCTTTTAAATGCAATCATATAGAAAAGAAAGCTACTCTATTAGGATTATCTAATGAAGTTGCTTGTAAGGTTCTGCATTGTGAAATAGATCTAGATGTGTGGAAAGAATTGATAAGTATCTATCAAGATGATGGTAAAGAAGAGGATAACTTGGCGTCTAAAGAAAGTAACATTGAAAGAAGACAATCACATTGTTGGCAAGAGACACTATATGGATTCATGAATATTGTCATTAATGGCAACAAAGTTCATCCCACACATCCACAGGACATGGTATGTCTATACCGGAAGTCAGAATGAAGAATGTTGTGGTCTGATAAACAAGAACAGAGCAGTCAGTAAGGTCCGACAGACAGGTCCAGATCTCTCAACAGAAGTATCTCAGTGAAGTACAGATTTGGGGAAGTCAAGAGGAGTATCTTGACTGATAGATTCCAAGGTTTGAGCCTCCAATGTGAAAAGGATAAAGAGATGTGAATGCTTGAGTGTCGGGTTCCCAAGTGACAGTGTGAACAAAGGAAGAACTGATAGGCAGAACATCAGACATTATTCCGGATGTGTTACTGATGTTGGTAAAGGTTATGAAGGCATGAATTATGTTTGGCTGACATGATTAATGATTTCTACAAGTATATCCTTGATCCGCATTACTTGGTAAGCAAGGATTCAGCCGACAGATCAGAGTTCAGGCAAAATATTGACTATTCCAGGTGCCGACTAGAAAGGTGATGAAATCACTTGTGCGGATATATATACAAGATAGATTTAGTTATGAGAGGTGTTGTTGTTGAAAGTGATGTGCAAAGAAAAGTAGTAGAGCCAAATAAAAGCAGAAAGGAAGATCCAGTATGTGAAAGAAGAGCAGCATAAAAGAAGAGGAAAGATGAAGTGCAGCAGATCAGTATACAGAGCCTAACCAGAACTAAACCCCAGCATATGTTGATGCTTCTTATCAATTCAAGTATTGCATTACACTCTTTATAAATTGTAGACAGTGTGTCTCTTTTAGGCAGTGTGTCTCTTGTGAGCAGTGTCCTCGGGCAGTGAGCCCTAATTGGCAAGTGCCATTTTGTACTTCCATTCTTCTAACAGAGAATACAATCTTGGGTTAATCACCCCATGGTTTTCTCCCTTAATAGGGTTTCCACATCAAAAATATTGTGTCATGTGTACTTCTATTTCATGCTTATGTTTGCTTGTTTGAATTGATGCTGCACTAATTATCAAGAAAGTTTAGAAAGCTGAAATAATTAAGATAACTGATTCACCCCCCCTCTCAGTTATCAACAATTGGTATCAGAGCCAAGTTCCTCCTAAACAGAGTCTAATAGCTTGAGGAAGATCTGGGAATCCAAATGGATGCATATGGTTTAAGGGAGCAACTCAAGACTGCCCTTGATGATCTTGAGCAGTCAAACTTTGAAGTCAATGAATTAAAGGAAAGACTCAAACAGGCTAATGATTTCATGAGAACTAAAAGTCAAATTAAGTCTCTCTATGAAAAAAAGAAAGGAGCTACTTCAGCAATTAGCAAGTCAAGGTGAAGCAAAAGATGCAAATGAAGATCTGAAGGAGAAAACCCAAATATGTGAAAAATTATCAAAAGAAATCATTATGGTAAGACATGAAATGGAATCAGGAGTTATAAAGTTTACCCAAGAGATTAAAGAGAAAAGAAAAAATGAAGATAATCTAAGACAATCTCTCAAGGAGAAATCAGAAGATTGCCACAAGATGGATAGAATTATCAGACATCTTGAATCTGGTCTTGAAGTTGCTAAAGATAATGAAGAAAAAATTGAGGATCAAATTGTCTCTCTGAAAAGGGATCTTCAAACAGCAAATGAATATAAAGAGAAATTCAAGATAAGTTCTACCCAACTTGAAGTTCTTCTTCAAAGCCAAAAGAAGGTAGATGACAAGTGTGGTTTGGGATATGAGAAAGGAGAAAGCTCTGGATCCGGTCAGAAGAATTTTAGATCAGAAAATCCAAGGAACAGACCTAGAAGTCCTCCGGTAAGGCAGCCTAATGCTCAAAGATATCCATCCTTCAATGGATACTGCCACAGCTGCAATAACTTTGGTCACAAAGCTAATCAGTGCAGAAGGAGAATGAATCAAACTAATACATCCTTCTCTGGACAATGCTTCAACTGCAAAAGGTATGGTCACAAATCTCATGAATGCAGAAATATGCAAATGAACAATTCATTCAATGGTAGATGCTTTGCATGCAATAGAATGGGTCATATGGCTAATCAATGCAGATCAAGAGGATATCAATCAAATATGCAAAGAAATGTTGTTTGCCAAATTTGCAATAGATCCGGTCATATAGCAAAATTCTATAGAAGCAAGAATCAGGATAGAAGAGGTCCGGTATATTATAATCAGAATCAAGATAAGGGAAAACAAAAAGTAAATGCGGATGAAGTTTGAAGTGAGATGAACAAGACTTGGGTGAAGAAAAGTACAGAGAATGTAGGGGATGGATCCGCACCAGACTCTGGTGCTGATATTCCTTCTGGAAATTAAAAGATGAGCTCTGGCTCAGGGGGAGACACAAAGAAAACCTTGTTCCCCCAGCCAGTCAATTGGTGCCGGAATTGGCACATGGAGAGTTGCGGATTAAAAGGGGTCATACAAGAAACATCTAAAAGGGGTATGGTAAAGATTTGAGAGATCCGCAAGAAGATTTGAAGAATCTAATCCTACTAGAATTGATCTGGTAAAATAGTCTTCCAGTAAAAATAGATTCCTTACAAGTTTGGTCTAGTATGATTCAAACTATGGTGTCTTGATCTGCAAATAGATCAAATGACTAATGAAAGAAAGATAGATTAGCACTACTCTCCTAGAATAACTATGAAATCTGTCTCAGTGATCCGAAAAGGTTTTGTCTCTGAATAAGACAAACAAGGCAAACCAGAATGAGTTAGGTTGTGCATTTATTGCAGAATGAAAATTAGGGCTTCTCAGAAATAAAAGAGTTCATTCACCCATCATTTGTACACTCACATTCGAAGAAAAGAGAAAAGGAGCTCTGCAACTACCTCTCCCAAAGACCAAGATGATTCTTCATATAGCTCAATCCGGATTTCATCGTGTGTGCCCTAAACAACGTAAAAGGTATTCTTCATTCTTGATATCTCTCAGTAAGATTCTTTGATGATGGCTACTCTGAATATAGTAAAGATTTCTGATAGACCTTGCCCCATATTTAAGAACCATCCATACAAATCCTTGGAGGTAGATCCCCTAGGAGCCTTCTCTAGTGTTCCGCATGGTGTTTTACACATAGAAGATATTAAGGTTTACATACATGCAAATTTTGAAGAGTTTGGGGAATTCAAACTAAGAGATATCTATCACAAACAATTGATAGACAATGCTTTTGAGCTTAAACCAGAATATAAGGGCATCCAGGAGAAACATTTTGATCATTTCATTCATTTCCCCTACTTTGAAGAAAATGAATGGGTCCGGTATGTGTTGAGTAGGGTACATGACAACTTTCTATGGCTTAACAGACCCTGCAAAATCACCAAGGAAGCAATTAGGGCAGTAACTAGTTTACACTCCTCCGGAGGAATTCATGTCCTCAAATCTGTCAAAAACAACATTGTAACAAAGGCCACCAAATCAAAATTTGATAAGAGGGCAATGACCATTGAAGATATTATTGACCCGGATATCAAGTATGCATCTATGATAATAGGATACAAGATATATCATTCCAGTAGGGAGAATTCAGTATCTGGAACTACAGTATACACTGCCTATGAGATGCTGAGAAAGAATGCAGAATATGATCTCTGTGAACTTCTTTTGATCCAACTAATGGAAAACATACAGAAGATCAAAAAGGACAAGAAAAACTCCTTTAAATATGGTGGACTAATAATATGCCTATTTTTCTACTTCATGAATGAGTTGCCTGGATCAAATGGATGGGTATGGCAAAATGATAAACTAGTAGCAATTCAGATTAGAGATTACTTGCATGAAATTAGGGATGCTAAAGCAAGAAATACAACCCTGTGGGGATATTTCAAGAATTTTCAAAACATGATGCAAGCAAGAGAAAGGATTCCCCAGTCTCTTGTTGAGAAATACAAAGACACAATATGTTTTATGGTAGAGACTGATCAGTGCCTAATGGAGGCAGTAGAACCAAGAACTGTATGGATCATACCCATGGGGTATGAAGTTGATGAACAAATTGTGGAGCTGCATGTTCAACACATGCTAAGTCAGCCAAAGGATCCAAAGGTAGAAAGGTTTGGAACCTTTGAGGAGCTGAGTGTAAAGATTCATGTGGAACTCAGAGAACCTGAGATCAAGAGGAAGGTGAGAAAAGAAGTAGAAAATGTTGCCCAAGGCCTTGGCATCTCAAAGGAGGCACTTGATGCCCACATGAAAAAGATGGAAAGGGCTGAGGAAGAGAAGAAGAAGGCAAAAAAGAAAAATGAGGAAAGTGCTCCAGTAAAACCTTCCACTCGGACTATATCATCAAAGAGATCTGCACCTACCACTGCCAAAGGCTCAAGGACATCAGAACTGGAAGCACAATCATCTGGTAAAGGAGAGAAAAGAACAAAGACAAAAGTTACAAGAGCCTATGCCAGTCAAAAGGATGAAGAGGAGACTAAATCTGATGAAGAAATCAGGAAAATGAAGAACAAGAAGAAAACATCTGGCCAACCCTCTACCGGACAGAAGGAAGAAGAAAAGACAGAGGAATATGTTGAAAAACCCACTCTTCACATTGATGACATAATCAAATTAGTCACAGTGGACAGAAATCTTCAGCCAATGGTTGAGTTCTATGATGATTATGGTGAAGCAGAATAGAAGATATTACAAGATGCCACAGTCAAGTATCTAAATATCTACAACAAAGCATTCATTGAAATTATATCTCTGATCCCCAAAAGCTTGGAGAAGGAACTAGAAATAAGAAAGAACAATGCCCAAGCCAAAGACCTAGAAATTTGGGAACAGTTAGCAATCCAACTATATCCTTCAATTGACCCCAAGACAATGAATATGGTATTCAAAGATTGTAAGGATGAGTTTAGAAGCAAAGCAAAGATGAATCAACTTATGCTTGGTGAGATTGACAAGGTAGCCAAGGACACAGAAGAGATCCTCCGAAAGGCCTTCAAAAGATTTAATCTTCCTATTAAAGAGGACTTGGGTACTGACCCCTCAAACACAAGTATTGCAGAAGAATCTACTGAGAAAACAATAGAAGAGGCAATGAATACCGGTGCAGAAGCAGCTAAGGATTTGGAATCCTCTGCTCTGGAAGAGGTGGCCCATGAACAGACCAACATCACTCCTCCGGGTTCCCCTGCTGACTCTGAATCCAAAGGAGAAGAAAGAATACAGGAGAAAGAAGAAGAGGTGAAGGGAAAAGAAGATATCAGTACAAAGTTTGTGGAAGGGGAGAAAGCTCCAAAAGACAGTTCTGTGACTGCAAAAGAAAAGAAAAATCTGTCTCCGGCAAGAGACACTGCAGAATTAGTCAAGGACTTTTTGACAAAAGCAACTATGGAGATTGATGAACCGGAACTATTAAAAGGGCCATTAAATTTTGACTCTCTATCTCTGGTGCAAACAATGAAAATAGCTTCATTTGCAAATACGAAGGTTAAAGAGAAACTACTGAAATCTCACATGGAAGATTGTGAGCTTATAGAGGCAGCATCTGGAGTGTTGGAAAAGATCATGCCATTTTTTCAAAAGGATCCCACAGTCTCTTCCTCCAGTAACCTCAAAACTCTAGTCAACAGTGTTAGCACACATTTTGATTCTCTAGAGAAGTCAGCTGAAGAAAAGGTCCGAAAGGAGTTTTTGGATAAGAGATTCTCTGAAGTACAGGGTCTGATAACAAATGATAGGAAAATTATGGATATTGGAATAAAGCGCTTGGAAAATGCTCTTAAAGATGGCAAAAATATGTACAAATTTTGCTTATCTTGGCCCACAGTGACCAAAGATATTGAGAGGAAAGTAAAAGAACAAGAGGATAAACTATTAAGTCTGTCTCAAAGTTTTGATCCTCTCTCATCCTCCATAGTAAATTAGGAGTGTCAGACTATTGCAATCACAAATGCAATAAAGAATTTTGAGAAGGAAAGGAAGAACATAATTAGCTGGATGGGTGAACTTAGAAGGATCATTGTCCCTAAGTTAGAGGCCATGCATGAGGCCATAAGTGAAGCTCAAATCATAGCCCAAACCAATGATCCAACAGATCTAAAAAGGGTAGATGCATTTGCGTTCCTGTTGAGAGGTCATATTTCAATTTTGGACAAAATGAAGCAAAGTTGGGCTACAAAACTTATTCAATTGAAGACAACCTTTGCAGACATACTTCAGTATATGTAAGTATGTCATATGTATATACTTATGCGGCTAAGTATAGTTGAATTTTTGAAAGTTTTGATATGTAGACCCTACCCTTTGCCATTGATGTCAAAGGGGGAGTGAAGAGAGCAGTGAAAAATGAGGAATCCAACTAAGGGGAAGCTCCAGAAAATGCATATAAAAACAAAGCATCAGCCAAGAGGGAGCATAGTGTAAACACTTAGTCATTTTTCACTAAGTGTTGCCATCAATGCCAAAGGGGGAGATTGTTGGCAAGAGACACTATATGGATTCATGAATGTTATCATTGATGGCAACAAAGTTCATCCCACACATCTGTAGGACATGGTATGTCTATACCAGAAGTCAGAATGAAGAATGTTGTGGTCCGGTAAACAAGAACAGAGTAGTCAGTAAGGTCCGACAGACAGGTCTGCATCTCTCAGCAGAAGTATCTCAGTGAAGTGCAGATTTGGGGAAGTCAAGAGGAGTATCTTGACTGATAGATTCCAAGGTTTGAGCCTCCGGTGTGAAAAGGATAAACAGATGTGAATGCTTGAGTGTCGGGTTCCCAAGTGACAGTGTGAACAGAGGAAGAACTAACAGGCAGAACATCAGACATTATTCCGGATGTGTTACTGATGTTGGTAAAGGTTATGAAGGCATGAATTATGTTTGGCCGACATGATTAATGATTTCCACAAGTATATCCTTGATCCACATTACTTGGTAAGCAAGGATTCAGCTGACAGATCAGAGTTTAGGTAAAATATTGACTATACCAGGTGCCGACTAAAAAGGTGATGAAATCACTTGTGCGGATATATATACAAGATAGATTTAGTTATGAGAGGTGTTGTTCTTGAAAGTGATGTGTGAAGAAAAGCAGTAGAGCTGAATAAAAGAAGAAAGGAAGATCTAGTATGTGAAAGAAGAGCAGCATAAAAGAAGAGGAAAGATGAAGTGTAGCAGATCAGTATATAGAGCCTAACTGGAACTGAACCCTAGCATATGTTGATGCTTCTTATCAGTTCAAGTATTGTATTACACTCTTTATAAATTGTAGATAGTGTGTCTCTTGTAGGCAGTGTACCTGTTGTGAGCAGTGTGCTCAGGCAGTGAGCCCTAATTGGCAAGTGCCATTTTGTACTTCCATTCTTCTAACAGAGAATACAATCTTAGGTTAATCACCCCGTGGTTTTCTCCCTTAATAGGGTTTCCACGTCAAAAATATTGTGTCATGTGTACTTCTATTTCATGCTTATGTTTGCTTGTTTGAATTGATGCTGCACTAATTATCAAGAAAGTTCATAAAGTTGAAATAATTAAGATAACTGATTCACCCCCCCTCTCAGTTATCAACACATATGAAAAAGATGAGACCCAATCAGATTTAGAAGAAGATTACTATCAAGAGTATGATGAACAAGAATGTGAAATTGACATAGAAGGAGAGCTTATATGTGCTCTGAGTGAAATCAAGAAATGCAAAAAGGAGAATCAGAGACTAAAGGTGCAACTACAACAGGAAAAAGAATCCAAAGACCAACTTATTTCAGATTTTGAAAGAATATCTTCAGACCTTAAGGATGCTAGAAATTTGATTATGGATTTGAGGAATCAAGTAAGTGAATCAGATAAAGTAATTATCAATTTGAAGATAGAGATTGAGGAAGCTAAAAGGATAGCTAATGTGACAAATTTTAAGTTGGAAGTTAAAACTATTGAATGTCAAATGCTTGAAGAAAAAATGGTCTCTTTAAGAAAAAATCTTGAGGATGTTAAGAAGCAGTTGGAAAAGAATCTAAAATTTGAAGAGAGCACAAGTAAGTTACATGAGATGCTGGGTAAACAAAAACAACATGGGGACACTACTAGACTTGGTTATGAAAAAGCATATTCTTCTAAAGCTAGAGAGACTCCTAGAAGAAAAATTGATCTTCATCTTGTTGCTCCTGAAGGAAAAATGAGCAATCAAAGGATAAGGGTTGCTCATGTAAGACAAGCATACATGTACAGGTACAATTATTCATTTAATGGTTATTGTTACACCTGTAATCTCTTTGGACATAAAGTAGTTAATTGCAAAAGAAATCAATTTACTTCAATGTAGAATACTAATGGTGTATGTTTCAAGTGTAATTCTCCTGGTCACAAGGCATATAGTTGCAGAGTGTATGAAACAATAGCATCACCTGGTTTGATAGGTTGCAAAAAGAAAAAGGTTGAAAAGGTTTGGAAGAAGAAACCTGAACAAAAGAAAGAAGTAAAACTATGGAGACTAAAATAGAGTCAAGAGAAGATAAACTCTAAGCTTGTGCATCTTGCAGAAGTCACATCATCAGTTGCATAGCATATGGCATAAAGTTAGGGGGAGTTGTTCATGTCTTATCAATTATCCCCAAGATGTTTCAGGAAGGAGATTATTTGATATAATGATCTTGTCATGATTATTAGAAATAAAATTTATGTAGTTGATGGTGGTGTTGCTAACTATGTTGATCTTTAGTGTATGCTAGTGATACAAGTGATCATTGGTTCATTATGCATACAAGTTGATGAAAAGATGTTCAAAGGTTCAATGCTCAAAGAGTTTGATGATGTTGAATAACTTGGTTATCAATGATTCTATTTTCTCTTCATATCATATTGATTATTACAAAAATTGAGTGATCTTGTTAGTAAGATTGTGAAGTTCAAAACCAGTTAAGATGTTCTCAAGGTGCTCCTATCAGATATTTTCATATGTTGGTTGAGGAAGTTGAAAATGGATGAAGTCAATTCATAACATTTGGTTTTGCAAAGTGTTGTTGCAGGAAGATCTTCATTGGCTGATTTGAATGATAAAGTCAAGAGACATTAGTTCTTCTAGATTGCAATATATTTCAGATTTGACATTGTGTTGTAAAAAGTGTCTTGTGTAGAAACAAAAGGATGGTTTTTACAGATGGTCTTCATTCTTTTTCATGTCAAGAAGGGTGTGCAGGAATAGCTTGGTTGTAGGATGATTGTTCATATTGTCTCTATCATGAAGTCTTGTCAAGGTTATCTCTTGTGTGGTCATCATGTCATCATGAGTTGTGTGTAGTCTTTATGTTGATGTTTATGGGTGAAAGGTGTGATGAGTAGTCTTGCATTAAGCTCAAGTTCATTTGTGTCATTTCAAAGGAGTAAATTTTATGCCTCCATAATCATACATCATACTTTATGATTTGAGAGTTCTTGGAGAATTGTCATTGGGTCAAAAAGTGTTGATGATTTTTTGCAATCACATGTGATGTCATTAGGAGTGTGTAATTGATAGCAGATATATGTCAGTCTTCATCTTCATAGTTGGTACTGTGCTGAGAGTTTGGGCAGTCTATAATAGTGATTTGATGATTTGATTGATATGTCTCACATAATGTTGCTCTCAGGTTTTGTGCTTCAGCTTATATGTCTTCAGATGTGTGCTTCATGGTGACTTGTTTCTCTCAAGTTGAAATATGGTGACTTGTTGCTCTCAAGTTGAAATGTTGTTCAAGTTGTAGATGTGCAAGGATAGAGATTTCCGGATAAGTTTAGGACAGCAAATTGCATAAGTGTTCAGTGCCTTCAATCTCTTGAAAGACTAATGGTATCAAATATTTTGGTAAGTGGTATCTCAATTTTTGGTTGATATGAAGATAACAGGATACTAGGAGTTTATGTGTTCAAAGTCCTCATAATCCAATGTGATTGTAAATGTAATGATCAAGCTTTAACATCTTTCTATGGAGTTATTCTCAGGGGGAGATATTTGTCTTTGTTATCAAATGTCAAAAAGAGGAAGAGAGAAAAAAATGTATCATGAAGTTTTACCATCAATGACAAAGGGGGAGATTGATGGAGATTGATTGTCATTGATGTAAAAAAGGTGTTGAGTTAATGATTCAGATTCAAGATTCAGGGTGCTATGCTATTGATCATGTTTAGTTCATGATGTCTTGATGGTGTTCATAGGTTCTTTGATATTAGTTATTATGATCTTGTTTCATGTTTCATAGAGGCTTCACATGAAAGGGGTTTAGACACAGGTTGATGACTTGCAAATGCATAGAAGGGAGATGTTGATCATCTAATGATTTTAGTGTTGATAGTATGGTGTTATCCATGTGGGTGTTGGCATTTGTATGGATAATCTTAATATTCATGCTCATAATGTATACAATCCATTGGATTCATACATGTTGTTCGTTGATGTGCCTCTTGCATAAGGTCAGAGATCAGGAATATTCATATGTTTGTTGTGAAGTTGAGATGATATGTTGACTGAGTTATCTTGGATCAAACTATGCAAGCTATTCAAGTTCATCCTTAGACTCGTGTTCAGGCATGATCTTTCTCATGGTAGTTTCTGTGAAGACCCAAAAGAACTTGGAAGCTCTCAATTTGCAGATGATTGGAAAGACACATATCATTCTAGCATTCATTGCTACAACTAAGGGTTACATATGTAATGGTAAGCATTCAAAAAATGGTATCGAGGAACATAGATGCCAAAACAAATAAATGAATTAGGTGAAAGTCAATATTTTAAAAAAAAGGCATTATTTATGACTTAGGTGAAAGCCATCAAATAAGTCATATAAATCTTTATGACTTTAGGGGAGCACGTATAAGACTCAAAAAGCATCAAATATTAAATATATTTGAAGAACCTTATTTAATGGGAGCTCAGAGCTTGATTTGAAAAGCATCAAATTGTCTTATTTAAGGGAGAGAATTTTTCATAAAAAACATCAAATATTCTTTTTAAGGTCTTCATTTTTTTTAAAAGCCATCGAATGACTTTAAAATGGAGAGCCCGATCAGCAAGCTAGATAAATGGCTTTATTTTGTTTTTTGAAAAAAAAATTAAATGTCATCTTTTTATGACATTAAAGAAAGTGAATTTTATGAGTTTTTTAAAGGAGATATTTTTGGTTTTTAAAAGGAGATATAAGGCAGATTTGTTGTGAGATATTTTTGGAAGATTTTTAGATTCTCCTAACTAGTGGGGAAGAATATTAAGAAGGATTTTTTTTTAGAAACCTTTTGTGGAGAAAATTAAGAATTTTTTTAAAAAGACCATGTTATGTGGAGAAGATGTAGGGTCTTCTATTGGAAGGATAAAAGGGTCTTATTTTTTTGAAGTTGAACAATTTATTTGAAGATTTTATTTTGCAGATTAAAGAATGTTTTATTATTTGTAGGTGAAATTATGGAGTTGTTGAATAAAATGGTGAAGATGGAAAAATGAAAAGGAGATGGAATTTTTTTGCAAAGAGGAATGGATTCAAATGGTTGTGAAAAATATTTTTTTTGAAGGCATCAAATATTTTTGCAAAGAAGAATATAATCTCATTTTTTTTGTTTGCAGAGAGGAAAAAGATTAATTGTTTTTGCAGAGAAGAAATTGAAGGGGTTATTAAAGTGCATAGAGGAATATGAAGAGTTATTGTTATATTTTTGACAGGGGCAAAATGATTGGAATTAATTGAAGATTATTTTTCAGAGATATATTTTGTTGAATGTTTTATGTAGGGATAATATTGAAGACAAAAATTGTTCAGATTGAAATGTTTGAGAAAGGAGTCAAGTTTATCATTTTTTGCAAGAGAAAATGAAAACAGAGAAGGAGAAGAATGAAAGAGGAATATGAAAGAAGAAGAAATCAAAAGTTGTTTTTCATTTTTAATTATATTTCAGGGGTTTTGTAAATTGTATGTGTGGATTGATATATATATGCATCCTATAAAGAATTTGTTTAGAAAGTGAGATTTTGAAGTTGAGATGAATTCAATACAAGAGATAATTGAAAATTAATTGATGGTAGAGCATGTATGCAGATGTAGTTTGAAGACATACACACAAAGATATTAATTTTCATTTTTGAAGGCAAGGTAAAAGATGAAATTATAGATGAAGAAGTTTGTACTGAATGATGCAGAGATAGAACAATGAATTGTCTGGAAATAGAGTAACCCTCTGATTTTGTTTATATCTTATAATGGTGAATGTATTTTCCAATGAGGCATATTGTAGCAGTGAGGTTTCTTTATAGCCAGTGAGGCTTGCCTGGTCAGCGAGACCTACATGTAGCCAGTGAGGCATGTTTTTCAGTTAAGCTAGTGAGGCAGTTTTGAGTGGTTTTCCTACCCCAAGAGGGTTTTCCACTCGTGAAAAACTTGTGTCATGATTCATGTTGATTGCTTATGTGTGTGCGTATATTAATGTTTTGATCATAATGTTTTGTTCACACTATTCATCATCATACTTGTGCATATGTACTTGATAGATTTTTTATGTCTCTCATATTCTTTGTCTTGTAAATTAAAAGGTACAAAAAGATTTGAAAGAATATACAACACTGATTCACCCCCCCTCTTAATGTTGTCCTGGACTCCAACAAAGATTTGTAACTTTTGATTCGGTGGGAGCAACTAACTTATTTTTCTGTTATCATTCACACCTGATACCTGTATGATATTCTAATCAATGATGCCTTGTATTTTATGTTTAAGATGCATACATCATTCAGTGTCATGTCCTTGTGTTTGATGAAAATGAAAAAGGCATTAGCATCAAAGTTAGGTCCTTGTGCTTTACTAGGATCAACAGGCTTAATCGGAGGAAGCTTTAGAATGTTATTACTCATAGCTTGATTCATGATAGAATGATATGACATAGTTATCAGAGTAAACTTTCTTGGTTGATATGATGTCTTCTTCGGATTAGTGATAGCAGACACATTAGAAAAGTTGTTCGTATTCGGTCCATTAATCTTGATGAAACTCCTATTGCTATTATTTCTCATAAAGTTGTTTTGTGATGATCAACCCATGGATTGATTAACTTGAGCCGATGAGTTTTGGTTTTCATACTGACTAGACAAAAGTTGGTAATCACGAAGGGTGGTGCATAGATGTTGAAAGGAGTTATACTTCATCAATAGGATCTTATCATGGATGTTAGGTTGTAGATTTGTAATAAACACCTTCTGAACATCCTCATCTTTCATTTGATACTGAATTTGTGTATATAAAGCTTGATACTGACTAATGAATTTAGTTAGCTTCTCTTTCGGACCTTGCTTGCAATGAACTAAATCAATCAAGGAGACTTGAGGTCCAATGTTTGCTTGAAAATGTTGTAAAAATTGATCAATCAACTGCGAAAAGGAGTGTATTAAATTTAGATGAAAAGAGCAAAACCATTCTAAAGTAGTATCTTTGAGAGATCATGGGAAATGTTTTTCCAACAAATCCTCTTCAAAACAGAAATCACTACACATAGCTATGAATGTTGCCAAATGAGTATTAGGATCACCTTTTCCACCATATTTTTCAAAGCAAGGATTCTCAAACCTCTCGGGCATAGGAGTTCTTAGGATTGCATATGAAAGGGGATTACAGACATGATATGTTGGTATATTAGGTTGCAAAGAATTTGTCAAGTTTGTTACCTTTTGTTGTAAAGCAGTCATGCCCTACAAAAGTTGGTCTAGGATGGCATCATTGGGAGATGCAGTTTGCTGTGAGGAATTGAAACCAAAGTGAGGAGGTGATTGAGCTTCAGATATGATAGGTAGAGGCTGAGAATAGGTCAACGGTGGTTGGACATAATGGTAGGTGGTAGGTGGTTGAGAATAAGTGGGATGAAGAGGTGGTTGAGAGAAATTATTCATAGAACTAAATTCTGATAATTAAATCCCACAACTTTGTAATTAGTGCCAATAGATACTCCAATAGTAGTTGTAGCATTACTACAAGTGTTCGCATTAGTTGTTAAGATTGTTTATGTAAAGGTAGATATTCCCGTAGTCAGTATAGGTACCGATACTTGTGTGTCAGTCAGTGACAAAGTGTTATTTATCACTTTTACACATTCAGTCACTGGCATGATATTGGTTTGTACAATATGTGCTAAACCATAGATTGCACTAACACCATCTTGTCCCTCTTTTATCAATTCTCTTACATGGTGAATCACATGTACAACTTCTCCAGCTATCCTTTTAGTTTGCACATAGTCTTGAAATTGAGCTAGGTCTTTATCAAGTTTTTATATTTTCTCATCAGATACATATCCTGTCACTTTAATAGTTTCATCAACATCATGAAAAGTTGGCTCTTCCATTATACTTGTGATGGGTGTAATATCTTGTAACATTTGTGTCTCTCCTTTTGTAAAGGTGTTTAATGTGCCAACTTCTTCAAGAGAACTAGATCCCATGTGTCTTATACTTCTTCTTAAAAGAATATTTCTCTTAGGGTAGTGAGTTATTACACTCATGCAAATATAGGATGACGACAAGTTAAAACCTAGTGAAAATGCCCTAAAATATGCAAATTTTTTACCAAATCTCAATGCAAAAGAGCATGACAAAGGGTGTTGTGAGAAAAATGATGATGGATATAAAATTATATCAGTAATAAAAGCCACCTAATTCCAAAATATCTATCACAAAATGCTCATAGTGCCACTCAAGATCAAAACCCTAGTGAAAATATGGCAAAAATAGGCAATTTTTCATAATTTTTCAATTCCAAGACCTAGCAAAAGGGGTGTTGTAAATAATTTTATGAGGTGAAGAAAATAATAGAATTATATTAGTCACCTCAATCCATAAAATTTGGCACAACACACTTAGGGTGCAAACTAGGCCAAACCCTAGGGCAAAAATAGCAAAAATAGGCAATGTTTCACCAAATTTTTAATACAAGAGGCCAATAACAAGGTGTTGTAAAGAGTTTTAGAAGGGATAGAAGATAATACACCTGATATCAACCAATTAGTTCAAAAATATTCTTTACAACATTCCTATAGTGCAAAATTAGAGAGTCGATAAGGCCCAATTTAGTGAAAATCAATGTTTTTCAAGCCCTAGGTTTGAGATCTTGATGTAAAATGCTATATGAATGTTTTGTAAGCTGATATATTATGAAAATTACATTCTCTCAGATATGAAAATTATTTCTATGCTCTAACATGCAAAATACAAGTGCAAATCTAGCAGAAAATTAATGAAAATGCTAGGTTTTTTTGTTGAATTCTTCTACGCAAAAGTGCAATTTTTTTAAATTTGAATACAAATTTGTTCTAAAATGGAAGAATACAGCCAAATGAAAATTTTAATGAGCCTCTAAAATCATTATAAAAATCTAAAACAAGATTTTACCCTCAAACCCTAGCTTTTGGAATTAGTAGGTTATATGCAAAATTCACAATTTTCAACAAAACCCTAGCAATTTAATGATGAAAATGCAATGAAAGATATTGAATTTTGGTAATTTTATGCAATTTAATTCAGACCTAATGTAAAAATAATAAATTTGATGAAATTCAAATTAATTGATGCAAAATAGAAACCCTAACATGCATTTTTTTCTAATTTTTCAATTTTTTTGTAAATTTTTCAATGCAATAAGATGAATGACTATATGAATGAATGAAATTACTGTAAATCTGTAGAAAAACATTAAGAAAGGTTCAAACAAGTCCAATAACATGGGTTCACCAAAATGTAAAGGGTAAAATTTGGATAGTTGAGTTTTTGGTAGTTTGTGTGTGTATCCTCCTTTCACCCTTTCATTCAAGGACCTAGGGTCGAGTTGTAATGTACTATCATACTCTAGGTCACTGTGAGTTGTAGGGAAACTTGGATTTTTATGGTTTGATTGACAATTATCTTCTCTTATGCACAATTATACCTTAAAACCCTACTTATGCAAATACAACAACAAACAGATGAATAACAAAAAATGTTGTTACAAAAAGATGTAAAATAACAAATAATTGTGTACCTATTTTTGAGGTTCGGAAGCAGAATAGTTAGGGACTAAAGAGCGGGTGCCCAAGTCCAATATCCTTCTTTTTGTTAGGATCTGCAAACAATATCTACAATATTTTCTTGTTGTACCAAAGGTTTTCCCGTCACGAAACTTCGATGACTAATGAGCGGGTGCCCTAGTCCAGGGAGCTATTTTCTTCTCTAATCTGTAATTTGACACTTTGTTGTACCCTCCTGCAACTTCACTTTATCTAGATCTGACACCTATAACCTTCAATCATGAAAACTTTGGGAGGGGGTTGTGGTGTTTAAAGGCTTGCCTCAATCAAGCCCCAGAGAGACATTCAAGCCTTTCGAACACCGTTGTTAGATAGAGAGTGTGTGCCCTTGTGAGACAGAGGCAAAAACCAAATGATAAATTCTCACAAACACAAATGATATCACCTTGTAGTGAAGATCTCATGGGAGGAAGAAGCTCTTCATGTCATGAGGAGATGGATGCTCAAATCTGCAAATACAAACACATAAACAACACAATTCTTCTCTTGCAACACAATGAAAGCCTTGAATCACCTTTAGAACACAATAGCTTGCTAGTAATCATCTAGTAATGTTCTAATTTACAAATGAATGCCTAAACATGCTTTTATATGCAACTACAAACAATCCCGCTGAGAATTTCATAATTCAAACTTATCGTGTCAACATAGGACCCAAATAACGGTCGTAAGCCGACACCCAAAAATTGGGACTGACCTAAAATAGGGCAAGACTAGGGTGCGGGCGTCCAAGTCCTCCCCCCTATTTTGGGTAGGGATTATCTCAAGTGATCCCCCTAGGCCCTATTTGCCAAGACAGTTAGGGGTTTTCTCATCGGGATGTTGAAATATGATGTAATATGTCCTAAATGCACACTAAAGACCTGGGAGCTAAACCTTATGAGGGAAAAGCCCCCAAAGGGACATTTTTTGACATTACACTTATAATTCCAAATCAATTCATATGCAATAGTATGATTGCAAATGCAATCCAGTCAAATGTTAGTTCAATACCAACATCACTGTATGGAAACACTCAAAACCACATAGTGATAGGCTTAAGTATGCATTCCTTGTACACAATGTGATTATCACTCACACGGGTCGCACATACAAGTGTGACTAGCTCATAGGTATAAACCATATACCCAAAATGAATAACTCATCTATATACCACATAAACACATTGTGACTAGCTCTTGCATATCCCATATACATAGAGAAAATAACTTATGCATGCATCACATACACCCAGAGTGACTATCTCATGCATACAACACATATACACTAGGAGAATAATTCATGCATGCATCACTTACACAAAGAGTGACTAGCTCATGCATACAACACACATACACATGGAGAATAATTCATGCATGCATCACATACACACAGCTCTGTGACTAGCTCATGCATACAACCCATATACACAAGGTGCTTAATTCATACCTAAATCACATAGACACAATGTGAATAACTCCGGTAGGAAAAACATATACACCATGTGACTAATTCACATATACACAATGTGACTAATTTACATATACACAATGTGAATAGCTTGTACAGGCATCATATGCACATCATAGATTAATATCTTATCCAGGTAACAAGAAGGAATAGTTGCACCCATATTGCAAGCATCTTCCCATTTGTCTGATTCACTAGCCCACAAATCCTCAAATATATCCCAAACCTGAAAAAGGAATGTTGGTATATCTAATGATACACCATGGGTTCCATCATTTGTCCTAATTTGTAGCCATCTATGATGACAAGCAAGCATCCCATACTACTTGTGGTCATCACTGGCAAGGGCTCAAGTGAAATACACATAGCATAGTAGGTCCCTAATACAGATACACATAGTGATTGACTCACACATACATAGTGACCAACTAGTAGTAGATAGTGGATGTAACCTATTACATGCACCTTCCTGATGAGTCTAGTTTATGACTCAATTTTGTTAGACTTTATTATCCATTCGCTATAGTTATCATGGACTTTGGTACTTAGATCTTGATCTTTTCATGACATTTCCTCAAAATCATAAGATGTTGGGCATAGGTTATTTCCAATCTTTAATAAAATTGACATGCTATATGAACTATCTATGTTAATTTTTCATGTGGTTAATGAATGTTACTCTAAGATAGTTACAGATATGCAATTACTGTGTGTACTAATATTGCTATGCAGATATAATTAGCATCCATAAAGTCAAGGAAGATTCTGCTAGTTGGTTACTCGCCATCAAAGTCAAGCAAGGTGGTCGTTCAAATGTCCAAATGGATGGAAGATAACCACCTTGTAACTGGTCTTAATTACTTGTTGAGAAAATTTAGGAGTTACTATTGTGCTAAATCTGTGTTGAAGTGAATTGCTTGACCAGATTCCACACATGCATAGCCTCCTCTCCACTTTCTATGCTTTCCCTAAAGTCGTGTCCTCCTAATCTGTTGGAGTTGATCGCCTTGCTAGGTAGTTGGTTTTGTAGTTTTCTTTCTATAAATAAGAATCAGATGCTAATCTAAGGGGTTGATTAATCTGAGGTTGTACTTGCATTATCCAATTTTTAGTAATATAGTCAAGTTGTTCATTTGTACTCATGTTTTCCAACGAATAAAATGAAGTTATAAGTTCACATCTCTGAGCTTACATTTGTCTTAGGGAATACTCATCCAAGGGGCCCCACTTGGTGAGAATTCCATCCTTTAGTTTAGTTGTATTTTCTATTAAGCAGTTAGTGAAATCTGGCATTGAATGTTCCTGCAGCCACTAGAATTCCATTCTGTATCTATTCCTGTAGCCAAAGCAGACAGAGTAGTTTCCTGTTTGCTTGCTCAAAATTTCATTTTCTGTCATGCACTTTAGCATAGCATAGTTGTTGGTTGACATTCAACATTTATGTTATTTCTTTCCAAGCAGTTTATTTTCAGCATTATGACTTTCTTAGCTGTAGAATTAATGTGGCTACTTTTGAAGTTCCTAGTGCACATACTGTACTGAACCATTTCAAGTTGACGTGCCTGGGTTGACAAGTTAAATGCATCTTCTGTTGATAACTAAGAGGGGGGGTGAATCAGTTATCCTAATTATTTCTTCTTCTTAACTTTCTTATTACTCAATGCAGCATTAATTCAAACAAGCAAACATTACCATGAAATGAAAAACACATGACACAGTATTTTTGACGTGGAAACCCTGTTAAGGGAGAAAACCACGGGGTGATTAACCCAAAGATTATTCTCTGTTAGAAGAATAAAGAATTACAAAATGGCACTTGCCAATTAGGGCTCACTGCCTGAGCACACTGCTCACAAAGAGGCACACTGCCTACAAGGAGATACACTGTCTACAAAAGAATGTTATACAATATTTGAACTGATTGAAGCATCCACATATGCTGGAGTTCAGTTCCGGTTAGGCTCAGTACACTGATCTGCTGCACTTCATCTTTCCTCTTCTCTTTATTCTGCTTTCCTTTCACATACCGGATCTTACTTACTGCTTCTGCTCTGCTCTATTCTTGTTCGCATACCACATACTCTCCATACACAACTAAATCCATCCTATATATATCCGCACTAGTGATTTCATTATCTTTGTAGTCGGCACCCGGAACAGTCTATCTTCTTACAAACTCTGTTCTGTCAGCTGAATCCTTGCACATCAAGTAATGCGGATCAAGCATATACTTGTAGAAATCATTAATCATGTCGGCCAAACATGATTCATGCCCTCCCAACCTTTACCATTATCAGTAACACATCTGGAAAATAGTCTGATGTTCAGTCAGTCAGTTTTTCCTCTATTCACACTGTCACTCAGGAACCCGGTACTCAAGTATTCATAACTTTTACCTCATCTATCACCGGAGGCTACAACCTTGGAATCCATTACTCAAGGTAGTCCTCTTGACTTCCCCAAAACTACACTTTGCCAAGATGCTTCCTCTGAGAGATCTAGACCAGTCTGTCGGACCTTGTCACATGCTCTATTCTTGTTCACCGGACCACAATAATCTTCATTCTGACTTCCAGTAGAGACACACCATGACTTGCGGATATGTGGGATGACCTTTGTTGCCATCAATGACAACAACCATGAATCCATAGAGTGTCTCTTGCCAACAATCTCCCCCTTTGGCATTGATGGCAACACTTAGTGAAAAATGACTAAGTGTTTACACTATGCTCCCCCTTGGCTAATGCTCTGTCTTTATATACATTTTCTGGAGCTACCCCTTAGTTGGATTCCTCATTTTTCACTGCTCCTCACTCCCCCTTTAACATCAATGGCAAAGGGTAGGGTCCGTACACCAAAATTTTCAAAAATTTTACTATACTTGGTTGTATATTACATATTCACAAAAACTAAAGAATGTCTGCAAAGGATGTCTTCAACTGGATGAGTTCTGTAGCCCAACTTTGCTTCATTCTATCCAAAATTGAAATGTGACCACTCAACAAAAATGCAAAAGCTTCTGCCCTCTTAAGATCTGTCGGATCATTGGTTTGGGTGGTAGTTTGAGCATCACTTATGGCCTCATGCATGGTCTCTAACTTAGGGATAATAATCCTTCTAAGTTCTCTCATCCAGTTAATTATATTCTTCCTTTCCTTCTCAAAGTTCTTTATTGCATTTGTGATTGCAATAGTTTGACATTCTTGATTTACTATGGAGGAAGAGAGAGGATCAAAACTTTGAGATAAACTTAGTAGTTTGTCATGTTCCTCTTTTATTTTCTTTTCAATTTTTACTATTGCTTTTGACCAGGAGATACAAAATTTGTAAATGTCACCGCCATCCTTAAGAGCATTTTCTAAGCTCTTTATTCCAATACTCATATTTCTTCTATCATTAGAGATTAATCCTAGTACCTCTAAGAATCTTTTATCCAAAAACTCCTTCCGGACCTTTTCTTCAACTGATTTTTCTAGAGAATCAAAATATGTACCAACACTGCTGACTAAGGTTTTGAGATTACCGGAAGAGGAGGCTGTGGGATCCTTCTGAAAGGATGGTATGATCTTTTCCAGCACTCCGGATGCAACTTCTATCAACTCACAGTCTTCCATATGAGACTTGAGGAGTTTTTTGTTTGCCTTAGCATGTGCAAATGAAGATATCTTCATTGTCTATGCCGGAGAAAGAGAATCAAAATTGAATGGACCTTGTAGAAGCTCCGGTTCATCAATCTCTAATGTTTCCTTACTCAAAAATTTTGGACAGTTTGTGCAGTGTCTCTTGCCAAAGATAGATGTTTCTTCTCTTCTGCAGTCCGGGAGCTGTCCTTCAGAATTTTCTCTCCCTCTACATTCCCACCACTAGAAGTTGTGGTTTTCTCTGGTGAAGTCTTCTGTCCTTCTGCAATCTTTGCACTGTCACCTTCTTTTTCTTTCACTGCTGCTTCTTTCTCTTGTAATTTCTCTTCTTCTTTGGATCCGGAGACTGTAGAGGAAACTGAAGGAGAAATGTGGGTTTGTTCAGGGCCCATCTCTTCTATTGCTTTCTCAGAAGTTTCTTCTACAACACTTGTGGATGAAGGATCAGTACCCAAGTCCTCTACAACAGGAAGATTAAATCTTTTGAAGGCCTTCCGGAGGATCTCTTCTGTATCCATGGCCTCCTTGTCAGTCTCACCAAGCATGAGTTGATTCATCCTTGCTTTACTCCTGAACTCATCTTTGCAGTCTTTGAATATTATGTTCATTATCTTGGGATCAATTTGAGGATATAGCTGAATAGCTATTTGCTCCCAGATCTCAAGATCTTTTGCCAGGGCAATGTTCTTTCTTATTTCTAACTCCTTTTCTAGGCTTTTAGGAGTTAGAGATATAATCTCAATGAAAGCCTTATTGTATATGTTCAGATACCTGATTGTGGCTTCCTGCAGGATCTTTTGGTCAGCCTCATTGTAGTCATCATAGAATTCGGCCATTGGTTGAAGGTTTCCATCCATAGTGACTGATTTGATTACACTCTCTAGAGACAGGGTGGGCTTTTCAACAAATTCCTCTGCCATTTCTTCCTTGTCTTGGCCTGTGGAGGGTTTACTAGATCCTTTCTTCTTCTGCTTCTTTATTTCCTTTACCCCCTCATCTGATTCAGTTTCCTCTTCATCTTTCTGACTTGTATAAGCCCTTGTGGCTTTTATTTTAGACCTTTTCTCTCCTTTACCGGATGTCTGACCTTCCAGTTTTGATGTTTTTGAGCTTTTGGTTGTGACAGGTGTAGATCCTTTTGATGATCTGGTTCAGGTTGAGGTTTCCACCGGAGTACTTTTCTTGCTTTTTTTTCTGCCTCTTTCTTCTCTTCCTCAGCCTTTCGCCTCTTTTCCCGGTTGGCATCAAGTGCCTCCTTTGGGATGCCTAGGCCTTGGGCAATATGTTCTACTTCTTTTCTCACCTTCCTTTTTATCTCAGGTTCTCTAAGTTCCACATGGATTTTCACACTCAGCTCCTCAAAGGTTCCAAACCTTTCTGCCTTTGGATCTTTGGGCTGACTAAGCATGTGTTGAACATGCAGTTCCACAATTTGTTCATCAACCTCATACCCCATGGGCATGATCCAGATTGTCCTTGGCTCTACTGCCTCCATTAGGCATTGATCAGTATCAACCATAAAGCAGACTGAGTCTTTGTATTTTTCAACAAGAGACTGGGGAATTCTTTCTCTTGCTTGCATCATACTCTGGAAGTTTTTGAAGTATCCCCACAGGGCTGTATTTCTTGCTTTGGCATCCCCAAGTCCATGTAAATAATCTCTGATCTGAACTGCTACAGGTTTTTCATTCTGCCATACCCATCCACTTGATCCGGGCAACTCATTCATGAAGTAGAAAAATAGACATAATATAAGTGTATCATACTTGAAAGAATTCTTTTTGTCCTTTTTGATCTTTTGTATATTTTCCATTAATTGGCTTAAAAGAAGTTCACAGAGATCATACTCTGCATTCTTCCTCAGCATCTCATAGGTAGTATATACTGCAGTTCCGGATACAGAATTCTCCCTACTGGAGTGATAAATCTTGTATCCTATTATCATAGATGCAAATTTGATATCCAGGTCAGAGATATCTTCAATGGTCATTGCCCTCTTATCAAATTTTGATCCGGTGGCCTCAGTTACAATGTTATTTTTGACGGATTTGAGGATAGGTATCCCTCCGGAAGAGTATAGACCAGTTACTACCCTAATTGCCTCTTTTGTGATCTTGCAGGGTCTATCCAGCCATAGGAAGTTGTCATGCATCCTACTCAATACGTACCGGACCCATTCATCTTCTTCAAAGCAGGGGAAATGAATGAATTGATCAAAATGTTTCTTCTGGATACCCTTATACTCTGGTTTAAGCTCAAAAGCATTGTCTATCAGTTGTTTGTGATAGAAATCTCTCAATTTGAATTCCCCAAATTCCTCAATACTTGCATGTATGTAAACCCTAATGTCTTCTGTGTGTAAAACGCCATGTGGATCACTAGAGAATGCTCCTAAGGGATCTACCTCCAATGACTTGTATGGGTGTTTCTTAAATTTAGGTCGACGCCTATCTGAGATCTTTACTATATTCAGAGTAGCCATTTTTCAAAAGATTTGCAATGAGATATTGAAAATGGAAAATACCTTATGCGCCTTCGGTTACACGGAGTGGTTGGATTGATTTCTGTATGTAATGACTTCTGCAAGTGATCTTCGGTGAACTTGATGAATTTTGTTGCAGAGCTCCACTTTTCGCTTCTTCTTGAGTGCAGAATGAACAAGTGATTTATGAGAAATCCCTTATATTGCTCTACAAACCCTAATATCTGATTGCAATAAATGCTCGACCTACATTATTCTAGTTTGCCTTATTCGGATGACTTGAAGAACCGGATCAATCCTAATCTATGAACATCATGCGGATCTTCCAACCATGAACAAATCAAGATGACACATCACAAGGACATCCCAAACACTCTGTCTAATCCGCAGAATAAGACAATGCACTTCTGGATCTCTCCAGACCTTTTTGTAATCCTCTGTCATTTCGGAGCATCTCCCGGAACAGGTTCTACTTGATCGATCACACCTTCTTCACATCTTCATGCGAACCTCTGAAATCTTATCTGGATCATCTCAAGACTCATATCTACAAACCCTTTACTCCGCATCCTGTGCCACATCTGACACCACTTGATTGGCTAGGGAAACAGGGTTTTCTTTGTGTCTCCCCCTGAGCCAGAGCTCACCTTTTAATTTCTGGAAGGAATATCAGCACCAGAGTCTGGTGCGGATCCAACCTCTACATTCTCTGAACTTTTCTTCACCCAAATATTGTTCATCTCATTCTTAACTTCATCTGCATTCATCTTTTGTTTACCCTTGTCTTGATTCTGATTATATACCGGACCTCTTTTGTCCTGATTCTTGCTTCTATAGACTTTTGCATTATGACTGGACCTATTACAGATTTGGCAAACAACATTTCTTTGCATATTTGACTGATAACCTCTTGATCTGCATTGATTATCCATATGACCTACTCTATTGCATGCAAAGCATCTACCATTGAATGATTTGTTCATTTGCATATTTCTGCATTCATGAGACTTGTGTCCATACCTTTTGCAATTAAAGCACTGTCCGGAGAAGGATGAATTAGTCTGATTCATTCTCTTTCTGCACTAATTAGCTTTGTGACCAAAGTGATTGCAGCTGTGGCAGTATCCATTCAAGGATGGATATCTTTGAGCATTGGGCTATCTTACCGGAGGTCTTCTAGGCCTATTCCTTGGATTTTCTGATCCAAAATTTTTCTGACTGGATCCGGAGCTTTCTCCTTTCTCATATCCCAAACCACACTTGTCATCTGCCCTCTTTTGACTTCCAAGAAGAACTTCAAGTTGAGCAGAACTTATCTTGAATTTCTCTTTATATTCATTTGCTGTTTGAAGATCCCTTTTGAGAGAGACAATTTGATCCTCAAGTTTTTCTTCATTATCTTTAGCATCTTCAAGATCAGATTCAAGATGTCTGATAATCCTATCCATCTGGTGGCAATCTTCCGATTTCTCTTTAAGAGATTGTCTTAGATTGTCTTCAATTTTTCTTTTCTCTTCAACCTCTTGAGTAAACTTTATAACTCCTGATTCCATTTCATGTCTTACCATAATGACTTCTTTTGATAACTTTTCACATAACTTGGTTTTCTTAGTCAGTTCTTCATTTGCATTACTTTCTTCACTTTGTCTTGCCAATTGCTGGAGCAGCTCCTTTCTCTTTTTCATAGAGAGACTTAATTTGTCTTTTAGTTCTCTCATGAACTCATCAGCCTGTTTGAGTCTTTCCTTTAATTCATTGACTTCAGAGTTTGACTGTTCAAGATCCTCAAGGGCAGTCTTGAGTTGCTCCCTTAAACCATATGCATCCATTTGAACTCCCAGATCTTCCTCAAGCTGTTAGGCTCTTTTAGGAGGAACTTGGCTCTGATACCAATTGTTGATAACTGAGAGGGGGGGGTGAATCAGTTATCCTAATTTTTTCTTCTTAACTTTCTTATTACTCAATGCAGCATTAATTCAAACAAGCAAACATTACCATGAAATGAAAAACACATGACACAGTATTTTTGACATGGAAACCCTGTTAAGGGAGAAAACCACGGGGTGATTAACCCAAAGATTATTCTCTGTTACAAGAATAAGGAATTACAAAATGGCACTTGCCAATTAGGGCTCACTGCCCGAGCACACTGCTCATAAAGAGGCACACTGCCTACAAGGAGATACACTGTCTACAAAAGAATGTTATACAATATTTGAACTAATTGAAGCATCCACATATGCTGAAGTTCAGTTCTGGTTAGGCTCAGTACACTGATCTGCTGCACTTCATCTTTCCTCTTCTCTTTATTCTGCTTTCCTTTCACATACCGGATCTTACTTACTGCTTCTGCTCTGCTCTATTCTTGTTCGCATACCACATACTCTCCATACACAACTAAATCCATCCTATATATATCCGCACTAGTGATTTCATTATCTTTCTAGTCGGCACTCGGAACAGTCTATCTTCTCACAAACTCTGTTCTGTCAGCTGAATCCTTGCACATCAAGTAATGCGGATCAAGCATATACTTGTAGAAATCATTAATCATGTCGGCCAAACATGATTCATGCCTTCCCAACCTTTACCATTATCAGTAACACATCCAGAAAATAGTCTGATGTTCTGTCAGTCAGTTTTTCATCTGTTCACACTGTCACTCAGGAACCCGGTACTCAAGTATTCATAACTTTTACCTCATCTATCACCAGAGGCTACAACCTTGGAATCCATTACTCAAGGTAGTCCTCTTGACTTCCCCAAAACCACACTTTGCCAAGATGCTTCCTCTGAGAGATCCGGACCAGTCTATCAGACCTTGCCACATGCTCTGTTCTTGTTCACCGGACCACAATAATCTTCATTCTGACTTCCGGTAGAGACACACCATGACTTGCGGATATGTGGGATGACCTTTGTTGCCATCAATGACAACAACCATGAATCCATATAGTGTATCTTGCCAACATCTTCATAGTGATTAAGAGAGCTATTTAGGTTAGATGTCCAATCTCTGAGTCACAGCTCTATGGGCTGAGTTGTTAAATCATTGTAGGAGATCAACATTTTTGGCACTATTGTCAGGGATGGTGTCAAACTAGGAAGAAATTTGGAGTCATTTTTAGTATTATTTCTTGCAAAAGTATTTGTGGAAGTGTGCTCTTAGTATATCCTTTATTTAGGAAGTAACGATCCACAATCCATTCACAACATTCTTTGTGTCAGGGGGCTGATATTGAGTATATTGCATGCATAGAGGCAGAAGAAGAGATGCTTTAGGGAGATTCCTTCCTAATGATTCAAATTACCTAGTAGAAGAAGTAGAAGTGAATCCTTTCCTTGATGCATTCTCTGATTTGAATAGTTCTGAAACATCCTTTGAAGAACAAGCTACCCAAAACTTGATTGACAATCCATTTGCCTTGATAATAAGACAAGCAGCTATGGCTGCCCAAAATGCACCCAATCAAACAACCTTTCCATTTCCTATTGCTCATCAAAATGAAATGGATAATCTCAAAAACATCCTTGCTTCATCTCTCCCCAAGTTCTATGGACTTGCAACAGAGGACCGAGACACCTTCTTATTTGAATTTGATATCCTCTGCAGAAGCTATGTCTACACTACTGATGCTTATAGGCTTAAGCTATTTCCTACTACCATGAAAGATGCTGCATTAAGGTGGTTTATGGGTCTAAGTAGTGATATTGTCAACACTTTGGATGAGATGAAAGAGAAATTTCTTGAGAAGTATAAAGACTTCTGTAGGGATGGAGATATGAGAGGAAATGATATTTTCAAATGCAACAGAAAGAGGATGAATGTTTGGAGGATTACATCTCAAGGTTCCTATTTTGTTTACAAAATCCTCCCCATCATACACTCAATGAGGAGTCTCAGAAACTACTCTTCCTTAGAGGAATAAGTGTGCATTGTACAGATGTCTTGGATTTAATGGGAGGAGGAGATATTACCCAAGTGTCTTCAAAGGATATTAAGAAGTTGTGCTAGAATTATTCTAGAACAACCATGAAGAAAGGAAGAGGTTACCATTCCCTTATGGGAAAAACCTCTACCAATGGAGTTTGAAGGATGGAGATAAGTCACTTGCTATCTAATTTTAAGCAAGATATTATAAATAATATGGCCACCCAGCTGGACACACTTCAGGCAAAGAAGAAGCATGAAGAGGCCGAGGCAATGTTGGCAGAATATTGTCCTCATTGCAGACAAAAGAAGAGGGACTACAGATGCAAGATGGTAGCTAACATTGATACTAAGTACATTCCAACTGAGTTCAAGCCAATCCAAGTTGAAGAAGATCAAGTCTACTATGTTGTACAAAGGAGGCCATGGGCTCCAACACAAGGTATGTCACCATATCCATTATCACTTGTTGGACCATATTTTAATACTTATGCATCTAGTAACTAATGGAAACAACCATCTCCATCTAATTATGGAGGATATCCACCTCATCCTTGGAATAACCCTCCAAATACTTGGCAAAATTACCAAAACCATGCACCTCAGTGGCAACAACCTCAGGGGAATTAGCAGTCACCTCCTAGAAATTGGCAGCAAACATCTCAATGCAGGGGTGGGCAGCAATGCCCAAATGAAACAACTAATTATATGCAGCCACCTTCTCAGCCCCAGCAACCTACTATAATGCCTCCACCTACTAGTTCCAATTAAAATGCACCTAAACCTACTCAATTACCAACTCAACCCTCACCTAACCTAAATAATAGACCACAGCAGCAGCTAGTATATTATGCTAATACAAATCAATTCCCTGCATATGCTATGAATATAAGTGACATCCACCTGCGTTCAGGAACTACCTTGGCAACTCCTTCCAGACCCATCGTTACTGAGCTTCCTGAGGAGGAAGAGGAGCCTTTAAATACCCCCATTCAACCAAATGCACCTGAAAATCCTGAACCAGTACCAGTCAAGCAAACTGCCCAAGAACCACCATTTCCACAAAGGTTGGAAACTATGAAACAAAACAAAGAGGAAGAGGAACCCACCTTTGACATTCTAGAGAAGTTGAAACATATATATGTCAAGATCCCTCTATTTCAGGCCATAAAAGATGTTCGTATATATGGAAAATCAATCAAGGAAGCATGCCTTAAGAAGCCAGACGGAAAAAGGAAAGACCCCACTATGGTTCATGTGGTGGGATAGTTGGCTGACATCATGCTTGGGAAAGTTACTATTCCCAAATATAATGATCCAGAGAGTCCTGTGGTAGGAGTTGTTATAAATGGGATCCAAATCAGAAATGCTATGATTGATCTAGGAGTAGCCATAAATGTAATGACCAAGGATATCCTGTGGCAACTAAATTTTGCAAACATGAGACCTACTCCTACTATCCTACAGCTTGCTGATAGGTCTACTGTTAAACTTGATGGGATAGTAGAGGACATTGTGGTATCCCTGGACTCATGGGAATATCTAGCTGATTTCATGATACTTTCTCCTAAATCTACATTGGGAGGATACCCCATCATTCTGGGAAGGCCGTGGTTAGCCATAACAAATGCTTATATTGGATGCCGGTCAGGATACATGACCATCTCTGATGGGAGAAGTAGTAAAAGACTTGTTCTTTACCCACCTGCACATCCATCTCATGATATGTATAATCCTATTTGGCAACATATTGGTGAAGAGGCAGAGGAAGCTAATTTTGTGGAATAGCTTATGATGTTAGGTAGTAGTTCTTTCATGTAGCTTCAAGAGGAAGAGGAGGTGTTGTCTAACATAATTCAGAATCATTGTGAAGTATAGGAAGCATCATCCTCTCATTCTGCTGATCCAGTGAAGATACTTATTCCCACTTTTCCTGTAGAAACAGGTATGTCTCATAAATTCCTTCCACAAGAAATTAAGGTACCAAGCATTAGTGAAGCAACTATGGTAGACTTAACAACTCAAGTGGATATTTCAGAAGAAAGATATCTAAATATTAACAAATGGACTCAAGAATAGCAGTTGTCTTTAACAAATTTGTTAAAAAAAATAGGAATGCCTTTACATGGGATTACCATGACATGAAAGGACTAGATCCCAGATTATGCACCCATAGGATTTACATAAAGGAAGATTGTACACCAGTAAGACTGCCACAAAGGAGAATCAACCCTACACTATGAGAAATTGTCAAAGAAGAATTACATAAGCTATTAGATGCAGGATTTATCTACCCAATCTAAGATAGCTACTGGGTGTCTCCTTTGGTTCTCATAGCCAAAAAGGGAGGGAAATGGAGAGTCTGTATTGATTACAGAGAATTAAACTCTACCACCAAAAAGGATCATTTTCCCGTTCCTTTCATAGACCAAGTATTGGACTCACTTACAGGAAAGCTGTACTTTTCCTTTTTGGATGGGCTCAGTGGTTACAATCAGATACAAATTGAACCAGAAGATCAAGAGAAAACAACATTTACCTATCCTTAGGGGACATATGCCTACTCAGTGCTTCCATTTGGCTTATGCAATGCACCTACAACTTTCCAAAGGGAAATCATTAGCATATTTTAAGATATCTCACATGATTGCATGGAAATCTATACAGACGATTTCACTATTTATGGCACGTTACTTTTGAAGAGGCATTAACAAACTTAGGGAAGGTGTTGGAGAGATGTGAAGACCACAATCTATCCTTGAATAGTGCAAAGTGCTTCATGATGATGCAGGAAGGAGTAGTACTTGGCCACTATATCTCTCCAAAAGGAATCCAGGTCAACCCAGCAAAGGTTGAAGTCATCATCAATCTCCCCATTCCTACAAAGGAAAAAGATGTGAGAAGCTTCTTGGGTCACACAAGGTACTATAGACGTTTCATCAAAGATTTTAGCAAAATGGCAACCCCATTATATACTCTTCTCATGAAGTATGGTGAATTTCAATGGAATGAAGACTGTGACAAAGCATTTTCTGATTTAAAGGCAACATTAACTCATGCTCCTATACTTAAAGGGCCCAATTGGGAGCTTCCTTTCCACATCCATACTGATGCATCATATTATGCCATAGGAGCAGTCTTAGCACAGAAAGAAGGAGACATTGAGTATGCTATTTATTTTGTTAGAAAAACTTACAGGGAGCTGAGTTCAATTATATAGTAACAGAGAAGGAAATGCTGGCAGTAATGTATGCACTCAACAAATTTAGGCACTACATAACAGGCTATCAAATCTTTGTGCAAATAGATCATGCAGCCATTAGGTATCTTATGAACTAACCTCTAATATCAGGTAGATTAGTAAGATGGGTGTTTCTAATGCAAGAATTTGACATCACTATTGTGGATAAGTCAGGGAAGCCCAATGTCATTGCAGACTTTCTTTCAAGACTAACTACATCACAGGACAACCAAGTCATTAATGAATTTTTCCCTGATGAAGATTTGTTTTCAATCACTGTGCAAACACCCTGGTATGCTGACACAGCTAATTATCTGGTCACAGGAAGAGTCCCTCCTCATTTCTCTTCAAAGCAGAGAAGGGTACTCATTGAAAAGTCTTTTCCTTTTTCATGGATTGCTAGATGTTTGTTTTACATTGGACCAGACAATGTCATGAGGAGATGTGTGAGAGAAGATGAAACATATGACATTTTACATGCATGCCACAATGAACCATGTGGAGTGCATTTTGTAGCAAAGAGGACAGCAATGAAGATTTTGAATGTAGGTTATTACTGGCCCACACTCCAAAAGGATGCAGGAAGATATACAAAGAAATGTGATAGATGCCAGAGGATGGGATGACCAACCAAATCTGATGAGATGCTCCTTTACCCTCAGCTTGTGATTACTCCATTTGATAAGTGGGGATTAGATTTTGTAGGACCCATTGATCCTCCATCCAATGGTAAATCCTATATCTTAGTATGCACTGATTATGTAACCAAATGGGTAGAAGTTAAGGCCATGAAGCATGCAAGAGATAATAAGGTTGCATAATTTCTTTATGAGTTAATTTTCACATGATATTGAGTCCCTAGAGAGTTACTGACTTATCAAGGAGATCAATTCACCTTAACCCTAGTTGCAGCACTAGTCAATGAGTACAACATAATGCACAAGAAATCTACTCCTTATTACCCTCAGGCCAATGGCCAAGTTGAGGTGACTAACAAGGAAATTGAAGCCATTATGACCAAAACTCTGGTTGTCCATAGGAAGGATTGGGCAAACATGTTGCCAGAAGCTATTTGGGCCTATAGGACAACCTGGAAAACAACCACAGGCTGCACTCCTTTTCAGTTACTATATCAAAAAACAATCATGATACCTATTGAATTTGAACATAAGACTCTTCGGACCACAATAGACTTGGGGATGGATCTCTCTGAGGTACAAAATGAAAGAATCATGTAGGTCAATGCTTTGGATGAGATGAGGAAAGTAGCCTTACATCACACAGAGGTGGTACAGAGTCAGAGAATAAAGTGGCATGACAAATTCATCAAAGATAAGAAATTCTAGCCAGGTGACTGAGCATTGGTCTATGACTCAAGGTATCAGGATAATGTAGGAAAATTAAAGACAAGGTGGCTAGGTCCATATGAGATTGCTGAAATTTTTTTCAATGGTGATCAACTTACCACCATTGACACTGTCAGATTTAAACTATTAGTCAATGGTCATCGCCTCAGGTTGTATCACTAGCCAACTTCAAAGGAAGAGTTCCTGTAACAATTCAATTAGCATGCAACTCCTAAACTTCTTGCAGCCGAAGGTAGTGGACCTAGTGTCCCTCCTTGTGGCTAACCGAGGCTTGACACTTGTCATAATAAAGACTTCCACTTTTGTGGGGTCCACTTATTCATTCAATCACCCATCCGCCATCCACATCCATCATTCTCTCTTCCATTATGTTGCCATGATCTCACTTCATCCCACCTCACTTGATTTCACTCCACTCTCATTAATTGCTCAATCAATTCTTAAAAGGTGACTGGTACTTTCTCCATGATTTTTACAATTGATCTTCCGCACATCGAGGTACACACACTTTAATTTGTTATATCTTAATTATCTTTTAGTACATTAATTTAATTATTGTAAATTGATGTCGATGTTGTCCATAGCATGTAATTATTCCCTACCCCATCTAGTCACGCATCACCATTCCGCATGCGAGGACACATGCTCAATTTTAGGTTGGGGAGGGAGTGTGAATACCATGTCCACATGTCAATCCATGTGCTTTATGCCAGAATGTTAACAAATTTTAAAATTGAATGATTTGAATTCTGAGTGAGATGACGGCTCGGAAGTGTGAGGTGATAGCCTTCATTGATTACTCCTTAATGCCTGTGAGAGAAGCAGCTTATAGAGAATATGAGAAGGTTGCAAACACTATTGGAGAATCTATAAAGGGACATTTGACACAAAGGTGGAACAGTTTGTCTGATGAGCTAAAACAAGAAGAGCCTCACTCTCTACAAAACTATACTGCAGCATGTAGAAGAGTGGATAGATATATATAGATTGGGAGGACAAAGGGACAATTCTGGCTTCCCTTAATCTTCCAACCACGTATCCTATTGTGGTCTATGCTAAACTACTAGTTTTACTAGTATGATATTGCTGAAGAGAGGCAGGGATGGAACGGATTGGATAGACAACAAGGGTTCTATTGGGATCCTAACTCACACAATAGAGAAACTGATATAGGATAGCTGGCAGTTGCTAATTTCAAGGCATTGACCAAACAAAAGAACAACCCTTCCTCTGCTAGAGGACCGGCAAAGTTTTAGGTTGGGGAGAGTGATGAGTCTAGTTTATGACTCAATTTTGTTAGACTTTATTATCCATTTGCTATAGTTATCATGGACTTTGGTACTTAGATCTTGATCTTTTCATGACATTTCCTCAAAATCATAAGATGTTGGGCATAGGTTATTTCCTATAATCTTTAATGACATTGACATGCTATATGAACTATAAGATAGTTACAGATATGCAATTATTGTGCGTACTAATATTTTTATGCAGATATAATTAGCAGGCATAAAGTTGAGGAAGATTCTATCAGTTGGTTACTCACCATCAAAGTCAAGCAAGGTGGTCATTCAAATGTCCAAATGGAGGGAAGATAACCACCTTGTAACTGGTCTTAATTACTTGTTGAGCAAATTTAGGAGTTACTGTTGTGCTAGATCTGCGTTGAAGTGACTTGCTTGACCAGATTCCATGCATGCATAACCTCCTCTCCACTTTCTATGCTTTCCCTAAAGTGGCATCCTCCTATTCTGTTGGTGTTGACCGCCTTGTTAGGTAGTTGGTTTTGTATTTATTTCTATAAATAAGACTTAGATGCTCCTTCTGAGTGGTTGATTAATCAGAGGTTGTACTTGGATTATCCAATTTTTAGTAATACAGTCACGTTGTTCATTTCTACTCATGTTTTCCAATGAATAAAATGAAGTTATAAGTTCACATATCTGAGTTTACATTTGTCTTAGGGAATACTCATCCAAGGGGGGCCACTTGGTGAGCATTCCATCCTTTAGTTTAGTTGTATTTTCTGTTAAGCAGTTAGTTAAATCTCGCATTGAATGTTTCTGCAGCCACTAGAATTCTATTATGTGTATGTTCCTACAACCAAAGTAGACAGAGTAGTTTTCTGTTCGCTTGCCCAAAATTTCATTTTCTGTCATGCACTTCAGCTTAGCATAGTTGTTGGTTGACATTCAACATTTATGTTAGTTCTTTCCAAGCAGTTTATTTTCAGCATTATGACTTTCTTAGCTGTAGAATGAATGTGGCTACTTTTGAAGTTCCTAGTGTACATACCGTACTGACCCATTATAAGTTCACGTCCCTGGGTTGACAAGTTAAATGCATCTTCATAGTGATTAAGAGATCTATTCACGTTAGATGTCCAATCTCTGAGTCACAACTCTATGGGCTTAGTTGTTAAATTATTGTAGGAGATCAACATTTTTGGCGCTGTTGCCGGGGATGGTGTCAAACTAGGAAGAACTTTGGAGTCATTTTTAGTATTATTTCTTGCAAAAGTATTTGTGGAAGTGTGCTCTTAGTATATCCTTTATTTAGGAAGTAATCATCCACAATCCATTCACAACATTATTTGTGTGAGGTGACTGATACTGAGTATATTACATGCATAGAGGTAGAAGAAGAGATGCTTTAGGGAGATTCCTTCCTAATGATTCAAATTACCCAACAGAAGAAGCAAAAGTGAATCCTTTTCTTGATGCATCCTGTAATTTGAATAGTTTTGAAACATCCTCTGAAGAACAAGCTGCCAAAAACTTGATTGACAATCCATTCGCCTTGATAATAAGCCAAGCAGCTATGGCTGCCCAAAATGTACCCAATCAACCAACCTTTACATTTCTAATTGCTCATCAAAATGAAGTGGATAATCTCAAAAACATCCCTTCTTCAGCTCTCCCCAAGTTCTATGGACTTGCAACAGAGGACCCAGAAACCTTCTTGTTTGAATTTGATATCCTCCACAGAATCAATGACTACACTACTGATGGTCATAGGCTTAAGTTGTTTCCTACTACCATGAAAGATCCTGCATTAAGGTGGTTTTTGGGTCTAGGTAGTGATATTGTCAATACTTGGGATGAGATGAAAGAGACATTTCTTGAGAAGTATAAAGGCTTCTGTAGGGGTGGAGATATGAGAGGAAATGATATTTTTTAGAATGCAACAAAAAGAGGATGAAACTTTGGAGGATTACATCTCAAGGTTCCTCTTTTGTTTACAAAAATCTCCCCATCATACACTCAATGAGGAGTCTCATAAACTACTCTTCCTTAGAAGAATAAGTGAGCATTGTACAGATGCCTTGGATTTAATGGGAGGAGATATTACCCAAGTGTATTGGGAGGATATTAAGAAGTTGTGCCAAAATTATTCCAGAGCAGCCATGAAGAAAGGAAGAGGTTACCATTCCCTTATGGGAAAAACCTCTACCAATGGAGTTTCAAGGATGGAGACAAGTCACGGGCTGTTTGATTTTAAGAAAGATATTATAAATAATATGGCCACCCAACTTGACACAATTCAGGCAAAGAAGAAACATGAAGAGGTCAAGGCAATGTTGGCAGAATATTGTCCTCATTGCAGACAAAAGAAGAGGGATTGTGGATGCAAGATGGTAGCTAACATTGATAGTAAGAAGATTCCACTCAAGTTCAAGCCAATCCAAGTTGAAGAAGATCAAGTCTACTATGTTACACAAAGGAGGCCATGGGCTCCAAGACAAGGTATGTCACCATATCCATTATCATTTGGTGGACCATATTTTAATACGTATGCATCTCGTAACCAACGGCAACAGCCATCTCCATCTAATTATGGAGGATATCCACCTCAGCCTTGGAATAACCCTCCAATACTTGCAAATTTACCAAAACCCTGCACCTCAGTGGCAACAACCTCAGGGGAATTGGCAGTCATCTCCTGGTAACTGGCAGCAAACATCTCAATGGAGGGGAGGACAGCAATGCCCAAATCAGACAACTAATTATATGCAGCCACCTTCTCAGCCCTAACAATGTGCTATAATGCCTCCACCTGCTAGTTCCAATTCAAATGCACCTAAACCTACTCAGTTACCAGCTCAGCCCTCACCTAACCCAAATAATAAACCACAGTAACAGCTAGTATATTATGCTGATCCAAATAAATTCCTTGCATTTGTTGTAAATATAAGTGACGTCAACCTGCGTTCAAGAACTACCTTGGCAGATCCTTCATGACCCATCATTACTGAGCTTCTTGAGGAGGAAGACGAGCCTTTAAATACCCCCATTCAGCCAAATGCACCTAAAAATCCTGAACCAGTACCAGTCAAGCAGACTGCCCAAGAACCACCATTTCCATAAAGGTTGGAAACTGTGGAAAAAAGGAAGAGGAAGAGGAACCCACCTTTGACATTCTAGAGCAGTTGAAACATATGTGTCAAGATCCCTCTATTTCAGGCCATAAAAGATGTTCCTATATATGGAAAAGCAATCAAGGAAGCATGCCTTAAGAAGCCAGGCAGAAAATGGAAAGACCCCACTATGGTTCATGTGGTGGGATAGTTGGCTGACATCATGCTTGGGAAAGTGACTCTTCTGAAATATAATGATCCAGGGAGTCCTTTGGTAGGAGTTGTTATAAATGGGATCCAAATCAGAAATGCTCTGATTGATCTAGGAGCAGCCATAAATGTAGTGACCAAGGATATCTTGCAGCAACTAAATGTTGCAAACATGAGACCTACTCCTATTGTCCTATAGCTTGTTGATAGTTCTACTGTTAAACTTGATGGGATAGTAGAGGACCTTGTGGTATCTCTGGACTCATGCGAATATCTAGCTAATTTCATGATACTTTCTCCTAAAGCTACATTGGGAGGATACCCCATCATTCTGGGAAGGCCATGGTTAGCCACAGCAGATGCTTATATTGGATGTTGGTCAGGAGACATGACCATCTCTGATGGGAGAAACAGTAAAAAACTTGTTCTTTACCCACTTGCACAGCCACCTCATGATATGGATAATCCTGTTTGGCCACATATTGGTGAAGAGGCAGAGGAAGCTAATTCTATGGATCAGCTTATGATGTTAGGTAGAAGTTATTTCATGCATCTTCAAGAGTAAGAGGAGGTGTTGTCTAACATAATTTAGAATCATTGTGAAGTATAGGAAGCATCATCCTCTCATTTTGTTGATCCAATGAAGATACTTACTCCCATTTTTCCTGCAGCAACAGGTATGTCTCATTAATTGCTTCCACAAGAAATTAAGGTACCAAGCATTAGTGAAGCAACTATGGTAGACTTAACAACTCAAGTGGAGATTTTAGAAGAAAGATATCTAAATATTAACAACAAATTGACTCAAGAACAGCAACTGTCTTTGACAAATTTGTTAAAAAAGCATAAGAATGCCTTTGCATGGGATTACCATGACATGAAAGGACTAGATCACACATTATGCACCCATACCATTTGCATAAAAGAAGATTGTACACCAGTAAGATTGCCACAAAGGAGAATCAACCCTGCACTAAGAGAAATTGTCAAAGAAGAATTATAGAAGCTATTAGATGCAAGATTTATCTACCCAATCTAAGATAGCCAATGGGTGTCTCCTCTGGTTTTCGTGCCCAAAAAGGGAGGGAAATGGAGAGTCTATATTGATTACAGAGAATTAAACTCTGCCACCAAAAAGGATCATTTTCCCCTTCCTTTCATAGACCAAGTCTTGGACTCACTTGCACGAAAGTAGTACTTTTCTTTTCTGGATGGGCTTAGTGGTTACAATTAGATACATATTGTAACAGAAGATCAAGAGAAAACAACATTTACCTGTCCTTAGGGGACATATGCCTACTCAATGCTTCCATTTGGCTTATGCAATTCACCTGCAACTTTCCAAAGGGCAGTCATTAGCATATTTTCAGATATCTCACATGATTGCATGGAAATCTATATGGACGATTTCATAACTTATGGCACACTACTTTTGAAGAGGCATTAGCAAACTCAGGGAAGGTGTTGGAGAGATGTGAAGACCACAATCTATCCTTGAACAATGCAAAGTGCTTCATGATGATGCAGGAAGGAGTAGTATTTGGCCACTATATCTCTCCAAAAGGAATCCAAGTCGAACCAACAAAGGTTGAAGTCATCATCAATCTGCCCATTCCTACAAAGCGAAAAGATGTGAGAAGCTTCTTTGGTAACGCAAGGTACTATAGACATTTCATCAAAGATTTCAGCAAAATGGCAGCCCCATTATATACTCTTCTCATGAAGTATGGTGAATTTCAATGGAATGAAGACTGTGACAAAGTATTTTTTGATTTAAAGGCAGCATTAACTCATGCTCCTGTTCTTAAAGGGCCCAATTGGGAGCTTCCTTTCCACATTCATACTGATGCATCAGATTATGCCATAGGAGCTATCTTAGGGCAGAAAGAAGGAGCCATTGAGTATGCCATTTATTTTGTCAACAAAAAGTCACAGGGAGCTGAGTTCAATTTTACAATAATAGATAAGGAAATGCTGGCAGTAATCTATGCACTCAACAAATTTAGGCACTACATAATAGGCTATCAAATCCTTGTGCACACAGATCATACATCCATTAGGTATCTTATGAACAAACCTCTAATATCAGGTAGATTGGCAAGATGGGTGTTTCTAATGCAAGAATTTGACATCACTATTGTGGATAAGCCAGGGAAGGCCAATGTTGTTGTAGACTTTCTTTCAAGACTGACTACATCAGAGGACAACCAAGTCATTAATAACTTTTTCCCTGATGAATAATTGTTTTCAATCACTGTGCAAACACCCTGGTATGCTGACACAACCAATTATCTGGTCACAGGAAGAGTCCCTCCTCATTTCTCTCCAAAGGAGAGAAGTGTATGCATTGAAAAGTCTTTTCCTTTTTCATGGATTGTTGGATGTTTGTTTTACACTAGACCAGACAATGTCATGAGGAGATGTGTGAGACAAGATGAAACATATGACATTTTGCATGCATGCCACAATGAACCATGTGGAGTGCATTTTGTAGCAAAAAGGACAACAATGAAGATATGGAATGTAGGTTATTACTAGCCCACACTCCACAAGGATGCAGGAAGATATACAAAGAAATGTGACAGATGCCAGAGGATGGGACGACCAACCAAATCTGATGAGATGCCCCTTTACCCTTAGCTTGTGATTACTCCATTTGATAAGTGGGGATTAGACTTTGTAGGACCTGTTGATCCTCCATCCAATGGTAAATTTTATATCTTAGTATCCACTAATTATGTTACCAAATGGGTAGAAGTTAAGGCCATGAAGCATGCAAGAGATTATAAGGTTCTAGAATTTCTTAATGAGGAAATTTTCACACGATATCGAGTCCGCAGAGAGTTAGTGACTAATCAAGGAGCTCAATTCACCTCAACCCTAGTTGCAGCACTAGTCAATGAGTACAACATAAGGCACAAGAAATCTACTCCTTACCCTCAGGCTAATGGCCAAGTTGAGGTGACTAACAGGGAAATTGAAGCCATTCTAACCAAAACTATGGTTGTCCATAGGAAGGATTGGGCAAACAGGATGCCAAAAGCTATCTAGGCCTATAGGACAACCTGGAAAACAACCAAAGGCTTCACCCCTTTTGAGTTACTATATGGAAAAATAGCCATGATGCCTATTGAATTTGAACATAAGACTCTTCGGACTGCAATAGACTTGGGGATGGATCTCTCTGAAGCACAAAAAGAAAGAATCATGTAACTCAATGCTTTGGATGAGATGAGGAAAGCAGCCTTACATCACAGAGAGGTGATGCAGAATCAGAGAATAAAGTGGCATGAAAAATTCATCAAAGATAAGAAATTCTAGCTAGGTGACTGGGCATTGGTCTATGACTCAAGGTATCAGGATAATGTAGGAAAATTACAGACAATGTGGCTAGGACCATATGAGGTTGCTGAAGTTTTTTTCAATGATGTTCAACTTACCACCATTGACCCTATCATATTTAATCTGTTAGTCAATGGTCATCACCTCAAGCTGTATCACAATCCAACTTCGAAGGAAGAGTTCCTACAACAATTCAATCAGCATGCAACTCCTAAACTTCTTGCAGCTGAAGGTAGTGTACCTAGTGTCCCTCCTTTTGGATAACTGAGGCTCGACACTTGTCATAATAAAGACTTCCACTTTTGTGGGGATCCACTTATTCATTCATTCACCCATCTGCCATCCATAGCCATCATTCTCTCTTCCATTATGTTGCCATGATCTCACTTTATCCCACCTCACTTGCTTTCACTCCACTCTCATTCATTGCTCAATCGATTCTTAAAAGCTGACCAGTACTTTCTCCATGATTTTTACAACTGATCTTCCACACATCGAGGTATGTGCACTTTAATTTGTTATATCTTAATTATCTTTTTGTACATTCATTTAATTATTGTAAATTGATGTCGATGTTGTCCATAGCATGTAATTATTCCCTACCCCATCTAGTCATGCATCACCATTCTACATGGGAGGACACATGCTCAATTTTAGGTTGGGGAGGTAGTGTGAATACCATGTCCACATGTTAATCCATGTGCTTTACACTAGCATGTCACCAAAGTTTAAAATTGAATGATTTGAATTATGAGTGAGATAACGTCTTGCAAGTGTGAGGTGATAGCCTTCATTGATTACTCCTTACTGCCTGTGAGAGAAGCAGCTTATAGAGAATATGAGAAGGTAGCAAACACTATTGGAGAATCTGTAAAGGGACATTTGACACAAAGGTGGAATAGTTTGTCTGATGAGCTAAAACAAGCAGAGCCTCACTCTCTACAGAACTATGTTGCAGCATGTAAAAGAGTGGATAGATATATACAGATTGGGAGAACAAAGGTTCCATTCTGGCTTCCCTTGATCTTCCAACCACGTATCCTATTGTGGTCTATGCTAAATTACAAGTTTTACTAGTACGATATTGCTGAAGAAAGGCAGAGGTGGAATGGATTGGATAGACAAAAAGGGTTCTATTGGGATCCTAACTCACGCACTAGAGAAATTGATATAGGACAGCTGGCAGTTGCTAATTTCAGGGCATTGACCAAATAGAAGAACAACCCTTCCTCTGCTAGAGGACTAGCAATGTCTTAGGTTGGGGAGAGTGATGAGTCTAGTTTATGACTCAATTTTGTTAGACTTTATTATCCATTTGCTATAGTTATCATGGACTTTGGTACTTAGATCTTGATCTTTTCATGACATTTCCTCAAAATCATAAGATGTTGGGCATAGGTTATTTTCTATAATCTTTAATGACATTGACATGCTATATGAACTATCTATGTTAAACTTTCATGTGGTTAATGAATGTTACTCTAAGATAGTTACAGTTATGCAATTATTGTGTGCACTAATATTATTATGCAGATATAATTAGTAGCCATAAAGTTGATGAAGATTCTGCCAGTTGGTTACTCGCCATCAAAGTCAAGCAAGGTGGTCATTCAAATGTCCAAATGGAGGGAAGATAACCACCTTGTAACTAGTCTTCTTTACTTGTTGAATAAATTTAGGAGTTACTGTTGTGCTAGATCTACGTTGAAGCAAATTGCTTGACCAGATTCCATGCATGCATAACCTCCTCTCCACTTTCTATGCTTTCCCTATAGTCGCATCCTCCTATTTTGTTGGAGTTGACCGCCTTGCTAGGTAGTTGGTTTTGTAGTTTTCTTTCTATATATAAGACTCAGATGCTATGTCTAAGTGGTTGATTAATCAGAGGTTGTACTTGGATTATCTAATTTTGGGTAATACAGTCACGTTGTTCATTTGTACTCATGTTTTCCAATAAATAAAATGAACTTATAAGTTCACATCTCTGAGTTTACATTTGTCTTAGGGAATACTCATCCAAGGGGGCCTGCTTGGTGAGCATTCCAACCTTTAGTTTAGTTGTATTTTTTGTTAAGCAGTTAGTTAAATCTGGCATTGAATGTTTCTACAGCCTCTAGAATTCCATTATGTGTCTTTTCCTACAGCCAATGCAAACAGAGTAGTTTCCTATTTGCTTGCCCAGAATTTCATTTTCTTTCATGCACTTCAGCTTAGCATAGTTGTTGGTTGACATTTAGCATTTATGTTATTTCTTTCCAAGCAGTTTATTTTCAGCATTATGACTTTCTTAGCTATAGAATGAATGTGGCTACTTTGGAAGTTCCGAGTGCACATACCATGCTGACCCATTTCAAGTTCATGTCCCTGGGTTGACAAGTTAAATGTATCTTCATAGTGATTAAGAGAGCTATTCAGGTTAGATGTCCAATCTTTTAGTCACAACTCTATGGCCTTAGTTGTTAAATCATTGTAGGAGATCAACATTTTTTATGCTATTGCCGGGGATGGTGTCAAACTAGGAAGAACTTTGGAGTCATTTTTAGTATTATTTATTGCAAAAGTATTTGTGGAAGTGTGCTCTTAGTGTATCCTTTCTTTAGGAAGTAATGATCCACAATCCATTGACAACATTCTTTGTGTGAGGTGGCTGATACTGAGTATAGTCCATGCATAGAGGCAGAAGAAGAGATGCTTTAGGGAGATTCCTTCCTAATGATTCAAATTACCTAGCAGAAGAAGCAGAAGTGAATCCTTTTCTTGATGCATTCTCTAATTTGAATAGTTCTAAAACATCCTCTGAAGAACAAGCTACCAAAAACTTGATTGACAATCCATTCGCCTTGATAAGAAGCCAAGTAGCTATGGCTGCCCAAAATGTACCCAATCAACCAACCTTTCCATTTCTTCTTGCTCATCAAAATGAAGTGGATAATCTAAAAAACATCCCTGCTTCATCTTTCCTCAAGTTCTATGGACTTGCAATAAAGGACCCAGACACCTTCTTGTTTGAATTTGATATCCTCTATGGAAGCTATGACTACACTACTGATGCTCATAGGCTTAAGTTGTTTCCTACTACCATGAAAGATCCTACATTAAGGTGGTTTATGGGTCTAGGTAGTGATATTGTCAATACTTGGGATGAGATGAAAGAGAAATTTCTTGAGAAGTATAAAGATTTCTGTAGGGATGGAGATATGAGAGGAAATGATATTTTTTAGAATGCAACAAAAAGAGGATGAAAGTTTGGAGGATTACATCTCAAGGTTCCTCTTTTGTTTACAAAAATCTCCCCATCATACACTTAATGAGGAGTCTTAGAAGCTACTCTTCCTTAGAGGAATAAGTGAGCATTGTGCAGATGCCTTGGATTTAATGGGAGGAGGAGATATTACCCAAGTGTCTTGGGTGGATATTAAGAAGTTGTGCTAGAATTATTCCAGAGCAGCCATGAAGAAAGGAAGAGGTTACCATTCCCTTATGGGCAAAACCTCTACCAATGGAGTTTCAAGGATGGAGACAAGTCACTTGCTATTTGATTTTAAGCAAGATATTATAAATAATATGGCCACCCAGCTGGACACACTTCGGGCAAAGAAGAAGCATGAAGAGGCCAAGGCAATGTTGGCAGAATATTGTCCTCATTGCAGACAAAATAAGAGGGACTGTAGATGCAAGATGGTAGCTAACATTGACAGTAAGAAGATTCCACCCGAGTTCAAGCCAATCCAAGTTGAAGAAGATCAATTCTACTATGTTGCACAAAGGAGGCCATGGGCTCCAAGACAAGGTATGTCACCATATCCATTATCATTTGTTGGACCATATTTTAATACTTATACATCTGTTAACCAATGGCAACAACCATCTCCATATAATTATTGAGGATATCCACCTTAGCCTTGGAATAATCCTCCAATACTTGGCAAAATTACCAAAACCCTGCACCTTAGTGGCAACAACCTTAGGGGAGTTGGTAGTCACCTACTGCAAACTGGCAGCAAACATCTCAATGGAGGGGAGGACAGCAATGCCCAAATCAAACAACTAATTATATGCAGCCACCTTCTCAGCCCCAACAACATGCTATAATGCCTCCACCTGCTAGTTCCAATTCAAGTGCACCTAAACCTACTCAGTTACCAGCTCAGCCCTCACCTAACCCAAATAATAAACCACAGTAGCAACTAGTATATTCTGCTGATCCAAATGAATTCCCTGCATATGCTATGAATATAAGTGACATCCACCTGCATTTAGGAACTACCTTGGTAGCTCCTTCCAGACCGATCATTACTAAGCTTCCTGAGGAGGAAGAGGAGCCTTTAAATACCCCCATTTAGCCAAATGCACCTGAAAATCCTGAACCAGTACCAGTCAAGAAGATTGCCCAAGAACCACCATTTCCACAAAGGTTGGAAACTGTGAAACAAAAGGAAGAGGAAGAGGAACCCACATTTGACATTCTAGAGCAATTGAAACATTTATGTGTCAAGATCCCTCTATTTTAGGCCATAAAAGATGTTCCTATATATGGAAAAACAATCAAGGAAGCATGCCTTATGAAGCTGGGCAGAAAAAGGAAAGACCCCACTATGGTTCATGTGGTGGGATAGTTGGTTGACATCATGCTTGGGAAGTGACTATTCCCAAATATAATGAACTAGGGAGTACTATGGTAGGAGTTGTTATAAATGGGATCCAAATCAGAAATGATCTGATTGATCTAGGAGCAACCATAAATGTAATGACCAAGGATATCCTGCAGCAACTAAATGTTGCAAACATGAGACCTACTCCTACTGTCTTGTAGCTTGCTGATAGTTCTATTGTTAAACCTGATGGGATAGTAGAGGACCTTGTGGTATCCCTGGACTCAAGGGAATATCCAACTGATTTCATGATACTTTCTCCTAAAACTACATTGGGAGGATACCCCATCATTCTGGGAAGGTCGTGGTTAGCCACAACAGATGCTCTTATTGGATGCTGGTTAGGAAACATGACCATCTCTGATGGGGGAAGCAGTAATAAACTTGTTCTTTACCCACCTGTACAGCCATCTCATGATATGGATAATCTTGTTTGGCCACATATTGGTGAAGAGGCAGAGGAAGCAAATTCTGTGGAACAACTTATGATGTTAGGTAGAAGTTCTTTCATGCAGCTTCAAGAGGAAGAGGTGTTGTCTAACATAATTTAGAATCATTGTGAAGTATAGGAAGCTTCATCCTCTCATTCTGCTAATCCAGTGAAGATACTTATTCCCTCTTTTCCTGCAGCAATAGGTATGTCTCATACATTGCTTCCACAAGAAATTAAGGTACCAAGCATTAGTGAAGCAACTCTGGTAGACTTAACAACTCAAGTGAAGATTTCAAAAGAAAGATATCTGAATAATAACAACAAATTGACTCAAGAACGGCAGCTGTCTTTGCAAAATTTGTTAAATAAATAGAAGAATGCCTTTGCATGGGAGTACCATGACATGAAAGGACTAGATCCCACATTATGCACCAATAGGATTTAGATAAAAGAAGATTCTACACCAGTAAGACTGCCACAAAGGAGAATCAACCTTGCACTAAGAGAAATTATCAAAGAAGAATTACAGAAGCTATTAGATGCAAGATTTATCTACCCAATCTAAGATAGCCAGTGGGTGTCTCCTCTGGTTCTCATGCCCAAAAAGGGAGGGAAATGGAGAGTTTGTACTGATTACAGAGAATTAAACTCTACAACCAAAAAGGATCATTTTCCCCTTCCTATCATAGACCAAGTATTGGACTCACTTGCAGGAAAGTAGTACTTTTCCTTTTTGGATGGGCTCAACAGTTATAATCAGATACAGATTGTACCAAAAGATCAAGAGAAAACAACATTTACCTATCCTTGGGGGACATATGCCTACTCAATGCTTCCATTTGGCTTATGCAATGCACCTACAACTTTTCAAAGGGCAGCCATTAGCATATTTTCAGATATCTCACATGATTGCATGGAAATCTATAAGGAGGATTTCACTACTTATGGCACGCTACTTTTGAAGAGGCATTAGCAAACTTAGGGAAGGTGTTGGAGAGATGTGAAGACCACAATCTATCCTTGAACAGTGCAAAGTGCTTCATGATGATGTAGGAAGGAGTAGTACTTGGCCACTATATCTCTCCAAAAGGAATCCAAGTCGACTCAGCAAAGGTTGAAGTCATCATCAATCTACCCATGCCTACAAAGCAAAAAGATGTGAGAAGATTCTTGGGTCACGCAAGGTACTATAGACGTTTTTAATCAAAGATTTCAGCAAAATGGCAGCCCCATTATATACTCTGCTCATGAAGGAAGGTGAATTTCAATGGAATGAAGACTATGACGAAGCAGTTTTTGATTTAAAGGTAGCATTAACTCATGCTCCTATACTTAAAGGGCCCAATTGGGAGCTTCCTTTCCACATTCATATTGATGCATCGGATTATGCCATAGGAGCAATCTTAGGGAAGAAAGAAGGACCCATTGAGTATGCTATTTATTTTGTCAGTAAAAACTTACAGGGAGCTGAGTTCAATTATACAATAACAGAGAAGGAAATGCTGGCAGTAATCTATGCACTCAACAAATTCAAGCACTACATAATAGGCTATCAAATATTTGTGCAAATAGATCATACAACCATTAGGTATCTTATGAACAAACCTCTAATATCAAGTAGATTGGAAAGATGGGTGTTTCTAGTGCAAGAATTTGACATCACTATTGTGGATAAGCCAGGGAAGGCCAATGTCGTTGTAGACTTTCTTTCAAGACTGACTACATCAGAGGACAACCAAGTCATTAATGACTTTTTCCTTGATGAATATTTGTTTTCAATCATTGTGCAAACACCCTGGTATGCTGACACAGCCAATTATCTGGTCATAGGAAGAGTCTCTCCTCATTTCTCTCCAAAGGAGAGAAGGGTACTCATTGAAAAGTCTTTTCCCTTTTCATGGATTGCTGGATGTTTGTTTTACACTGGACCAGACAATGTCATGAGAAGATGTGTGAGACAAGATGAAACATATGACATTTTGCATGCATGCCACAATGAACCATGTGGAGCGCATTTTGCAGCAAAAAGGACAACAATGAAGATTTTGAGTGCAGGTTATTACTCGCTCACACTCCACAAGGATGTAGAAAGATATACAAAGAAATATGATAGATGCCAGAGGATGGGACGACCAACCAAATCTGAAGAGATGCCCCTTTACCCTCATCTTGTGATTACTCTATTTGATAAGTGGGGATTAGATTTTGTAGGACGCGTTGATCCTCCATCCAATGGTAAATCCTATATCTTAGTATGCACTGATTATGTAACCAAATGCGTAGAAGTTAAGGCCATGAAGCATGCAAGAGATTATAAGGTTGCAGAATTTCTTAATGAGAAAATTTTCACACGATATCGAGTCCCCATAGAGTTAGTGACTGATCAAGGAGCTCAATTCACCTCAACCCTAGTTGCAGCAATAGTCAATGAGTACAATATAAGGCACAAGAAATCTACTCCTTATCACCCTCAAGCCAATTGCCAAGTTGAGGTGACTAACAGGGAAATTGAAGCCATTCTGACCAAAGTTGTCGCTGTCGATAGGAAGGATGGAGGAAACGGGCTGCCAAAAGCTATCTGGGCCTATAGGACAACTTGGAAAACAACCACAGGATTCACCTCTTTTGAGTTACTATATGGAAAAACAACCATGATGCCTATTGAATTTGAACATAAGACTCTTCGGACTATAATAGACTTGGGGATGGATCTCTCTGAGGCACAAAAGGAAAGAATCATGTAGCTCAATGCTTTGGATGAGATGAGGAAAGTAGCCTTACATGACACAGAGGTGGTGCAAAATCAGAGAATAAAGTGGCATGACAAATTCATCAAAGATAAGAAATTCTAGCCAGGTGACTGGGCATTGCTCTATGACTCAAGGTATCAGGATAATGTAGGAAAATTATAGACAATGTGGCTAGGACCATATGAGCTTGCTGAAGTTTTTTTCAATGGTGATGTTCAACTTACCACCATTGACCTTGTCAGATTTAAGCTGTTAGTCAATGGTCATTGCCTCAGGTTGTATCACAAGCCAACTTCGAAGGAAGAGTTCCTACAACAATTCAATCAGCATGCAACTCCTAAACTTCTTGCAGCCGAAGGTAGTGGACCTAGTGTCCCTCCTTCTGGCTAACCGAGGCTTGACACTTGTCATAATAAACACTTCCACTTTTGTGGGGGTCCACTTATTCATTCATTCACCCATTCACAATCCATATCCATCATTCTCTCTTCCATTATATTGCCATGATCTCACTTCATCCCACCTCACTTGCTTTCACTCCACTCTCATTCATTGCTCAATCAATTCTTAAAAGGTGACCGTACTTTCTCCATAATTTTTACAATTGATCTTCTACACATCGAGGTACGCACGCTTTAATTTGTTATATCTTAATTATCTTTTAGTACATTCATTTAATTATTGTAAATTGATGTCGATGTTCTCCTTAGCATGTAATTATTCCCTACTGCATCCAGTCACGCATCACCATTTTGCATGCGAGGACACATGCTCAATTTTAGGTTGGGGAGGAAGTGTGAATACCATGTCCACATGTCAGTCCATGTGCTTTACGCCAACATGTCATCAAAGTTTAAAATTGAATGATTTGAATTCTGAGTGAGATGACGGCTCACAAGTGTGAGGTGATAGCCTTCATTCATTACTCCTTACTGCCTGTGAGAGAAGCAGCTTATAGAGAATATGAGAAGTTTGTAAACATTATTGGAGAATCTGTAAAGGGACATTTGACACAAATGTGGAATAGTTTGTCTGATGAGCTAAAACAAGCAGAGCCTCACTCTCTGCAGAACTATGATGCAGCATGTAAAAGAGTGGATAGATATATACAGATTGGGAGGACAAAGCGACAATTCTGGCTTCCCTTAATCTCCCAACCACCTATCCTATTGTGGCTTGTGCCAAATTACAAGTTTTACTAGTATGATATTGTTGAAGAGAGGCAGAGATGGAACGGATTGGATAGACAACAAGGGTTCTATTGGGATCCTAACTCACACACTAGAGAAACTGATATAGGACAGTTGGTAGTTGCTAATTTCAGGGCATTGACCAAATAGAAGAACAACCCTTCATCTGCTAGAGGACCAACAAAGTCTTAGGTTGGGGAGAGTGATGAGTCTAGTTTATGACTCAATTTTGTTAGACTTTATTATCCATTTTCTATAGTTATCATGGACTTTGGTACTTAGATCTTGATCTTTTCATGACATTTCCTCAAAATTATAAGATGTTGGGCATATGTTATTTCCTATAATCTTTAATGACATTGACATGCTATATGAACTATCTATGTTAAATTTTCATTTGGTTAATGAATTTTACTCTAAGATAGTTACAAATATACAATTATTGTGCGTACTAATATTGTTATGCAGATATAATTAGCAGCCATAAAGTCGAGGAAGATTCTGCCAATTGGTTACTCGCCATCAAAGTCAAGCAAGGTGGTCGTTCAAATGTCCAAATGGAGGGAAGATAGCCACCTTGTAACTGGTCTTAATTACTTGTTGAGAAAATTTAGGAGTTACTGTTGTGCTAGATCTGCGTTGAAGTGACTTGCTTGACCAGATTCCATGCATGCATAACCTCCTCTCCACTTTGTATGCTTTCCCTAAAGTGGTGTCCTCTAATTCTATTGGAGTTGACCGCCTTGCTAGGTAGTTGGTTTTGTAGTTTTCTTTCTATAAATAAGACTTAGATGCTCCTTCTAGGGGGTTGATTAATCTGAGGTTGTACTTGCATTATCTAGTTTTCAGTAATACAGTCACATTGTTCATTTGTACTCATGTTTTCCAATGAATAAAATGAAGTTATAAGTTCGCATCTCTAAGTTTACATTTGTCTTAGGGAATACTCATCCAAGGGGGCCCACTTGGTGAGCATTCCATCCTTTAGTTTAGTTGTATTTTCTATTAAGCAGTTAGTTAAATCTGGCATTGAATGTTTTTGTAGCCACTAGAATTCCATTCTGTGTATGTTCTTGCAGCCAAAGCAGATAGAGTAGTTTCCTATTTGCTTTCCCAGAATTTCATTTTTTGTCATGCGCTTCAACTTAGCATAGTTGTTCGTTGACATTCAACATTTATGTTATTTCTTTCCAAGAAGTTTATTTTCAGCATTATGACTTTCTTAGCTATAGAATGAATGTGGCTACTTTGGAAGTTCCTAGTGCACATACCGTGCTAACCCATTTTAAGTTCACGTCCCTGGGTTGACAAGTTAAATGCATCTTAATAGTGATTAAGATAGCCATTCAGGTTAGATGTCCAATCTCTGAGTCACAAATCTATGGGCTTAGTTGTTAAATCATTGTAGGAGATCAACACTTCCCATTACCTAATTCACTAACACAAAAGCTCACATCCCTTTCCTAGTTCATAGCCAACTATGATGATAAGACACCATCCCATACTACTTGTTGTCAACACTAGCTAAGGACTGGGTGTAACCACATACACAATCACAACCAACTATGATAACAAGCAAGCATCCCATACTAATTGTTGTCATCACTAGCTAAGGAGTAGGTATAACAACATACATCACCTATGGCTATTAAGTAGATATCCACTACCCATTGAACCATCAAGTCAGTGGATCCTGACATCTATCGCCTCCATGCCACTGGCAAAAGTCTATCCAACCTAGTATGGGGTAGCTCCTAGCATCTATCACCTCCATGGTACTGGTGAAATCTGGCTAATCCCTATCATACCAAACGGTAGCTCCTAGCATGTCACCTCCATGGTACTGGTGACAGGTGACTAACCCTAAGATACGGTAGATAGTGCCTAGTATCTGTCACCTCCACGGTACTGGTGACAACCGGCTAAACCACACTTGTATCATATCTTGGGTGGCTCCTGGTATCTGTCACCTTCATGCTACTAGTGACAACTGGCTCATCCCAACATACAATGGATAGCACCTAGCAACTGTCACCTGTATGGTACTGGTGACAACCTGCTATCCGAACCTGTATCAAACTCGGTTTTGACATGTGGATCATCTTATGGCCAGGTACACACACAATAAGGATATCACAAGGATTCACCATGACAAGTCAGGTTGACTCAACTACATACCACATATAGGTCAATAAACTAATACACCTAGTCTTATATGTATATGGGTCTATATTATAGGTCAAACCTCCATAAATATATATTGAACCCACATGAGTTGGACTCTATCTGGTCACATATGCATAAACATATACAAACTCAATGTAATATCAATGGCCATTCCATACATTCAATGGTCACTATGAAACATAGTATGCATCATATGCAACTCAAACCCACGATAGTAATTTTAAACATAATTCTATTTCTGGGTGGATATCTTTTGCATATTAACAATCACAAGCTCATGAAAGAATAAATACCATACTTACTTATTAATTCCCACCATCAATAGCACATAGTGTTCAACATGCAAAACACTGATTATATTAATTGAGATAGTCCAAAGGCACCTTCATACATTACATTAGAGACAAACTAAAAAGATGTTGATTCTAAAAGTTGATCCAAGATTGGGGCAGCTTGAGAGAACCTAATGGGCAACAACCTTAGAGTGGAGGAGCATAGTGCTGATAGAGTGCCTTTTTACTAGATCGGGCCTATATAGTGGGGACTTATTAATTAAATGGTGAGTTCACAATCATCTAATGTAGTTTCAATCTTGAGTTGAAACATACCAAAGAGGGAAGGTTGATCAAGTTTAGGAACTCCCCATACCTTGGAGTCATTCCCTAAACCCTTCCCCTATGGACTTGAGGTCTAGGGGCATCCTTCACCCAAGAACTGCCTACATACCCGCTTCCAAATAAGATCGAAGTCACATGTAGCTCTCCTCACATAATCTCTCAAGGGTTAAACACATAGGTTCCTATCCTTAAGGTTTCATAGTCATCCTAATTTCATATCAATTCTTACTAATATTCCCATAATCAAGTGCATAAACAAAAATAATCATAACATAGTCAACATAAAAGAAGTCCCATCATATCTAAACATAAGAAAATAGCAATCAAATATCTTAACGATGCAATAGTTATACAAAGCATTGATATGGCCCCAAAAGAAGTCCTATCATACCAGATTCAATGATATCAAGTATCGAGACTATATCAAATTATAACATCCTTCATGGTCAGAAACACAATATGCATCAACCTAAAACAATCATGTCTAAAATTCAAAAGACCTACAACTATAAATATAACTTGCTTGAAGCATGATTAAAACCCAAGTCATATCCAAGGTAAGATACCTGACATGAAATAGTCATTCCTTACATAGCCGTGCCAAAACAAATTCTATGCATCTACCCCCTACTAGTTAAATTGATAGTTCCAATATATCTGGTGTTAGATGGCAACAAAGTTTGTCACCCTATCAACTCCTAAGAGTCATAACAATTGAGGTTTTGTTTTCCAATACAACTTGATTGCATATGAGAATATCAAGAAGGGATCTAGATATATCTTAGTATATACTAGATTATCCTTCCTATTAGCCCATACCCTCCTAATTCCAAAACAACCCACTCATAAATACTTCTTTTAATTGTAGGTACCAACATGCTAGAAAATCTACCATATATTATAATATTCTTTGAATTAGTTACCAAATGTGGGGAACTCGGGCTTAAAACTACTTCACTAATCTTATACTCAAACTTATGAAATACAACATCATCTCATATACCACATGGTCCAAGTTAGCTAATGTTAAATTAAGCATGGTAAGATGCTTGTATCATAGTCTTTAGAATTATCTTTTTCAAGATAAAGACACTATATAAACTATGGTGCAATAGTCAACTAAAAGGAAGCATTCTTATCTTAGTCAATTACATAAAATAGCATGACCTTCACAACTAGTGATATCAATGGTCTTAATATTTATTGATCTCTAGTGCCAATAGTACTTAACAATGAAGACTAGCATATAACAATCAACCTAGTACAATGTTATGGAGTATTAAGATCAGCAATAGCATGTAGATAAGCGATGTCAATACAATAGCCATTTATACCCAACAACTACTTCACTTTACTCCCCCTGAGAGGCAGGTTTTCAGTAACAATATATTCACTACGAATGTAATGTTTCTACCACCTACTATAGCCAGGGAATAAATTTTATTTCCACATAACCTTAGTATTCCAGATGTGCAACTCAATAGGCATGATAATAGAATAAACCTTTCCTTTTATAAACCCATTATACTTTGCCCTAGTTGTCAAGGATCCCATGTGTTCAAGTTTATTATGAAATTATATTAGGTTTAAATATTTCTTATATAACAAATCATTCTAGTCGCTAAAATAAATACAAGCATTTGTTGCTACAACATACATTTAAATGGGTATCGCTATTACTCAAGAAAATGACAATCAACAAGCAGGTCTAGACATTTCATTCCACATCAAGGTATTAGACACTTTATATTGTAAAGTAATAAAACATTAAACTCTAGCACTTGTGGTTGTTAACCTTCAACACAAGGACAATGTTGGCCCACACAAAATTCCAAACACCCTCCCAACTATATTATTTAAAATCCCTCATTCCAAAAGAGTGTAGCACCCAAACAACCAGAAGATATGGCACCCTATTCAACAATATATTGCCTCTTTTATTGAGCAGGAAGTTTGATGCCTAAGGGAGCAGGAATACGGTATCTCAATCTATTGTGGAGTGGTGCTTTGTTCTGCACTAAACAGTGAAGCCAAACTTTATATAAAATGGATCACAAGTAGTATTTATTTGCAACATAAGGAAATCACGTGGGAAAAATTCAACCAGATGTCTCATACAAACTTTGCAATGAGCATACACCTATAACAGAAGTCTAGAAATATAGATTAGATTATCTTGTCAAACATTAAACATTGTTTAGAAAAATGTGAGGTATTTGCCGCTATATGTTGTATAAACTTTTTGGGATTCTATTTTAAGTGTACATTATTGCAATTTAAATAGAGAATGAGTCATGTGTCGGGATCAGCTCTGTCAGAAGAGTGGCCATGGATAGAAGTGACTTCAGCAGACATTTGTGGCCACGCCTATCCTGTAATATAATACATGGAGAGAACATTGAGAAGTTTGTGTGACTCGGAGCATTGTGCAGTTAGGTAAGATGTACCAGTTTTTAAAGTATTTGATAAAATGCTTGACACTTATTGCCAGGAAATATGAACATCTACCATAATGGCGTGGCAACTATTCACAAAATGTTCGGCAAATATCACAATTTAAAATTATTCAAGAGAAAATTCGTGCATAAATTCTTCTTTACTGAATTCTATGCATAAGTTTTCTGACGGCCATAAAGCCACACAGTGGCCTGGCCAATACAATAGCCGACATAAATTCAGGCATAAATTTTCTTCGATGGGCATCCTTGTCTTTTTCCCAAGCTCCAATTGAGTGCAGATTAGCAACATATTGTTTTATATTTAAATAAAAGTCTCTAAAGTCTTTCCGACAAACCCATATTTGGCATTCTGGTTTGCCCTACGGGTGTGGAGAAAGAGAGATCTTATTATTTGGGCTATCACCTAATACTTTCCTTGCAACTTTTGATTAACACGCACCTACACGTCCCACAGCCAGGTTGGAACGACAATCCTACGCTTGGCAAAAGTTTAATAAGTATTATGGACAACATATATGTTTCGACCATGGAATATCAACATACTTTAAGCTATAATGACAATCCTACGCTTGGCAAAAGTTTAATAAGTATTATGGACAACATATATGTTTCGACCATGGAATATCAACATACTTTAAGCTATAATATCAGTCATTTGGCAGCGATGGTACCTGTTTCATGGAGTTCCTCTTGATGACGGGGTTACTATACTAGTTGGGACACCCTTTCATCTCCTATCTTTTCCTTCAGCTCTTGAAGAAAACACTATACTTGAATTAGAGCCAGAGCATAATGCACTATCTCCTTGTGAGTGTCGGCTCCAGTTTGCAGCAATTGTCCTAACATCCTTAGTGGCACCTCATCAAAGACCATGTGGTTGATGAATGCTTTAGCAGTTTGAACATGGTTGTAGGATAGAATAGAAGTATGAGTGAGTTGTATCATTCAATCTTCTACCTCTGCCCTGTTTCTTCCTCCATCGCCATTTCACACTTATCATGTTTCCTTGCTCTCCTTAGACACAATCTATTTAACTCCTCTGAATCTCCACAAGGTCTGACACCCCTCTCAACTCACAGCCAGATTGAAAAGCAAAACCTCCCTTGTTATTATTTTGGCCACGTAGTCTCCCTCGAGCTGGCCTTCTTCAATGAGGGATTAAAATTTTTAAAAAAAACCTCTAAAAAATTTCTTCAATTAAATGGTGGGAATCTAAAAACTATGGATAATTAACTAGTGTCAGAAAAATCTCCTAAGTTGGTGGAGGAAACTTTTAGCCCCTTGTCAGAAACAAGGACATCACTTTGAAATAGGGTAGGGAGTATATGAATAAGGGCAAAGCTGTATTATATCTAAATACAGGTCACCAGGAGAAGTATGGGAGAAGGGAAGGGGGCATCCATGAACAGAGAGATTATAAAAGACGAGAGAAAGGGATTTATGAAGCACGAAATCTAACACACTTGTTATTGAATCCCATCCCATAACCAAAAAAATAGCGCAAAGATTTTGTAGGCAACCCCTTTAAAATCATCAAATTCCAAACCAAATGACGAAAGTGGGAAGAAGATCAAGGCAATTGCAGAATTCAATATCAGTACTGCTGCAATATTTCTAGTCTCCTCGGTGGCAAAGATAAATTCCCCCCATCTATAACTGACAGTACTACAAATGAGAAGTTCTATCATAATTGCCTACCAATTAAATCATAAGGATATAGAACATGAAGTATAAGCAGGGGCTGCAGAGCAGCTGAAGTCCCTGCCAAATGCTGCTAGATGGGGATTGACTTTAACATAAAATCCAGATTGAACAACAACAGTGTGAGGGCAGTTTTGGAAAATATGGGATTTGATAGAACAATTGCCCATTTGCAGAGATGACTAACTACTTATACTATTTTATGTAAAAGCAACTATTTTATGGTATTTGATCTTGTGACTAACTTTTGATGCACGCTTTCATTGCATCTTCATTGCATTTTTTGTAAGGTTTGAATATGATGAATATGGTCATGAATGCACCATTGAACTGTTGATTATAAGCCACATGCAGGGAGATTTCATTATTTGATTTACAAGCCATATTCTAGAGATTTGTATTATGCCAAATTTGCCTAGGGCTCATCTTCGTTTGGACATGGTCCTCCATTAATGCAGCCACTTTAGTAAGGGGAGCATAATCATTAGTACTCATTAGTGCTTGAACCTGTTTCATCATCATGGTAGTTACTCTTCTGTGCCACTAGAACATGAGCGATTGGATTAGACATTTGTTTCCCCTCCTGTTATATATTTGACACTATTAAGATATAATGACAACATGAATGGATGAAAGAACAACCTACCATCAAAGAATGTGCTTGCAATTAGATCTTGTCACCGGCTTCTGGTGCATGCATTGCATTGCATCACAATTTCCTTTGTCTAAGATTTGAAAATGATGAAAAAGTTCTCCATAAATATAAACTAGTTTTAAAACTCACTTTTCAACTTTTAATGCATGGGGAATAATGAATACAATATCTAGCTTAAGATCACCTTTTGGCCTAGAAGACAAATTTTTGGGGTTTCACTACTTAGATTTTCCACTTGACCATGGCCTACTGAGAATTTGAGAAAAAAATTGTGCATGTAAAGAGAACATGTTATCAAAGAAGATGATAGCTGGGGTAAAATCTAAGCAGCAAGGAAACAAATTCATGCATACCCTGAGGTTACATATCAAAGAGGTCTATGAGTATTTCTATATTATATGTGTGGATACTGGTTGAAACCTGACTTGAAACAAGTCTATGGCAGCTTTTTGCTTTGAAAAAATTTGTACGCTCCTATTTGGCCTCATACATACCAACTGAACTAACCTCCTTACTAGCATACCTATATTTAAAAAATATATCTAAAGTACGCCGACAGATATCCTTCTCGAGGCGCCTATTTCCACCTATGTGAGGTAAATTGATTAAAAAATAGGCGCCTCGAGAAGGATATCTCTCGGCGTACTTTAGATATATTTTTTAAATATAGGTATGCTAGTAGCATCCGCAGCGGCAAGCCTAATTCAAACTATATTATATTATATATTTATATAATATAATATTATAATATATTAAATAATAATTATAATTATACATTATATTATATGAAAAATATATAATATACCTATATTATATTAATTATACAATATAATTCTATCCCCAACCCTAATTCTATCCCTAACCCTAGAATTGTAAACCCAACCCTTTGGTTATATATATGCCCTGATTGTAACCCTAATTTAAACTGTAACCCTAAACCTCATTCTATCAAGAACCTTAATTTTATCTTTAACCCTAACCCTAATTTAACTCTAACCCTAGTTCTAGTTCTATTGCTTTTACTTATATATTTGCGCTAATTATAACTAAACCCATAACCCTAATTATATCCCTAAACCTAACCCTAACCCTAATTTTATCTCTAACCCTAATCCTAGCCCTAACCCTAATTCTGACCCTAACCATAATTTAATTCTAACCCTAGTTCTAATTCTAGTGTTTTTTGCTTATATATTTGCCCTAATTATAATCAAACCAATAACCCTAACTCTAATTCTATCCCTAATCCTAACACTAACTTTATCATTTTAACCCTAACCCTAACCCCAACCTTAATTCTAACCCTAAGTCTAATTCTAACCCTGGCGACCCAAATTCTAACCCTAATTCTATCCCTAAACCTAATTGTAAACCCAAATCTTTGGTTATATATATGTCCTGAATGTAACCCTGATTTGAACTATAATCGTAAACCTCATTCTATCGAGAACCTCAATTTTATCCTTAACCGTAACCCTGGTTCTAGTTCTAGTTCTAGTTCTATTATTTTTACTTATATATTTGCCCTAATTATAACTAAACCCATAACCCTAATTCTATCCCTAAACCTAACCCTAACCCTAATTTTATCTCTAAATCTAATCCTGGCCCTAACCCTAATTCTACTCCTAAGACTAACCCTAACCCTAATCCTAATTCTAACCCTAACTCTAACTAAATTTATAACCCCTACCCTAATTATGTTCATAACCCTAATTTTGAACTTGGTCATAATTCTATCCCTAACCCTAGCCATAATTCTAACTCTAACCCTAAGCCTAATTCTAACTCCAACCCTAACAATTTGTTTTGTTATAAATATTTTCCCTACTTGTAAACCTTATTATAATCATAACCCTAACTGTCATTCTATCCCAAACCCTATTTCTTTCGTTATCCCTAACTCTATCCCTAATCCTAAACCTGATTGTAAATATAATTCTAATACCAACACTAAATGTAACCCTAATCAAACCTTAACCCTAATTTTATCCCTACCCCTAACCCTATTTATAACCCTAATTATAGCATCTGGAGCGGCAAGCCTAATTCTAACTATATTATATAATTATATGAATTATTATAATTATATAATATAATATTATCATATAGATTAGATATATTATTATAATATATTATATACAATAATTATAATTATAATAGATATAATTATTAAAATTATATATTATATTATTTAATGATTCTAATAGAAACCCTAACCCTAACCCTAATTCTAATCATAACCATGATTCTACTTTAACTATAACCCTAATTTTAAATCTAACAATAACTCTAATTCTAACCCTAACTCTATCCCTAACCCTAACCCTAACTATAACTCTAATGCTTGCCCTAACTCTAATTCTTACCCTAATTCTAATAGTAACCCACCTTAATTCTAACACTAATTGTAATAGGAACCTTAATCCTAACTCTAACCCTAACCCTAACCCTAATTCTTATCATAACCCTAATTCTACCCCAACTATAACCCTAATTTTAAATATAACAATAACCTTAATTCTAACTATGATTTTAACCCTAACCCTAACCTAAATTCTAACCCTAACTCTAGCCCTAACCCTAACCCTAACTATAACTCTAATGCTTAATCTAATTTAGTAATCCTAATTCTAACTTTAACCCTAACCTCAATTCCAACCCTAACCCTAATTCTAATCCTAACCCTAATTTCAACCCTAACCCTAACCACATTGCTAATTGTAATCCTAATTCTAATTCTAAACCTAACCCTAATCCTAATTTTAAACCTAACTCTAACCCTAACCCTAACCCTTATTCTAATCCTAAACATAGCTTTAATTTTAACCCTAACCCTAACTATAACTCTAACCCTAAGCCTGACTATAATTCTAACTATGATTTTAACCCTAATCCTAACTTGAATTCTACCCCTAACTGTAACCCTAATCCTAACCCTAACTATAACTCTAATGCTTACCTTAATTTAGTAACCCTAATTCTAATTCTAACCCTAACTTCAATTCTAACTCTAACCCTAAGCCTGATCCTAATTGAAACCCTAACCTTAATACTAAACTTAACCCTAACCCTAACTCCAATTCTAACATTAACCCTAACCCCAACCCTGATTATAATCCTAACCCTAACCCTAATCCTAATTTTAATCTAATAACTATAAAATTTAACTTATTAAGTTTTCTTCTAAAATAAATAAAATACAACTTTTTTTGAAAATAATAAATAAAGTTAATCAACAATATATATTTTTTAATGATTTATACTAGTTTATATTCTTCTAATTTGCACTTACTTTTGTTTTTGTATTTTTAATAAATAAAACTTGCCTTGCTAATTTATATTCTTCTAATTGGAATAAATGTAACATATAACAAATAAATTAGTAAAGTCACATTACATAGGGATTCCATAGTTAAATACTAAAATTCAATTTTAAAGCACATCTCACAAATAAACCTATTTAAAATAAACCATAAGTTATGGAGTGAGTTACCTAAAATATAGGTATATAATTTAAATAAAATCACATGATTTAGTAATTATAAAATAGGTTTCTATTTTAAACATTATACAAGATTCTACTAAAATTCTAATTTAACTACACACATTAATTTAATTTTAAATCACATTAGCTAGAAAATAGAGAGTTGTGGAGTTCTAATTATAGTAAATATTAAAACTTACCAAAATGATATAAAAGAATATAAAAACTATAGTTTTACACTACCTTATTTTAATTTTCTCCATAATTATTTTTTCTGGAGGCTCTCAAATTTCTTCTTGGTTTGTATGCAGGGTTGCACAATGAGAATTTCTTCTTGGTTTGCATGTAGGGTTGCACAATGAGAATTTCTTCTTGGTTTGCATGCAGGGTTGCACAATGAGAATTTGCAATGGAGGTGTTTTACAAAAATATTTCAACTATTTTATAGTTTATTGTAGATTTGTCATTTAATTTTCTCCATAAATTTCTTCTTCTTAGTTTGCATGCAGGGTTGCACAATGAGAGAATTTGCAATGGAGGTTTTTTACAAATTATTTTAACTATTTTATAGTTTATTATAGATCTGTCATTTTTATTATTTGCATGATACACAGGAAGATGAAAACAAATAATAAAGTTGCATTTTTTTTATTTTTATTTTGAAAACAATGTTTATTTAAATATGAGCCACAGATTTAAAATGGATTTAATAAATTAATAAATATATAATTTAAATTTTATATAAAACAAAAAATAAGTTGGAAGAGGGGAGGGACTGCCATAGCATAATTAAAGAAAAATCACCATACAAAAATATGCAATATAGTTAAACGATTAAAATATTTTAAGAAAAAATAAAAATTCTTAAATATATTAGTTTGATTTTTAAACTATTTTTACTATATGCTATCTTTTTAAAAAAAAAATACTCTTAAAGATTTTAAAGATTTAGAATATAAATATAAATATAGTTAGGAAATATAATTAAACACTTAAAGCTTTTAAGAAAAAGCAAAATCTCTTAAATATATTAAAATAGATTAGTTTTATTTTTTAAACTATTTTTACTCTATACTATCTTTTTAAAAAATTAGAATACTTTTTATAATTTAGAAAGATTTTAAAATATAAATATGCATATAGTAATAAAATAAAATGGAAAAATCTATTGCAATCAGACGTTGCTATTTTAACACTTTATAATAACATTATAATATTATATTATAATATAATATATTATATATTATATTTTCAAAAATAATAATTATAATATATCAAATATGTGATAATATACATAATTTCATAATATATATTCTTCACTATCTTCATTGATAAAAATATATTATATATTATATAATATTATATGCTATATTATATTATAATATAATATTATATTATATTATGATATTATATTATAATGTAATATATTATATATTATATTGATAAAAATATATGATATATTATAATAATAAATATAATAAATAATTGATAATATATATGCCATTTGTCCATCTGTTTGAAAGGAATCTTAGTTCTTATTTTTAATTTTGTTTAACCAAGAAGTTTTTTTGAAACGCATGTTTTGAATAGTTTTTTCCTACCATTGTAGAAACACCTCTATAAATCACTTTTAATTCATTTATTTGTTGTAACGTCATTCTATAATTATTTAATTTTTTTAAATGATGTTGTGAAGAAATTTATTTGTATTATTTTATTTTTTATAAAGATTCTATATAGGAATCTTATAAGTTTACGGAGAGATTCTGGAATCTTTCAGCTCTTGTTCTCTTGTTCTGAGAATGTAGAAACGCCTCTCGGCTTAAAAACAGGAGTATCTATGCATATTCGTTATAACAGGAGGAAGAATAGTTGCAATTCATACATACATAAGGTTTTCCTTCAAAATTGCTTCCAAATTTCCATCTAACTGACATTCAAACAAAAATGATAAGGAGACTTAAAAATAGCCAATGTATATTAGCTCATTTGAAGGCCAAAGTAAAAGCAATATTTCATGTAACACAAAATTAATAAAGATGTATAAAATATAAATATATAACTAGAGGACACTACAATGTGTACCATAAACTAATGTCCAAATATCAGTCACAGTGAGAAGGATACCTCCATGATTGACGTCCACTAATTTGCGAAATATACATTGGTGTACATCTGAATATATGAGAAATAGATTGGTATATGAAAACATGTCTAAGATAAAAGAGATTTGCAATGGAAATAAATCAATTCAATGTGGAAGCAACGCAAGGAAATCAATGCAATGTGGAATTAAAACAATCTAAAAACTAAAGTCTATAAATCCAGAGAGTCAGATACCAATATTGCCTTCAGACGTTCAACTATCACATCATAGTAGTGTTTAATCAACTGGAAAGTCCTACAGCAGATGGGCATACAGAAGTTCATTCCAGGTATCTGGAACACCTGGTAAACACCAATGACTACAATTTGCAAACCTATCTGGATCCTTCCTCTGCTTTGCAAGTTTGCATTGAGGTTGCTAGTGTACACTAAAGGATGCCCAACCTTTCTGAACTGAGACAGCCTCGTAGTGTCCAGAAAAGCCACAAGAAATTTAGTCCGCTTAAGAACTTGCTTGAGTATGGGCACTTGAGATGGCACTGGGGGCATATATCCTCTTATATTCACTGACTCCCTTTGATTGTAGCATCTGTGTCCATTTGCTTCATTCCATTCACTGGGACTACACTTCAACCCAGATTAAATTAACAACAATAAACTATTGATATGCCACATCTCTTGTCAATGTTAATCTAAAATCACGAATTGACATAACTAGCTACCACATCTTATGATTTTAGTGTTGTACACACAGGCTATATTTAAAAGGTTTATATCTAACTTTGTTATCAATATACCTAAAAAAGTAAGTTGTCTTTTGTTAACTAAATGATTCAATAGTTAAAGGTGAAATATTTTCTATTTTAAAATGAAATAATTATTTAATATTTTTGTGAGTGAATAATATAATTAATAAAATAATAAACTCTCTTAATTAAAAGCAGAAGGTTATAGGTTCAAACTTAACTTTTCTATCAGTCAAATAAAGCAAAGTGTCTAATACTTGAGCCGAGCTAAAAATGTGGTCTAAAAAGTATTTCTACAACTAAAAATCCCCATGCCCTCAAACATAGCTGATACAAAAATAAACAAGCTTTGTCTACCTAGTTAATGTTATGGTGCACCATAAAATCTTAAAGGCCGTGCAAAAGATAAACCTCAGCATGTACTCTACCTCCATTTTTCCTTCACATCAAAGATAGATGTAACCATGGTTTATTTGGCCATGTTTCATCTATTGATAATACAAAACCTGTATAGAAACTCTAATATATGGAAGTCAGGAATGTGCACTTATTACTTACCCACTGTTAAAACGTATCCAGTAGGCCTTGTTTCTCACCCAAAGTTTTTATCATTCTTCATCAAGATATGCAAAATGTCAAGGTAAATTGACCCAAATTTGTTCCAAACTTCTAGCACTGAAAAATTCTACGATCAAATGAAACTTGATCCACAAACATTTTGAGCATAAGAACATTAGGTGCCTTTCTGTACATTTTAACAATATCACATGTTTATATCATATGGCATAGTGACAAAAAATCATAATTAAAGAATAAAAATTCAACAAATTTTAAATAAACTATCTTCCTAAGAATTTTTTTTTTCTATAAAAATCTTTCAGATCACTGTACTAGCTACTATATCAGCTTTATTTAATAACGACGCGAGACCTAAATTATTTCATGTATATAACAAGTTATATATAAACTACCTATCTTACCCAGAATTGAGCTTAGCCTCAGTCATTGGGCCAGGGGTGTCTTGATTCCTCCAATGAAAAGGGGAAAATTTGGGTCTAGCCGATGCAAATAAAAACCATGCCCAATTCTGAATGGCAGCATAGGTGCAGGTGCAGCTTTACTAGTTTCAATTTTACTGCTTCTGTGCTGAGGCTGGGGCAAACTCCACAAACATTATTCACCCCTAGAAAACACAATTGCAAACGCAGAGCCAAACTCCACAAATTTTATCCAGGCCCTGCCTGCGTGCACAGTAAAATGCAATCTCTTGAACAGGGCATGCACTTCCATCAAAATTCAGATGAAAACTTTTTTATTCTTACCAAGAACATATCTAAATGCAATGTAAAGACATACCCATGAAAATGTCCATACCAAAAACTCCTGAATAATAACCAGTTCGTTGCTCTCAATGACTAGTTTTTAATTTGTTTGTTTTAGCTGTTGAATGCTATTGTGCTATCAAGAATAAAGTCCTTTTTAACTGCCATACTGCCTGGCATGAGAGCCCGCCCACACCCATCATCCATGCAAAATTCCACCCTGGCGTCTGCAAGCACCAGACACGTCCGGAAGAAACAAGAAAAGGAAAGCAAAACATTAGAAACACAACAAATTTATTCACTGCAGAAAATTCAAAAGATTTTTAGAATGCCAAAAAACACTGCCAATGGACTAAAATTGCAATTGTCCAATGACAAAATTAGAATTCCTAAATTTGGAGAGATCAAAATTCATTGAAAAAAAAAAAACTTTAGGGTAAGGTGAATTTTTTTTTTGTCATCGCACAGATTTTGAGGAAGAATTAATACCTGCAGGTGAATACAATAGTATCCCTGCTGCAGGCAGGGACTAATAATAATAATTGGATATTGAGTAAAAAGACATTTCATAAATTGATTAAAAAAAAAAACTCCAAAACAAACGATTGGGTCAATTTTAAGGGAAAATAGTAACAGATTCGTGGAATTAAGGTATATTCTTAAGAGGGTTGCTAAAATAGAAAAAACTGAGCAATTATCCTAAAACTAAATGCCAGAATTTCAGAAACATAAATTCAAATACTTAGATCTGTTCATAACAAGAAAAAAAAAATTACATTAAAATCAAACCTAAAACCCTAAGAAATACATTACAGCCTCCCTGATAGGTATTGTCAAACTTGTCATACATGAAACGAGTGATAATGCTGGTCTTCCCAAAGGACTGAACTCCCAAAAACACGAGCTTATATTTGGCAAGAGGCAATACAGTTGCCATGGTTGTACTCATTCTTAACTCCACAAAATTTGTACTGATTTATTCACCTCAGATTCGATCCGACGACGTCACAAAGAGAATTTGTATTGTTATACGCGGTTCTGGAATGGGCATGGACCCAATTCAAATAGAATAAAATAGGATTTTTGTTAGATATTATAGTTGGAAATCCTGTAGCATGCATGCAAAATGATCAAGTGACAAAGCTTTTGCTAAGATCAAGAAAATCCTCAGAATTTGAAGTTGTTCGGAAAATGACAGAGTTAGAGTATATCTCATCATGGCTTTAGGTTCATAGGTACATTCTCATTTTCAAAGCATGGAGTATGTGATCACCCTATGTTGCAATTGATCCGAAAATATTGAAGCATTGTGTGTTTATACACGACAAAGCAAATAAATATTACAGGAAATAAAGCCTGCTTAGCAAAACGAAGTTCATCAAAAATCGTCTTCAATAGAATTTCATCAACAGAGAGATTTCTTTAACAGTTTCTCCGCCCCAGTATTCCAAACACACACATTCCATTTCAATCTGTATAAATAAAAGCAAAAACACTCCACAATTGCATGTACTATCTCCAACATAACGAAACGCCATAATAACTGTTGGTATGCAATCCTTCATAGAATCCTTTCACATTTCCATCAACGGGGATTCCAACTCATGGAATCCTTTCACCTTCCCATAAGGGGGATTTCAACTCATTCCTAATTTGAACTACCCCACATTTGCTGCAGCAAGGAAAGCCAAAACGAAGCACACTGCTGCTGTCGTTAGAGCGATGCGGATGAAGTAATCGACCATTGCACATGGCGACACAGTGGTCAAAACCGTAACAACCACCCCCAATGAAGCAAAAAAAGTTACCATGTCTGTGACCAAGAATACCTCCAAAGCAATGCTGTCGGCCATTACGGTCCTTTGGGCATAAGAATACGTTAAAAGCATAAGAATGAAGCTTCCTACCATCAACATCAATGCCACTGGCATCTGGAAAACATATTTACTCTTAACTGGAGATTGTTCCCCCACAACTGATAGATCAGCTGCAATAGAATGAGGACCTTCCACAATCTGTTGTCAAAAGAGCAGCAACAAATATATTTTTTTAAAGATCAACCCATTTAATGTTTAAACGAATTATTTTTCAACAAAAATTTAAACAAACAAGTGAAGAGGGTAAATGACAAACTTTGCTGGAGCAAAAAAAAAATTGAAGATTAGCAGAACATGTGTATTCTCACCTGATTCATATTACTGCAAGAAAGACTACTGGCAGAAATGAAAAATCTGAAAAAATTAAGAGAAAATAGAATTGTAACTCTCTTAATCTTCGAAGGTTCAATAGTAAACGCTTTAAGTCGATGGATCTGTTTTTAAGGAGTCCATAAATAATGGTGTCGCCCAGAAATATGAAACCATCAAGAATATCAACAGTTTTGTATTGAATATCAACAGTTTTTTATCAATTTAGAATTATTTTATTTATTTAAGAGTTATTTTATTTTATTTTAAACTAAATATGAAATGAACATATAAATTCTTTATTTTTATTTAATTAGGCCCACAGTCAAATCTTATAGCAATTTAGAATTATTTTATTTTTTTAAGAGTTATTTTATTTTATTTTAAATTAAATATGAAATCAACATATAAATTCTTTATTTTTATTTAATTAGGCGCACAGTCACATCTTACACGAAAGATAAGCTTCTCGTTGTTCTTTGTGAATTAGATAATATTCTCACTGTATAAATTTTACTGTGTAATTTAAATTTTCGAGCCCATACTTGTGGATTTTGACCCTGCTGGGAGTGGTAAGGGAGATAAGCCCAATGATCTTTTTACTCCTGTTGCCAAATTGCCTTCTTGTTTTTATGCTTTTCCTCCGTTGGGCCTATATTTAAAAAATATATTTATAAATCTCCTAATTTATTTTTTGGTTTTTGGTTTGTATTTTTTTATTTTTTTATAAATTAAGTGTCTCATTTTTCATTAAATATATTTCTTATTCTTGGCATTATGCTTAAAGGCATTTCTACAATCACAATATGGATGGAGAAGAAGACTATAAACAATAAACAATAGGAAAAAATAAAATCAAATCAAATAAAATTCAATGAATGGCTAGTGGTATGGGAGAATAAATAACATAAAATCAGAAAATTCAATGCATGGCCATAGTGACATGGGAGTTATGTGGATTTGGCCTCTATAATCAGGAATAAAAAATGCAATATAGTAGTTCAATTTATTAGTTCGGCTAGTACTATTGCAATGAGTTCGCACTTATCTAGTTATTAATCTATTGATTGCAAACCAATCAAAAGATAGGATTATTTTTTGACAAATTTGATGGCCTTGGTTTTTGTTTCTAGGGTTTTTGAATGTTTTGAAAATTTTCTCACGCCGTAAAATAAATTCACTCTAGGCAATGACCTTGGGAAACTATAAGCAGGCCTGAAATAGTTTTCTATTTAAAAAATATTTAACTATTGCTATTGTATAGATGCAAACATCCATTACAATAATGTGGTAATATTGTCTTATGGAAAGGGAGTGGTAGTTAATATATTATTTTATTTATGTTTAATAATATTTTATAAGTATATTTTATTAGGGTTTTATCAAATCAAATAAAAAAAGGAAAAGTAAACTATAAGTAAGTGCATTATATTTTTAAGATTTTACTAACTATATTTAAGAACATGGCATCACTTCATTTAAATATTTTCCATCACACTATATTTTTAACTGTTGAGTAAATAAAATTGAAATCTCCAAAATAAAAGTATATTTCATGACATTCTAGACTTTTAACTCCTGAGTAAAAAAAAATTAAAATCCCAAAAATAACCTAATTTCATAAAATAAAATAACACTAAAATTTTTCTTTACATATTTTTATTTATTGATTTCTTTTCACAACTATTTTATAAAAAAATTATTAGGGTTTAAATTTCTTTTATAACTAGGGTTCTACACATAAATAACCTGAATATTTCTTAACTATTCATTTGATCTTAACCATTGATGTCTAATTAAATGGAGCTCAACCACATACTTTTATTAAATGAATGCACCCAAAATTATTACTAAACCACAATATTAGATTAATTAAAATAATTAAAATTATGTTCTTATTATTATTACTTAAATAAAAAATTAAGTGACTAAGATAAAATACTATAGTGATGTAAATATGAATATGTTATTGTTATTATATTATGTAATTATTCTTCAAACTTACAATATTTTAATGCATTTTAAATTGTAATAGTATTCAATATTATTACATTTTAATATCTTAGGGAGACATTTCAAATCTACCCACACTGTTATTATATTATGTAATTATTCTTCAAACTTACAATATTTTAATGCATTTTAAATTGTAATAGTATTCAATATTGTTACATTTTAATATTTTAGGGAGACATTTCAAATCTACCCACATTGTTATTATATTATGTAATTATTCTTCAAACTTACAATATTTTAATGCATTTTAAATTGTAATAGTATTCAATATTATTACATTTTAATATTTTAGGTAGATATTTCAAATCTATCCACACCCAGTTAGGGTTAGGGTTCTACACATTTTATTTTATGAAATTAGATTATTTTGGGGATTTCAATTTTATTTAGTCGAGTTAAAAATCTAGGATTTCAATTTTATTTAGTCAAAAGTTAAAAATCTATAGTATCACAAAAAATATTTCGCCATGTTATTACATTTTTTATTTTATTCTTCAAACTTACAATATTTTAATGCATTTTAAATTATAAAAGTATTAGTATTATTACATTTTAAGGAAATCTTTGTGTTATTTAATAGACTTTATAAAAGTTTAGTTTTATAGTTAGGAAATATTTTAGTCCTATTTTATTTTTACCAAATTAGATTATTTTTGAGATTTCAATTTTATTTACCCAAGACATTTCAACGCTCTTCAAAAATTAATTTTTTAGTTATTGGAATATAATTTGTCTATACAACCAATACCTAATCAACAAAAAAATTACAACTGAACAAATACTATATACAACCAATAGCTAATCAACAAAAAAAAATAACAACTAAACAAATACTATAATAACAACACTACAAGGCAGCCACTACATGGCACTTGTTAAAAGTTAGTATTCATCTCTTAGATGAGAGTTGCATGAAAGCTATATCTTGTTGATGTCTAGAAGTTGTGCAATGTAGTTGAAGTTAGAAGTTCTACATTATATAGATTTACTTAAATTTATGATTAAGAGTTTAAAATAAAAATAAAAATAAAAATTGCTTAAATTTTATTTTATAATTTAAAATTCCTTCTTTTATGAGTTTTTTAAAATAATGTATATTTAGATTTGATTTTCTTAAAAAAAACATTGTTGGTGTTCATTTGAGATGCAAATTTATTGAATTAATTAATGACATGTGTTAAGAGAGAGAAAACTAGAGTAATATTAATAGTAAACCTTTAAAACTCTCCGACAAGATTTTACCTCCAACATGCAATATGGAAAACATCACATCTTAGACTCCATAGAAAAACAAGTAAAGGAATAGAGTTTTCAAATAAAGATAACTATTTGTGAATAAATAAATGCAATCCCAAAGATATAAATGGGTATCCCAAATTTCATTATCACAAGCTCTAACATCTTTGTTCCTACTTCATACCTATGCAATAAAAAAATTATTCATTAGAAAAAAAAAAGAGAAAAAACAAGTAGAGAAAAATGAGGAGTTGAAAAAAAATTATAAAAACTCTTTTTTATGTTTAAATAGAAAGATTTGTTAGTTCCTACATTTAGTGCATGATGGATTCCTAAATTGTAGGCCACTTGAGTGGCCTATGGTCATATTTAGTTATTTTAATTGTAAAATACAATTAAAATGAAAGGCAAGATTTCATGTAAACTATCCAAATTTCTATGTAATTACTCTTTTATATATATTTTTAATATATATATTTCATAAAATAAGTAGGCTTTAACATTTGAAAGGTAGCTTCAAATAGATGACCATCACAACAAAATTGCTTGACAGGTAGGGTCAATGTGTTTTATTATTTTTAAAAAATTTCATTGCTACTTCTAATAATTATATTTATAGTAATATTTGATTTAGATTTACAAATAAAGTAATTATTTAGTTTTAATCTTCATATTTGATTTTATTAGTTGTTATTATAGTATTTGTTTAGTTGTAATTTTCTTTTTTATTAGGTATTGGTTGTATAGACAAATTGCATTCCAATAATTGAAAATTTAATTTTTGAAGAGTGTTGAAATGTCTTATATAATAATACTGAATACTATTACAATTTAAAATGCATTAAAATATTGTAAGTTTGAAGAATAATTACACAATATAATAACAATAATATATTCATATTTAGATCACTACAGTATTTTAGTAACTATTATATTTTCAAAACTAAATTTATAAGGAAAAATTTATGTCAACTCATTTTGAAATGTGTTGTGTAAATAAAATTGAAATCTCAAAAATAATTTAATTTGGTAAAAATAAAATAGCACTAAAATATTTACTTAGTTATAAAACTTAACTTTACAAAGCCTATTAAATAACACAAATATTTCCTTATCTATAAAACTAAAATTTACAAAGCCTGCATATTTGTATTATATGGAGAGCCCTAGGCCTAGTTGAGTGTACAGAGTTTTGAAATGTCTACTTAAAATATTAAAATGTAATAATATTAATACTATGATAATTTAAAATGCATTAAAATATTGTATGTGTGAAGAATAAAATAAAAAATGTAATAACGTGGTCAAATATTTTTCATGTAGATTTTTAACTTTTTAGTAAATAAAATTGAAATACTAGATTTTTAACTCTTGAGTATATAAAATTGAAATCCCAAAAATAATCTAATTTCATAAAATAAAAAGGTGTAGAATCCTATATTTTTAATAGTATTATTAATATTATAACTTTGTCCTTTGACAAAAATTAATTTTTAGGTTTAGACGCCAATCAAGAACAAATTTTCCTATGCTTAGCTCAAGTTGGAGTAAAACTACCTAGAGACTTTGATATATCAACAATCCAAAAACATGGGCCTACCAATGATAATGTTGTTGTTGCAAAGGACAAAGCCATTTCAACCATGTCTACCATATCTACACCCTCACTGTACAATAGTCATACTATTCCAACCATTCCTCCATTCCATGCACCTCCATCCGTTGAATCCTTGAGGATACCAACTGATTTTATTAATTCCTATGTGTCACAAGCTCCTCAAGTGTCTCACCAAAATTCGTCACAATCCACCCTATCTCATGTATCTCAAGCCACTCCTCTCCCTTCCATAAACACAACTTCTTTGCATGTAGCCCAAACACTAAAGTGTATCACATGTTGCCACATCTCACGTATCTCCTCCCATGGTATCTTCTTCCATGAGCACATCTTCCACGCCTATTACACAAGCACCATTAATTGTATCAGATGTTAAACCATCCAAACCATCTACATCCACCAATCTTGTTCAAATATCACAAGCATCACCTGCTCCTAATATCCCCATTGTTGATCAAACTTTTGGATCGTAGTCATACATGGATCAACTCTCTTCACTTGGACCAAAACTATCCATCCAACAAATGTCCCATGTCAATCCACAAATTGTATCCCAAGCTCCCTCTAATCCTCATTCTTACATATCCTATACGAATCCATCCATCGTATCTCAAGCCCCGACAGCTTCCAATCTGCATATTTCATACGTTAATCCTTTACATGGTTCACATGCGATGCAAACTCAAGGTGCTAATCCATCTCCAAACACCTACACCTTGCTACCAATGGATAATTAGGTTCAAAATACTTACATCCCATCTCATACCATACCACAACAACATTCCTCCAACAACACCTCGGTGTATCAAATCTCCCATCCAAATCACCACCATCCTATGCAACAACAACAATCATCTACATCTAATAATGATCAACGACTCCTAGAACAACAATTCACCGATTGGCATATGGGACAAACAAAGAAAATATTTTCTTTAGAGGATGTATGTCTATATCCATTTGACAGGTCATTACAAATGTTACCTTTCCCTCCACACTTTAAGATGCCACAATTTGATAAGTACAAGGGAAAAGGAGATCTAACTAACCATCTTTGAACATTTAATGTCTCTTTTCTTGATGTCGCCTATGATGATGCATACCTCTTGTAACTATTTCCTCGATATCTTGGGGGACAAGCCTTGGAATGGTTTTCACATCTCCCACCTAATATCAAATCTTTTAGAGAAATTTCAGTCAAATTTGTCTCACTTCACCTTGAATGTTGAACATGAGGTAACCATGAATGATCTTTTTAACAATAAACAATGCAATGGGGAAACCTTTTCATCATTTATTCAATGATGGCGTAACATGGCTAGAAAACTCTCATGGTAAATCCCTGAAAAACAATAAGTGGATATCTTTGTGCAAAACCTTCATCCTGAGTTATCATTCCAATTACAATTGCAAAGTGCCGCCACTTTTGATGAGCTCATATCTAAAGGAACTTCCATTGAAAAGGCTTTAATTGCTAAGGGTGTTATAAATTTTTTTAAAGAAACCAAAGACAATGTGCAATCATCAAATGATAAATGTCATTTTTGGAACAAAAACAAAAATGTTGTAAATGATAGCATTGTCAATGCAAAGAACATTCAAACTGTGAAAACTCCTATCCATATTCAAGCACCAAACAAAAGCACACCATTTCTTCCACGAGACCAAATGAGAACAACTCCATCCCCTAAGCAGCAATTTACTCCTTTGGGAGAACCCATTAAATTAGTCTTGAAGAAATGTTTACAAGTAGGCACGATAACACTACCCAAGACTCAACCTTATGAAGAACCACAATACAAGCCCAATTGGTACAAAGACAATGAATACTATGAGTTTCACAAAGTGAAAGGCCATAGCACATTTGGATGCATGAAATTGAAACATGTGATTCAAAACCTCATCGATCAAGGGGCCATTCACATTGATCCACCAAAATAAACTTCAAATTATGAGCTTGATGCTTTTAAAAATCCACTCACATCACATGACTAGGCAAGTACTTCCAATAAAGGGAAGAATATCCAATATACCTATGATTCATCCACTATTGGTTGTATTAAACAAGCTTGTATCTCCACCATTACCATAAGAGAAAAAGAGCATAATCATCCCAATACCATTCATCAAGCCTTAGTTACCATCCAAGGAGCTCCTGATTGTGCTACTACCACTCACCAAGGTTGTGTTACTATTCAAGGTGCACCATCTAGTTTTTGCCCAACCTCTAACTATAATATCCTTGATCACCTTGGTAAAACCCCTACTCACATTTCCATTTTTGAGCTATTATGTATATCACCTACTCACAAAGCCATCCTTGATAAAGCCTTGCAGGAATTGTTAGTCCCTAATGATATTGACACGACACAATTCCAAACCATGATAGCTAGTATTGCATCACCCTACCATTTGACCTTTTCCAACAAATATCTCTCATCACTTGCTCCATCCCATAATGAAGCCCTCCATGTTGAAGTTTATATCAACCAACACTGCGTCAAATGAATCTTAGTAGATGGCAGAGCTGGACTAAGTATTTGTTCCTTAAAATTAATCAAATTATTGGGATATTTTGAGGATCTCATTAATACTACTAAGAGCATAACCATCAAGGCATATGATGATACTGAGAGAGATTCTGAAGGGATTATCTATTTGCCCATCAAGGTTGGTTCTATCATTACTAATACCAAGTGTCAGGTCCTAGATGTTGAATTACCATATAATATTATCCTCAGTCATCCATGGATACATGCCATCAAATTTGTTCCATCCACATACCATCAATGCCTCAAATTTCCCCACAATGGAGTTGAAGTCACAATCCTCATTGATCTCAATCCATTTGAGTATTGTCAAACTTTTCAAGCCAAATACCAAGATCCCAATCATGTCCCCATCAACACTAAAGCCTATCCATTCACCTCATATATCGATCCAGCTGACTTACATAAGCCCTCATCTAGCAAATCTATTGCCCCATTGAAGCTAAATACCAAGAGAAAGGACTTGGTGAGTACACTTTACAAGAGTCTTATTGTGTAGGAACCTTGCCCTTATCTCCAAAATCTTAAGGCCAACCATCCATATCCCAAATCACTTCATCCCTAAACATTATCAAAGCACCTCCTATCATATCCATAAAATTAGGCATGCTTGACGATGAAGATATTGATGACATCAATTCTTGGATTTTCTTTGATAGGAATGATCAACTTACTCTAGAAGTTGAGTGCTACAACAATGGTTTTCACATCATCAAGAATATGGACTATAAAGGACAAGGAGGTAAAGGACCACAAGAACAAGGGCCTATTGAACCTATTATGGTTACCAAAAAGTTTAATAAGTAAGGTCTAGGGTATAGTCAAGAGGGCCCACCTTGCAAAGACATTGAGTCTATTCTTGAGGAAGTAGTACAAGATTTTCCAGCAGAAGGGACTTCTAATATAGGTGCTATTGAGGACTCTTCTTTCCACATAACTGACCTATTCCAAGACACCTCCATCTTTACCCTTTCATCAGCCTTATCCATTTCCTATTCCTCATCCTCTATCCTTAAACTCATTTATTGTCACCTTGTCGATTGGGACCAATAGGGGGCACCTATTCTAGACACATTCCAAAATGATGAAGCTATAGAAGAATTCATGGGTTTGAGACAAGGCATACCATTGGGTGATCATAAAGTAGGTTTTATGATGGATCTACCTTTGTTAGCATTTTTTGGTGGAAGCATCAAATCCTTCAATCGTAAAAGTGAAATAAACAAAATAAAAAAAGATAGGTCACTAGGTGAAAAATGCAAGGCACCTCTTAACCATGAAAAAGTAAAAATAAAATATGTATATGAGGGTGAAAACCTCTCTGAGGTGCCCAAGGATGGAGGATTTGGCCTTCCTTTGACCATTAAATATTGAGAATAGTCACCACTTCTAATAGAGAAATCTCAAGAGATGAATCTAGACACAACACAAAATCCTAAGATCACATTCCTAGAAGCATCATTATCAGAATAGGAAAGGAAAGACTTCACAACCTTCTTCATAAAGAGAGCAATCAACTTTGCATGGACTTATGTAGATATGCTAGGCTTAGATCCTTCACTTGTTGTACATCATATAGCTGTATCTACAAATGCAAAACCGGTTAGACAAAAGATTCAAAAAATGCATCCTCAAATAGCATTGTTGGTCAAAGTAGAAAATCAGAAATTGTTGGATGCAAAGTTTATAAGGCCAATTCATTATCTAGAATGGGGTTCCAACCTAGTACCAATCTCAAAGGCTGATGGCCGTATCCACTGTTGTACAAATTTTAGAGATATTAACAAGGCTTGTCCTAAAGATGACTTTCCATTACCAAGCATAGATACAATTGTCAATCTTACTACAGCACATGAAATGCCATCATTAGTGGATGGATTTTCTAGGTATAATTAGATTAAAATTGCAAAAGAAGATCAACAAAAGACTTCCTCAATATCTCCATGGGGTACTTATTGTTGTGTCGTAATATCTTTTGGTCTTAAGAATATAGGAGCAACCTATCTATGAGCCATGACAATTATCTTCCAGGACCTTTTTCATACCATAATTGAGGACTATGTTGACAACATCTTAGGAAAATAAAAAATTAGAGAAGGCCATTTACAAGTATTGGAACAAATCTTTGATAGATTGGAGAAATATCAAGTTAGACTAAATCCAAAGAAATGTGTATTTGGGGCAACATCCAGAAAGCTGCTACGTTATATTGTATCCCAACGAGGCATAGAAGTGGATCCTGACAAGGTAAAATCTTTAATGGAAATGCCTCCTCCATCCAACTTGAAACAGCTTCACAGCTTACAGGGTAGATTACGGTCTATCCATCGGTTCATTGCACAGTTAGCAGATAAATGTCATATGTTTCAACACCTTCTTAGGAAGGGAGAACCTTTCAAGTGGGATGATAAATGTCAACAAGCCTTTCAGAAAATAAAAGAATATCTAGCTAACCCTCTAGTACTGGTACCTCCTGTGCCTGATTGACTATTACTCGTATACATCTCTTCGATAATAGCAGGATTAGGTGCTCTCTTGGCTCAACATGATGAATCAGGTAAAGAACAAGCCATCTACTACATTAGAAGAACTCTTGTTGGCTATGAGCTTAACTACAGAACCATGGGGAAAACATGTTTTGTAGTAGTGTTTGCTTCCCAAAAGTTGTGACATTATATGTTAAACCAAATGACAAAGCTCATATCTAAGTTTGATCCTCTTAAGTATCTTCTCTCCAAAGCAGTGCTCACAAGAAGGTTAATAAAATGGGTCATGATCCTAAGTGAATTTGACATCATGTATGTGGATTAAAAAGATATCAAAGGGAAAGTGATCGCGGATCAATTAGTAGAAGCACCAATGATAGATGTCCATCCCATCCATCCCAAATTTTCTGATGAAGAGTTATTCAACTTATACCCTTTAGTGTTTTGGCATCTATATTTTGATGGATCATATACACAACATGGGTCCAAAGCTAGAATTTGTTTTATTACATCTCAAGGAGATTGTATACCAAATTCATACAGAATTGCCTTCCCTTGCACAAACAACATTGTCGAGTATGAAGCATTAATCAAAGGACTACATATGGCTATAAAGTGGGCCATTACATAGTTACAAGTCTTCGGAGATTCCTAATTAGTTATCAGACATGTCATGGATGAATATCAAACCAAAGATGAAAAGCTTCTCCCATACAAGTTGATGGTAGATGATTTCAAGAAATAGTTTTCCAAGATCACATTTGAGCAAATTCTTAGGGTCAACAATAAGGCAATAGACACTATGGGCACTATTGGTTCTCTCTTAGACATGCCATCCAATGCACATACATGTGAGTTCTTGGTTGAACAACTTTTGATACCTGCTTTCGAAGTTCCACAATCTGAGCTTGTATGCGAGCTTGTTGGTCCCAATTCTCCTTGGCATAAGGATATATATGAGTATCTCCACCATGATACCTTCCCATTCTAACTATCTACAACCCAACACAAAACTTTCATCCGTCAAGCCTCTCATTATACTATCCTTAGGGAAAGCCTATATCACAAGAGCCTCGATGGTATCCTTCTTAGATGTCTTCACTTGGAGGAAGCAAACATTGCTTTACACGAGGTACATGAAGGTGTCTGTGGTCCACATTCCACCGGCCCTAGTCTTGTTAAGAAAATTTTGAGAGCTAGATACTATTGGCCAACAATGAAGCAAGATGTACATAAAATTTCTAAGCATTGTCTACAATGTTAGAAATATGGGGACCTGATACATGCTCTAGCACATGAGTTACAACTTGTTACTACCCCTTGGCCTTTCTCACAGTGGGCAATCGACCTCATAGGAAAAATCCATCCCACCTCATCTAATGGTCATAAGTTTATCATTACTTCCACTGAGTATTTCACAAAGTGGGTAGAAGCCATATCAATGACCTACATTACCTACAAACAAATATCCAAGTTCATTCTACATCATATCATTTGCTGCTATGGAATTCCACAAGCCATTGTGACTTATAATGGGCATCCCTTCAAGAACCAAGAGGTTTGTGAGTTATGCAACAAATTCCATATCCAACATAGGTTCTCAACGCCTTACTATCCTCAAAGTAACAGTTAAGCTAAGGCTTCTAATAAAACCATTATCAAGATCCTCAAGAAGATAGTCAATGAAGCTGGCCATGATTGGCATTTACAACTTAATCTAGCCTTATGGGCTTATCAAACAAGTGTTAGAATGCCCACTGGTGCTACACCCTATTCTCTTGTATATGGAACTCAATCTATCCTTTTAACATCTTATTTCTGATGAAGAATACAGGGTATCTAGAGTTATTGGATGAATAGTGTCTCACAACACTTAATCATCTCCAAGTTTATCAAAATCATCTTCTCTGTAGCTACAACAAAATGATCAAAGAAAGAAGATTCCAAGTAGGAGACCTTGTCCTTAAATAAAATCAGAAGAATCAACAAGATCATGAACAGAAAGGCAAAGTTGAACCAAATTGGCTAGGACTGTATGTGATCACATTAGTCTGTCGATCAAGAGCTTACACTCTTGCAACACTTGAAGGCATTCCTTTGGATGAACCCATCAACAGTGTACATCTGAAGAAATTTTATGCATAATCCTTAGAATATTCCAAAAAAAAATCAAAAATCAAAAAAATCAAAATAGTAAAGATAAATAATCCATCCTCTGGTGAAAACCTGGTAAATAGGTGCATTGGATAAGTACCATAGTGAAAACCTGGTAAACATGCACTATGTGTAGAGTCAGCTCTTATCATTTGCTTAGTCTTTATTTTCTATTTACCATCCATAATAAGCCTTGTTTGTATCATAATTACCTTCACCCATCTCCATTATAGGACTAATTATCCACTCAATAAGATCATTTCTATTTCACCCTTATGCTTACTACTATTAGGAGTTTTAGAAATTGTTGGAGTTAATATGTCATCTTGATCATCATCCCTCTAGGTCTAGGTTATCACCTCATCCTTCATTGTCCATAATAAATTCAACCCACACTGGTGGCACTTATCTGTGTCTGGTCTTTGGAATGGATATTTTAAGCATCATCGTTTAGCACTACACCAATCCCATTTCACATCATCAAACATCCAATCAATCCCAAGAAACCCATAACCTGATCAATCCACTCACCTTCATCATCACCATCAATAAAACACAAATCTAAACTACATCCTACCTCTATCATTAAAAGCATTGATTTTGTGATTACAAGGTATGTAAGCAATATGGGATATGAAGGAAGTACCTAGATTCATGCATAGGCGATAAACCTTTTTCCATATTTCATCCTTCTTCTAATCTTCACCAATAATCATCCTTATCCATCTCACTTTCTTCTATCATCTATCTTCCACCTCATCAATAAAAACCCAGAACTACATATCATCATGTCTCATTATTTATTATACTATGCTTTCATCCCATGGATACAGGGTATGTAGACAGTCTGGTATATGAAGGAAGTATCTAGTACACAAGTATAGATGATCCATTCTTCCATCCCCATATCATCTCTTCTCCTATCTTCCATCTTCTTCCCTTTGACTAACTCAAGCAGGAACCAAACTATGCAGGTCATGATAGCTCAAGCACTTATCAAATCAGGAATAAACCAAAGCCACTTGTCTACATACCTTTAGCCAACATTCGCTATATCCATTTAGCATCCCAGCCTTCAACAGGATATATCTTTCCTCACATCAAGGCACTATCCAATCCATCCAAGAGCACCCAAATTTTGGTAAGAGAACATGATGGTTGTATCTTTTGTTTTATTTTTTTGATTTATCTTTTGTCTGTTTCTAATACGTAATCTAGACTGCCTTGATCCATCATATCTTGGTATGTTGCGATGAAGTATAGGCTGGGGCATGGTCATTTGATTTTGTATGCTATGTTTGCGAGATGATCTTATTCTCCTACTATACATATGGTATCTTATATGTGTTGGGAGTAGCATCTTGCATATCAATTATCTTTTGCATCTGAGAAGCTAAACAATCTCTTATGCATTAAGATTTTTCTATGCTAAGACTATTTCCCATACATATAACCACAAGGTTTCATTATTTATAGTGGAAATAAGATCAAACCATTGCTTGCAGAGTCAAAGTCCATCTCAAATAAGCTAATATTCATATCTTGTGTGTGTTGGATCAAAATCTTGACCTCATATGATGGACAAGGTTGTAGTATGCAGTTTGCATTAGATACATCATCACCCTGGTAATTATACCTTGGTGCATAACATCCATATGCTATATCAAACATAAGGATTGAAAATCTCATTAATTTGTGTGCAACCATTGTCAAATGTTGCATCTACTATCCATTTACCGTAATAAAATACATAGCTCTCACAAGGATTGATCAAGTCTAATCTTCATCTTCTTCATCTTCCTCCACTTCATCCTGTAAAACAATTGTGTTAGACATATCAATATTCACTCATTTTCATATAGCATTTGCATTAGCATTTGGTCATCATGCATATCATTTATAAGCATTTACCATATAACCATTATAAGCATTACATACCAAAATCATCAATAACACCATATCATCAAATCATAATCATAAGTACCCATATGCATCTCATCATCAACTATGTAAACATAATCAAAATCCAAAACACATATGCATCCATCACAATAAGAAACCATATGTCAGCATCAAAAGTGTCAACCATCATATATACATGTATAAGCATCTGGGTCAATATACAAGTCTCTCGTCAATGTACAACAGAATCAATATGTACAAATCCGGCTAATGCAGAGCCATCAAAATAATGCATATATAGGATCACAGGCCTCAATAATACAACACTAATACAATATACAAACATGACTAGCCCTAGTATCTTGTGGCACTACTCGAGGAGCCCTCTCCCTAATCTCTACCTCTATCTCCACCTATCACTCTGTGTCGCGGTGGTCCAATAACTCAACTACCTCTGATCTACTGGAATAGCTCCATGGTATAGTACCTAGTAATACTCTACATCGCCATGGGCTCTCCCTACCTCACCCTGTACTCTGGCCAACTCTATCACCAAGAACATTGTGGCCTAATCCATGCCAGGAGCATCACTCACTGTATTCCTCTCTACAATCCCCTATTGTATCCTCTAGAGAGTTGTGTCCCTCTCTATAGTTGTAGCCTGTACTCTCTATAGCACTGCATCATTCTCTACTGTCACTCTTACCATAGCCTCATCATCAGGCGCAACCTATGCTACCTGTCGTACTTGTGCCTGTAACTATGCAACCTATGTCTGATAGGCCTACACCTGTCATCAAGCCTGCCTCATGGTGACTAAGGCTCTGTCTCTGTCTATGCCAAGGTGTCAATATCACACATCCCATCTAATCCTCTACCCAATCTCTTGTTGTAGTTGTCTCTGCAACTGGGCCTTCCTATCTCCTCCATCTCCACCACCTCCTACTACTGCCACCTATTGTTATGGTGGCTGTACTTGTACTAGACTAGGGACATGTCCGTGTATCTGTTCCTACCCTACTGCTGCTGCTACTATGGGTGCTCCTACATCCTGCACTCATGGAGGTCATCTCTGTCATCTAACTCCTCCCCATTGAGGTGCAAACACTGCTACCTCTCCCATCTCTCCAGGCTGAGGATATATACTAGTTTCACCCTAACCTACCCCTAAGTCTTCGTGTCAGCCTAGTCCATCCTTGTCTTGTTATCTTATCATGAGTCAACCCAATCTTTTTCCAGGTAGCCTAGCTTTCCTCTCGAGGGGGCACTACCATTAGCTTCACTGGGGCATAGCCTATTTATCTTAATATATCAGTTTCATCTTCTTTGAAACAACACCCTAATGGACATTGTCTTATAGAGGGGCAAAATGTAGACACCCAAAATTGACCCATTTTCATTATTGTCAATTTGTCGCATCATTCACCTTGTATATGTTGATTTTGTCTAGCACACTTGTGTCAATCAACTATTTTCTTCTAAACTACCCCTTTTCTATTATCAATTAAATAAATTATATATTTATTTAATTAATTCCATTTATTATCTATGTTCTCCAATTTTATATCTGTAATTAAACAATATTTAATTGTTTAATTATTTGATTATTCCTCTTATAAATAAATAAAACTAATATTTTATTTATTTATCTTCTCATCATCTAAATAAATTAAATAAATTTATTTATTTAATTTATGTCCATTATAAATTTAACACTTTCTTCTATCATTTAAAAATAAATTAAATGAATTTATTTATTTAATATGCTTTTATCTTATCATTTCCTTATCTTATCACATTATTCTATGTGTACAAGATACCTGTCCTATCTTAAATCAAATACAAAAATGATTTAATTGGTTTCAAAATCAATCATCCACATCATCTAATCCTTAAAATAGAAAAGCACTCTATTCTAAGAAAATCAGTTTTAGTACTGTTACCCCAAAATTTGAACTTGAAAATTTTCAAATTTTAGTACATTCTCCTTTGAAACTACCAAATCACTAAAATGATTGAATTTAAAAAGCTATGCTAGATGGTGTACAATCCTCTTACATGTGTGATCTTGACTCTATTCCATCCAATCCGACTAGTTTTCGTGCCTAAACATCTTCTTGTTTGAGAGATTTTTAGCTTCACATTTTCCCATCCGTGATCCGTGAACAGAGCAAAGTTTGACATTTGTGTTGCTAAAAGTTAAAAATTTTCTAGGTTCTTCTCTATGGTGTCAATCTTCATCCTGCCCAAATTTCACAGAAAAAGGAGTTACCGCATGGAAGTTATGAAGTTTTTCGTCTTGGTGGTCAAAGCACGGTTTTAGATGAATAATTGAAGATATTGTTAATAGGAAATTATTTCACATTATTTCATCAATCCCAGGCAGCATTCAAAAGTTATGAGGTACCAAATTTTCTCTTTAATAAATTTCCTAGAGAAAACTTATAAATCCATACTTTTTTTTATTATTAAAGTGTAATGCAATGTGAAAATGTAAAATTCAAATTTTATTAAAATCACTTTTCATCAAGAACTTTGATTTAAGAAGTTGAGAACTTTACTAAACTACATTGTCAAGAATTTTATAATTTCTAGAACCTCAATCATTACCAACCTAGGTTCTAAAGTTCCTAAAATAGTTGACTCTCTAACCTTCTTCATTGTCGATAGTTTTTCAAGTTCATGAACCCCTTATGCCTCTCGACTATGGTTCAATAGTTCAAGAAAATCCTGATATCCCAACCAACAAACCAACTATAATCATTTAATAAAATCTTTACCTATGGCCACTTGTCTTGTACACATTCATCCAATCTTCTTGTTCAATCTCAACTATTGATGTAGCTTCATAATCTCCATTGTTGATCAATCTTAGTAGAGAGCTATATAAACACCCTCTCACCTCATTTCATTATCATCCCACACAATATTGAAAACATCCAGACTATCATCTCATGCATATTGAGCATCCATTGAGCATTTTGAGCACATCATCCATTATCATTGCAACTATGGCAACTATGGTTGTTCACTATTGAGAAGCAATCCATAATTTCAACCAAGGAATCAAGCAATATAGGTGACTTTGCTTCTAATTTGCATTCATTTTGTGTCATTTAGATGGACTCTTTAGAGGTGGTAGGATTGGGTTTTATTTGCAATGCTTCATCTTATAAACCTGATTTTTCCTGCATACACATTATGTACCTTAAAATTAATCCTTGCATTGGTGTTTTCTGAAAATGTTGTTGATTCAAAGAAGAAAATCACTATCAAAGGATATGATGAAGAGGAAAGAGCTTCTCAAGGAACTATTGTCCTACCCCATAAGAGTGGGACCAATTCAAAAAGATGTGGTTTGTCAAACCCTTGACATGGATTTAGCCAATAACATTCTCCTTGGATGGCCTTGGATTCATGCAATGAAAGTCATACCATCTACCTATCATCAATGTATAAAATTATTGTACAATGGTCAAGAGATTGCAGTCCAAGGTGATCCTGATCCATTTCAATAATGCAATACCATCAAGACCAAACCTGAAATCATTATACCCTCTAACTATGAAGATATTGAACTACACCAAACAACTAAGAAGGGGGGTGAATTAATTGTCCTAAAACTTTTAACCAATTTCAATCAACAACTCATCAATCACTTATATTCAGATATAACCATGAAGGCATAAAATGAGAAGCTTAACACAAAAGCATAATCAACATAGTAGACACCAAATTTTTTATGTGGAAAACCCTAAAAGGGAAAAACCATGATGTGTGTTATCCATAAGAAATATATAAGTTATATCAATACCGAAAATCAGAGGCTCACTACCTATAGGGATCACTACCCAAATTGCTCACTACAAAGAAAGGCTTACTGCCTATGGATGGCTCACTACCAAAGGGTGGCTCAATGTCAAAAGAAGGCTCATTGCCAAAGGGTTGAATTGAGATAACATCATCTACTTCATGCCAAGGTTTAGTTCCATTGAAGCGTAAACACCTGTGCTCTTCTCTACTACTATACTTCACTTTATCTTCACACTTTGATACATTTTCATGACTCAATTACAAGTATTTATACACTACATCAACCTTGGAATGATCAAGGTTGGCATTACAATCATCAACTGTTGGAACAATCTCCAATGTCGACATAACATACATACATAAAATAGGTCTATTCCTAATACAAATTTAGCTGAGGAAAATATGTAAGAATGTATGCAGATCATGCCACACCTTAGCTAGGACTCAAACACAATCTTCTATGCTACAACATGCTATCACAATCTTTGATGCATCTTTGTAAGTGATGAATTCAACCAGGTCAACTAAGACTGATATTAACACAAGTATTCTCAAGAACACGCTTCATGCACGATCTAAAACACCTTGCAGACCAATCTGAATATAGGAGCATGATCAAGAGACATCCGCAAGCACATTATAATCACCGGGAACAACTGCATGATCTCTAATAACTCTATCAACAAGATTCTTTAAACTGGAGCACAAGAACAACACTGCCAGCCACTCTCATGATTAAAAGATAGCTTGCAGACTACCAAATCATGAACCATTACACTTGAAGGTATTTACCATCATCAAAGACTTCCAGAACCGCAAACCAAAATACTTCAATGTGGAGGAATGTGGAGCAAAACACTTTCTCCCTATCACCATCCAACACATAGAAAAAGTTGTTTTCACTCTGGTGAACATAACTCACTCAATTCTTCATACCGGAGGCTCAAACTTTGAATATAACATCTTCAACCAAGCTTCTAAATAAATTCCAATCCCCAGGCAAAGATATTTATTCTACAAGAAATGTAGAGCATTCTTCTGGATTGTTCTTCTGCCTGTAATGCACTATTTCTACTACAACACATTGTTATCACCAGAGGAGATAATTTTGTCAATATCCTCAATAAAGTAAGAGCACAGTTGACACCAATGACAACATAGATATGTTGATATCAATGACAACATTGATTAGGCACATACTTACAACAATCTTCCCCTTTGTCATTGATGGCAACATATGATGTGAAAAACTGAAAAGACCACCAAGACATAATTCTCCCCCTTTCTATTTACACATCTACATTCTTTCCCCTCCTAGGTTTTTCACATGATTCCTCTCCCACTTTGACATCAATGGCAAAGGGCACATACTTGCATGCTTCTTCTCTGATCCATTTACTTTACCAGAAAAACTTAGCTACTCCCCCTAAGAGGTAGACTTCAGAACATCAATCCAGATCAAGGAATGACACTTTGAGATCCACTAGATTGATGCATTCTTATGCATCTTAATTTAGGACAAGAGGGGTAATGACCCCTAACTTCTCTCTAAGATACTCAAAGGTATCTTTAGGCAGAGGCTTAGTGAAAATGTTTGCAATCTAATCCTTTGTGGACACATATTCCAACTTCATTTCATTCTCTGTCACCTTCTCTCTCAAAAAGTGATACCTAATTGATATGTGCTTTGTTCTTGAGAACATCACTGGATTCTTTGAAATGTTTATGGCACTTGTATTGTCACAAAAGATTGTAATTAGATCTTCATACACAACTCTTATCCTTCAAAGTCTACGTCATCCATAATACTTGAGTGCAACAACATGCTACTACAATATACTTTGCTTGTTTAGTTGACAAAGATATTGAATCTTGTTTCTTGCTTAGCCATGAGACCAATCTATTACTCTAGAAGAAGGCACCTCCAGTTGTAATTTTTCTATCATCAACATCTTTGGGCCAATCTGCATCTATGTAAGTACTGAGAGTGAAATCACTGTTCTTTGGATACATGTTACTAATTTTTTGTTCACACTTAAAATTAGTTTGACCTCAGTGTAATTGTTCAGAAGGCATAAAAAAAGACTTTAAAGTTATACATATTTTCAATAGGTTGATATCTTGACAAGAGTGGAGAAAGAGATTTAGTTGATAGGATAGCCCATCAGTCTAATCAAGACTGATGAGTTATCATGACAAGAGAATAGAATTGCCAAGGTATCAGTCATTCAAGAAATACATTTGTTTTGCATCATGTTATCTTTCAAGAGTTATAAGTTAGATTGATTATTCATTTAATCAATTTTGTATGAAACAAAGAAATATATTTGTATTGAACTATTATTTCATGCCATGTTTTGAACATACATTCAAGTACCTGTTACTTTATCTCATGCATTGATTGAAAAAGAAATACATATACATCATATGGATAAGAGAAATTAACTTATCATGCTTAAAAGAAGTGTTCAAATGTGTCCCACACAAGCCGTGGGAGTAACTAGACTGAGCAATTGTAGACATGCAAGCTATATATCTATTTGATCAAAGAAAAGAAACACGATAAAATGAACACATCCATCATTGCCTGAGGAAGAAGGTTGTTTGTCGATGCCGGTCTTCAGTGTTCAGTCTTTATTTTTAGTTCCATCATCAGTTGAACCTGTAAAATTTTGGGGACAACCCTGTTAGTGCTCCAGATGTTTTAAGTTGTCACATCCTTTTATCAAATAGATACATCTACTTATCACATCATGCATTCATTTGAGGGATCAAATCGGATATATGACACAAATCGGGAAGAAATCATGAAGAAGATCAATCAATACTATCAGGTATATTTTTATGCTAACTTGTTTGTTCACTGTGCAGGTATAGGACAAGTATTGTTGCTGATTTGAAGAGAAATAAACATGTGGATTAAATGTGGCTCCCATAAGGGTTTGAGCCCAGCATGTTTTCTTTTCATTTGAAAAGAGTATCAGAAAAGACAAGATGCATCATTCCAAGCTACATTATGGATCATCTAATCAATTTGTAGAAAAGTTATGCCATCATGACATTATTACAGTTGATTGGAGCAAATCAGATTAACATGACTGAGCTAGGTTGACAAAGTGTAGAAATCAGGTTACAGTCACAGAAGGTATTTTATCTTTTCCATATCATTATCAAAATACCATTTTTTTGTCATGTTTTAGGTCACATTTGCAAAATCAAACTTAAGAAATGACAAAAGAATGAATAGATATAAGTACAACCATCAACAAATGCATAGGACAGTCATAGTTCAATAAACATTCATCATGCATAGAGTAGTCATGTGTTTGTAACCAGGACAGCTATCTCAAATAGATACATTATCCAGGCAGCTATAGGATGATCAATATCATGAAACAGTATATGTGGAACAACTATGTCATAGCATTCAAGATGAAATAGCCAAGTCAAAATTCCATATGCTTAGGTCATCAACAGAGAGCCTATATTCCCAGGTAGCTGCCACAGTACCTATATAATCAATTGTTCAACATTCAGATAGTCAAGTGACACATGGAAGTCATGGCATGATCATAATCTCATCATTGTATTAGAGAAACAAGCCTTATCACATGCCTTGGAATAGTGAAAAGACATCATGCTACAGTCAGCAAATGCCACAAAGAGAGATACCTTGAAAAAGTTTAAACAAGTGTAGTCACATTTACTATGAATAGTCATGACAGTGATCATGAAGTGGCTTGTACAAGAAATTATAGTTAGAAATAGATCACAACTTCCATGTCCATCAACAGGAGTAGAACAATGTTGAAAGTGAATACCACATCAATGATGGAGTAGAAATAGTAGAAAGACATGATATACTAAATGCCACAGTGATGATGTTGACAGAGGCACAAGACAAGCAGTCATTATCTCATATGCCATTGTTTCTAAGTGACAAATTTATAACAAACCTTTGCCATGATAAAGGACTAAAAGAGGAGATCAAAGACATGATATGTATGCTATAGGAGGAACAGTGAGCATGCACAAAGACAATCAGGAGTAGTATCTAAAGAATGCCATAGCCAAATGCTAATGAAGACAACAGTGATCCCACAGTCACACATGAGGCAGCAATCATTCAACTCTAAACATCACCAACTTCAATAGTTTAAATCCTAGTCTAGGCCAATGAAAATAGGACAAATATTTACCACTCTCTGTTGTAAATTAAATGTAAAACTGCTCATGAGGTGTTTTCACCATTGAAGTGGATGATATCCAAACACATCATGCTTTGAAATCCAGAAGTATTTTCATAATGACTATGCAAGATGAGATAAAAAAGCCATGAATGACTGATTGTTAAAGAAATACAATGTGGACAAATGCAATTAAAATGCCATGTATCAAAAAAGTAGATATAGATAAGGCAGCCTCAAGATTCAGAAAGCAGTTGATAAAAGAAATCTATATGCTATAGGATATTCAGACTTGATGCCACATTGTTCAAACATTCATACTTTGTAATGAGGAAGGATTGAAGCAGTTCCATATAAAGAGGTAATCATGATACGATCAAATATCAAAAGGTAGCTACTTCTATCCATATGCAACATTTTTTTATGGAGCTGGGAGGAAGGTTTCCCATCATACGCACATAACTGAAAGGATGACAACCAACAAGAAGAAATTTAGTGTGTACAAAATAGAGTATTCAAAGTTCAATGCATACAAAAGGGTATACATTTTTGCCATCATAGAAAGGAGTCTAAAGATTTCTATCATATAGTGAAATATGGATATCTCAGTTGTGTAGTAATGGGTAACTTCTTGCTATACCTAGTTTTAAAAAATGAAAGTTCCTATAGTCTTTCATCAAGAAGTGAAAAACTCATAAAAAGATTGAAACCCTTGTCTCAAAAATTTTAAAACCCTTATCCCATTTTTCCATCATACAGTGAAATAAATGCTACAGAGATGGATATATTGCCATGGCCGTGACAGGAGAGTTAATGTGTAGAAAGAATGAAATCATTATGTAAAAAATCTTGAAACCCTTATTTCATTTTTGGCTTCTAGTGAAATGACCACTACATAAAGCAAAGTAAATGCATGGCCGTAGCTAGGAGGGCTCATAATGCACCAAAATTACAAAACCCTCATTATCTTTTTCAAGATACAGTGATGAAAGAGCCTGACGAAAGTAAGAAGAGTCAACAGTTTACCTCAATATTGCAGAGGAAGAAGGATGGCATACCCACAACCTCGTTTTTGAGGTCTTTATTATCTTTTTCTCACATTTGCAAGGGTTTCAAGATAAACATACAAAAATAAACAATGCATATTGTCAAGGAACCTATAGAAGGAAATAAATCTATGGCCGCGGCCATAGAGGCAAGAATGCTTCAAGAAAATGAAGAAATACTAGCATAAAACCAAACACATAGCACTCACCAGTCACAATCATATCTTCTCACTCAAAGAAGTGTAAAGAAGTCATAAAGTTCAAACACTGAGAGCCCAAGGAGATGGAGAAAATGTAGAGTAATCAAACCCTAAAGAGCAATTGAGTTGTAGAGCAGTGGACGGTATGATGAAGACAAGTGAAAAATGATTAAGCATTAGGGTTTCTTTCTTTTTGTTTGACCCTTCTTTCCCATTTCTCATGTTTGACCCATAAAATGCCAAACATCATTACTAAATCTATTTGCTGACCAAGGTCAAAACTTCAAATGATGTGTTTCCTAGTGATTATTACATGAAGTGGCCAATAGAAGGGTTGTAAGAGATGACAAAGGTGGTCAGTAGAAATAAGGGTAAGACTTATACCTTAATGCCTTGTGTTTTTTTTTAATGATGCAAAACCCCTTTCCTTCTAATGTAGACTATTTTAGTCAAATATGATGCTCATTACCTTGAGGTTGACATTAGACTTTGCATGGCCAAAGAAGAATATTCCTTATGCCTTTTTAGGAATCATCATATGAAGACACATGTGTGAAGACAAATATGCATGCAAGGTGGCAGGGGCCTATTATTGGAGTTCATTGTTTTACATGGTGAATGTACTTGTGCATGGAGTAATAAGGGTATTTTTGAGTTATTGCATGGTAAGGATGTATAGTCAAGGGAGATATAAAGTTTTTTGACTTATGTTATAAATAGCAAAATATATAATAATTTATTGAAGATATTATTAGGACAATTACACAAATTGTTCTAATAATACCTTAAATAAATTATTATAAAAAAAGTATAAGTCATTTATAGCACAAAAGAAGACTTGGATGGAATATTCATTTATTGAATATTATTCTTGCCATTGCATTGCATGGATTGGTGAAGATATAAGTTATTTTTGACTTATGCATGGAGTGATAAGAGGGATTAAGTCATCAGTTTGAGCTTTTAGTTAGAAGCAGTTTGAGGAGCAGATTGAGCAGTTATATATGAGCAATTCACCTTGAGTCAGACACTCCTTTTCATTGGGACATGGACCAACACCAATTTTGACACATAATATCTTTTTTCCCATCAGTTTGGAGGTTTTTTTGCATGATTTCAGGGCTTGCATAGGAATCAGTTATCATTTTATAAATGCATGTACTATTTTGAGATGACTGAGGTTTAAATTCCAGTTGTCTATAGGTCATTTTTTTGACCTATCTTTTCTATATATTGTAAAACTTTATTGATTATTGAGTTAGTTCTTGATTCTCATTCTAATTCAGACAGATTGAAAAATTCTTGTATCTCATTTTTATAGTTTTATTGAGAGATTGATAGGTTACAGGTTCTATTTTTGTCTTTTTGTAGTATTTCCTTTGTTCTTTTGAGATCAATTAGTTACTTTTCCATTTAGTGCTAATTATTTGAAGTGATTTGATGAAATTTTGCTGTGTTTAACCATTAAACCTTTGAAATTATTGTGTCACTTTCTTGCTTGTAGCATTAAGCATATAATCATCATAGGTCTTAGGTTGTGTTAACTGGAAGTAGTCCTTTTATGTTGTGAAAAACCATTTCCTTCATAGAAAGCCTATTTTAAAGCCTTCCTTAGAATCACTTTTGTGATATTTATGCCAAGATTAAATTGTGTGAAAGTAAGATTTCTGATTGTGAGCCAAATTGCATATTATTATCCAACTTAGGTGCATCACCGAATTTTACAATTTTCATTTCATATAGTTTCTTTCTTCCTTTTTCCAAAACGGAATATGTACATTCCAATAGAACATTTAAAGGTAACCAGCCCACAATCTAGAGGTCTAATTTCATTATAGGGCACCCACAACCTAAAATTAGTCCCCTATTACATAGAATTTTAGAGCTTTTCTAGCCTTTCATATGGGTGCAATTCCCAGTGATAATAGTATTTGGCACACCTAGTGGGACATTGAACTGATTCTCAATTCAAAAGAACTTATTTTTTTTTGTTGTTTTTGGTATGAACAACAGAATTCCAGCCTTTTAGAGGTTCATTATCAAGTACCTGGCAACTCTAATACTTTAGTTTTATAGATCAGATCTTACATCCTATGAAAAAATATTAAACAAGGTCAAGTAAAGATTTTGAGAAGAGACATAAGTAGTTATCTCCACCAAAGAGGAGAATAAAAGCAGATAAAGAATACAACACAACAGATTTATCAGTTGTTTCAGACCTATCAAGTACTCATCCAGAGTTTGCTTCACACCAAAATCTATTATTTGTAAGTTCATCATCAGAATTTCATAGTTCTCCACCAGGAAGCCCAAGAGAGTAGATTCATATTTTTCAAGAGGAACCTCTTCTTCTTGAGTTTATGGAAGAAGAACCTATGTTATAAGAAATATTTCAAGTAGTTTCAGTCCAAAAACCAACTCAAATTCTACCTGCTCTAATGTCTTTACTAGGAGGAGGAGGAGGACCTATTCCACCTGGTGGAGGAGTTGAAGGAGTATTACCACCTCTCAGAGGAGCTGGAGGAGGTGAAGGAGCTGAGAGAAATCCACCACCACCTTGAAATTAGCCTTTTGTTTCATTTAATGGAGGCAGCCCTTTGAATTTGAATCAGCATGATGACATACCAATGGCTACATTGAAGAGTTTACCAAGTTTCATAGGAGAAGACTACACCCATTGAACATATCAGATATGTGGCTTCTTTGTGTTTTGTTCATCACATTATCGAGGAAAACATTGCAATCAGGCTATTAGTAGCATCACTAAAAGGTAAAGCTCTTCAATGGTTTAGAGGCTTAAGAGTTAATTCAATTAGATCTTGGGATGAGTTAGGTGCTACTTTGAGTAGGTAATTTCAGGATAAATCTGATCATTTATCATCAGTTGAACAAATGACTACTATTAAGAGGGCTCCACAAGAGCAAATGATAGATTTTAATTTCATATTTCAGAAAACATGGAAAAGAATCCCAGAAACAGTGAAACCATCACCAGAGCATGTTTTTTTGTATTATTTGAGGGCATTAAATTCTGATATTGCTGTTATGATACAATCTATGGGGGGTAACTTTACCAGCTGCTTTTGATATTGTGATAAGAGTAGAAAATAGTTTAATACAAGTTGGTAAAATAGCACCTAGGCCTCCAATGCTAATTTTTCCAAATATACAGCCTTTAATTCCAATTTTAGCCTCACATATTTAATCAATACCATCTTTTGGTTATCAAACAAATGTAAAGAATAGTACAGATCCCATTCATTTTGAGTTTCAAGAGTTGAAAGAAAACCAACAAAGTATAGCAAAAATATTACAAATTGTGAGCAATGATTTAGTAAGCCTAAAAATTCAAACATACCAGAATAATAGATCTTACTAAGTAGCCCCTTAGTAAAAAAATAGACCTAGTTATTAGGCATATTATTAAGGTCAAAAGAGAAAATACAACAATAGGCCAAATCAACAGTATAATCCAAATGCTGCTAGTACATCAAAAGAGATAGTGCCTATACAGAATAACATAGTTCAGGATTATGCATGGTGTTACCCCTGTAATCAGCCTCATAAGCAGGCCACTTGCCCAAATGGGATAGTAAGTCAAGCTTTGATGGTACATAATAACTATGCTGCTACTAAAAATTTAGCAAGTGATGTAAATAACCAGCTAGATATTTAGACTCAGTATGTTAATCCTGGTGTAGTTTTAATGAATTGGTAGGCTAATGAATTTTGTGGTGTAAATCAATTGCCAGGACAAAATCAATCTTTTACTAATATTGTAGCAAACACAAGATCAAAAAGAGAGTTGTTGACTTGCAACAACAGGCTAGAACTATAAATCAACAAGCTGATACTAGTAAACAGAAAGCTGGAAATGCAACTCAACAAGTTGATAAAGGTAAAAGTATAGTTTCTACAACTTAGAATGAATAGAATCAAGCTTCTACATCAAAGGATTTGCATATTTTGTCAAGGCAGCCAACTGCAGAAAATAAACAGCCAGCTAAAGACCAACCAAATGTTGTTGTCCCAAAAGTACAGAAAAAGGTTAGTCATCTTGCTTTCAATATTTTGGATCATATGAAAAAGGCAACAGTAAGCATGTCTATTTTAGATGTTTTACACATTCCAGGACAAAAGGATTTGTTACAAAATGCATTATCTCAGTTACCTTTGTCAAATGAAGTACAAAAAACACATCAACCTCAGATTATGGTTTGCAAATGAGATAGAAAAAAGAGTAGAATAGCCTAAACTAGTAGGCAAACCTCCACCATTTTATGTCACCCTGGTTGTAGGTGACTATCTAGTACATAATTGCATGATAGATTCAGAAGCCAGCAACTCAGTTATGCCAAAACAACTAGCTGATAAGTTAGGTCTAAAATATCAACCTATTGTTAGAGGTGTTGTACAAATGGATGGAATTGAGGTGATTATAGTTGGAATGTTAAAAAATTTAGGCCTTACTTTGCATGCCTATCCAAACTTTGTTATATATCAGGACATTTACGTCATTGATCTGCCACCTACCTTTGCTATTTGCTTATAAAGAGATTTTACAGCAAGGTTAGGAGGATAATTATCATCTAATTGGACACATTTATTCTTCAGAACTAGATATGGAACTAAGGTTAAAATCAAATCTATACTATTAGCCAAAGATCACCTGGAGCCTCACACACCCAGTTCCATAAATGCTAACCTTTCCATTTGTGATCAAGAAGATCTGATTCTTATTCAAGACCTAAGTACACCTTTAGAGGGAATTCCATATATAGTTTTAGATCAATGGGTAGTAGAGAACATTGGAACAGATCCTTTTGAGAAAATGGATGAGATAGGCCTTGGTGTGTATATGATTCAAGAGAATAATACAATTATTCTAAATCTGATTAAAGCAGAGGAACAACAAACTATTGAATCTGAAAATAATGTTTGGGAACTTTATTTTGATGGTTCTAGAAGCAAGGTAGGAGCTGGGGGAGGGGTTGTTTTAGTTTCTCCTATAGGTGAGAAATATTCTTTATCCTTTAGATTTGCTTTCAGCTATTCTAACAACTCAGTTGAATATGAGGCTTTAGTTCATGGGCTAGAATGGGCAAGAAAAAGAAAAATCAAGTGTTTAAAAGTTTTTGGGGACAGTGAGTTAGTAGTTAAACAAGTTAGAAACCTTGCTGCTACAAAAAATAACTTGCTAAAATTATATAAGCATAGAGTTTGGGACATGCTAGAACAATTTGATGCATTTAATCTGATATCTATACCTAGAACTGATAACAAGAAAGCTAACAAATTAGCTGCCATAGGAGCTAAATATGATATTCCTGCTAAAATGAAGAATAATCACTCTCCTTTATATGTCAAAGTTGCTATTAGACCATCAGTCCCAGCTAATAATGTTAGTTGGCAAGTGTTTGATAGTGATGAATAGATTGTAAAATTCTTAATGGAAGATGTTGAATTTTCTATAGGTAATCAGTAGAAATTTGTATAGCAATATGATTATCAAATACTTTAGTTAAGATCAAACGAGCTACGCAAGGAATTAGTGACCTTGGAATCTATCTTTAATACTGATGATCAGGTAAGAAAAGACAAGGCCAGCTTATCAGTAAAGCAAGAGTATTATAAGTCCATTGAGATCTTTAAAGGAAAGTTACTGAAGCTGGGAAAGATATGTACAAAAGAGGAGTAGCAAGCATTCATCTAGCTTTGTCAAGAGTTTAGTGACATACTTGCATGGGAATATGGAGATCTAAAACATTTCAACCCAGAGTTTGCTCAACACACAATAGAGCTTGAGCCCAAAGCAAAACCTATTAGACAGAAGCAAAGGCCACTAAATCCTAAGTTGGAAGTGCTTGTGAAGACTGAACTTAATAAACTCATTGAAGGTAATATCATTTTTCCTATCAAACATACTTCATGGGTTTCCAACTTAGTTCCTATCAGAAAAAAAAATGGGGAAATCAGATTATGTGTTGATTTTCATGATTTAAACATAACATCTTTAAAGGATCATTATCCTTTACCATCTATGGAGCAGATATTGTAGGTTGTTTCTGGATTGGAAAGATTCTCTTTATTGGATGGTTATTTAGGTTATAACCAAATTCTTGTAAAAGAAGAAGATCAGTACAAGGTAGCTTTTACTACAAAATGGGGCACACTAGCATACAGAAAGATGCAATTTGGCTTATCAAATGCAGGCACAACATTTCAAAGAGCAATGGACATGGCCTTTCAAGGTCTGATTAATAAAATTGTGCTTGTATACTTAGATGATGTGACTATTTTTTCTAAAAAAGGTAAAGATCATTTTCATCATTTAAGACTAATATTTGAAAGATGTAAAGAATTTGGGGTATCACTAAACCCAAGGAAGAGTATTTTCTCTGTTTATGAAGGCAAACTCTTGGGACACATAGTGTCTAAAGATGGAATATCAATTGATCCTGAAAGAATCACTACAATATTGGCATTACCTCTTCCTACACATAAGAAAGGCTTACAAAGCTTTCTAGGAACAATTAATTTTGTAAGAAGGTTTATTCCTAACATAGCAGTACTTTTACAACCTCTTAGAATAATGCTGAAGAAAAATATTCCTTTTAGTTGGACCAAAGAAGGAAAGCAGATCTTTGAAGAAATAAAGGAGGCACTTGCTACTACTCCCACTTTGATAAATCCAAATTTTGATAAAGATTTCATTTCATATGCATTTGTTAGTGTGGATACTATTTCAGCTATGCTTTGTTAGTAGAACAATGAAGGAATGGAACAACCTGTGGCATTTTTCATCCAGGTTCTACATGATTATGAGGTAAGATATTCTTTTGTTGAAAAGCATGTATTAGTTGTTATCAGATGCCTAAAGAAGTTCAAACATATGGTGTCAATGATAAATTCAGTTAATGGTTGCTCACCCCATAGTGAAAGAATTTTTACTCAATAAGGATTTAAGTGATAAAAGAGTAGGGTGGATAACGAAGGTCATGGAATATGACATACAAATTAAGGTCACCAAGTTGGTCCAAGTCAAAGGACTACATGAATAGCTTGCAGAAAATAAAAAATACAACAAAGAACTTGAAGGAGAAGCTTAGACAGTGCTTCAAAACAATGAAACAACTATTGTCCCAGACCCCCCTACAAGTTGGGTGCATGATATGATCCATTATCTACACATTGGAGATTGTCCACAAGGCCTAGACAGATCTAAAAGAAGATATTACACATTACATGCAATTCCTTATGCTACAATTGATGGGATTCTTTATAAAAGAGACTTTAATAATGTTTTGTTGAGATGTGTACAACCAAATAAAACTCAAAAGATTCTAGAGGAATTTCATGATGGACCTTCTAGAGCTCATTTTGTAGCTAGAACAACAGTTCTAAAAATTATGAGAGATGGTTACTATTGGCTTGACATGTTCAAAGATGCTCATGAGTGGGTAAAGAAATGTCTAAAGTGTTTAGTTTTTTCGCTAAACAAAGACTAGTAGCAATGCCTTTGCATCAAATTCAAGTGGAACAACCATTTGGCAAGTGGGGATTGGACCTCATTGGTTCCATTAATCCACCTTCAAGCCAAGGACACAAGAGGATTTTGACTGCTATTGATTATTTCACTAAATGGACTGAAGCAATTGCTTTGAAAGATGCTAACAAAACATCAATCCTAAATTTTTATCAAGATCTAGTGTCTAGATTTGGAACTCCCAACTCTATTATTCCAGATAATGCTTTAGCATTTATTGGATTAAGAATATCTAATTGGTCTATCAAAAACAACATATTTCTGAATACTTCATTAAATTATTACCCTCAAGGTAATGGACAGGCTGAATCAACAAGCAAAAATCTTCTTAAGATCATAAAGAAAATAGTTGATGAAAATCAGAGGTCTTGGCATGATAAGTTAAAGTTAGCATTATGGGCTGATAGGATTACACCTAAAAGATCAATAGGTAATTCACCGTATGTGCTTACATATGGAAAACAAGCCAAGATACCAATTATTGAGGAACTACCAACACTTAGTTACATAAAAGAGCTAGAGTTACTTGAAGAACAACCAATGGAAATCAAGCTTGCACAACTGATTAGGCTTGAAGAAATTAGGAAGGAGGCCTTGAAAACATTGGAAGCACACTAGGCCCAAATGAAAAGGACATTTGATAAAAGGGTAGTACCAAGAGTTTATAAAGAAGGAGATCTAGTTTTCAAATGAAATGAGTTGAACAGCAGACTAGGACAACATACAAAGTTTGATGCAATGTGGGATGGACCATACATAGTAATAGAATGAAAACAACACAATGCATTCTAGCTTGCTACATTAGATGGTGAGGTGTTGCCAATCCCAGTTAACAGGATTCACCTCAAGTTATGCTACTAGGAAGGTAGCCTCATGCTGCAAATAACTGCTTTTGCATATTTAGTTTCAGTTATTGTTGTTTTCTTTTCAAGAAGTGCTTTTGCACATGTTGCTGATTTGTTTTAAGCAAATCAATTTAGATTCAATTTTTAGTTAGTTGCTACTATTGTGTTTAGTTAGTGTGAGTTGCAGAAATTCTCTAAGTTTAGGATAGAAAAGACTCTATGCCCAATGGAATTACAAAGGCTACTGGTTCTAAGATGTTTAGTAGGCAAACACCCCTGAGAGGTTGCTAGAAATGTTACTAATTTTTTGTTGACACTTAAAATTAGTTTGACCTAAGTGTAATTGTTTAGAAGGTATAAAAGAAAACTTCAAAGTTATGCATGTTTTGAATAGGTTGATATCTTGACAAGAGTAGAGAAAGAGATTCAGTTGATAGCATAACCCATCGATCTAATCAAGACTGGTGAGTTATCATGACAAGATAATAGAATTGCCAAGGTATAAGTCATTCATAAAATACAGTTGTTTTGCATCATGTTATCTTTTAGGAGTTATAAGTTAGATTGATTATTCATTTAATTAGTTTTGGATAAAAGAAAGAAAGATATTTGTATTGAACTATTATTTCATGTCATGTTTTGAACATACATTCAAGTATCTGTTACTTTATCTCATGCATTGATTGAAAAAGAAATACATATACATCATATGCATAAGCGAAATTAACTGATCATGCTTAAAAGAAGTGTTCGAATGTGTCCCACACAAGCCATGGGAGTAACTAGACTGAGCAATTATAGACATGCAAGCTATGTATCTGTTTGATAAAAGAAAGAAATGAACACATGATAAAATGAAACATCCATCATTGCCTGAGCAAGAAGGTTGTTTGTCGATGCTAGTCTTCAGTCTTCAGTCTTTATTTTCAGCTCCATCATTAGTTGAACCTATAAAATTTTGGGGACAACCCTGTTAGGGCTTTGGATGTTTTAAGTTATCACATGCTTTTATCAAATAGATACATCTACTTATCACATCATGCATTCATATGAGGGATCAGATTAGATATATGACACAAATCAAGAAGAAATCATGAAGAAGTTCAATCAATACTATCAGGTATATTTTTATGCTAACTTGTTTGTTCACTATGCAGGTATAGGACAAGTATTGTTACTGATTTGATAACAAATAAACATGTGGATTAAATGTGGCTCCCACAAGGGTTTGAGCCCAGCATGTTTTCTTTTCATTTGAAAAGAGTATCAAAAAAGACAAGATGCATCATTCCAAGCTACATTATACATCATTGAATCAACTTGCAGAAAAGTTATGCCATCATGACATTATTACAACTAATTGGAGCAAATTAGATTAACATGCTAAGTTAGGTTGACAAAGTGTACAAATCAGGTTACAATCACATAAGGTATTTTTATCTTTTCCATATCATTATCAAAATACCATTTTTTTGTCATGTTTTATGTCACACTTGTAAAATCAAACTTAAGAAATGAGAGAAGCATGAATAGATATAAGTACATCCATCAACAAATGCGTAGGACAGTCATAGTTCAATAAACATTCATCATGCATAGAGGAGTAGTCATGTGTTTGTAACCAGGACAACTATCTCAAACAAATACATTATTTAGGCAGCTACAGGATGATCGATATCATGAAACAGTATATGTGGAACAGCTATGTCATAGCATTCAAGATGAAACAGCCAAGTCAAAATTCCATATGATTAGGTCATCAACAGAGAGCCTATATTCCTAGGTAGCTGCCACAGTCCCAATATAATCAAATGTTCAACATTCAGATAGTCAAGTGACACATGGAAGTCATGGCACGTTCACAATCGCATCACTGTATTAGAGAAACGAGCCTTATCACATGCCTTGGAACAGTAAAAAGATATCATTCTATAGTCAGCAAATGCCACAAAGAGAGATACCTTGAAAAAGGTTAAACAAGTGTAGTCACATTTACTATGAATAGTCATGACAGTGATCATGAAGTGGCTTGTGTAAGCAATTACAGTCAGAAATAGATCACAAATTCCATGTCCATTAATAGGAGTAGAACAATCTTGAAAGTGAATACCACATCAATGATGGAGGAGAAATAGTAGAAAGGCATGATAAGCTAAATGCCACAGTGATGATGTTGACAGAGGCACAAGACAAGCAGTCATTATATCATATGCCATTGTTTCTGAATGACACAGTTATGACAAATATTTTCCATGATAAAGGACTGAAAGAGGAGATCAAAGACATGATATGTATGCTACAAGAGGAGCAGTGAGCATGGACAAAGATAGTCAGGAGTAGTATCTAATGAATGCCATAGCCAAATGCTAATGAAGACAATAGTGATCCCATAGTCACACATGAGGTAGAAATCATTCACCTCTAAACATCATCAAATTCAACAGTTTAAAGCCTAGTCTAGGCCAATAAAAATAGGACAAATATTTACCACTCTCTGTTGTAAATTAAATGTAAAACTGCTCATGAGGTGTTTTCACCATTGAAGTGGATGATATCCAAACATATCATGCTTTGAAATCCAGAAGTATTTTCATAATGACTATGCAAGATGAGATGAAAAAGCCATGAATGACTAATTGTTAAAGAAATACAGTGTGGACAAATGCTATTGCAATGCCATGTATCAAGAAAGCAGATATAGATAAGGTAGCCTAAACATTCAGAAAGCAGTTGATAAAAGAAATCTATATGCTACAGGATATTCAGACTTGATGCTACATTGTTCAAACATTCATACTTTGTAATGAGGAAGGACTAAAGAAGTTCCATATAAAAAGGTAATCATGATACAATCAAGCATCAAAAGGTAGCTACTTCTATCCATATGCAACATTTTTTTGTGGAGTTAGGAGGAAGGTTTCCCATCATACGCACAGCACTTAAAGGATGATAGCCAACAAGAAGAAATTCAGTGTGTACAAAATAGAGTATTCATAGTTAAGTGCATTTAAAAGGGTATACATTTTTTCCATCACAGAAAGGAGTCTAAAGATTGCTATCACACAGTGAAATATGGATATCTTAGTTGTGCATTAATGGGTAACTTTATACCCAGTTTTAAAAAATGAAAGTTCCTACAGTCTTTCATCAAGAAGTGAAAACCTCATAAAAAGAATGAAACCCTTGTCTCATTTTTTTTGAAACCCTTATCCCATTTTTCCATCATATAGTGAAATAAATGCTACAGAGATGGATATACTACCATGGCCATGACAGGAGAATTACTATGTAGAAAGAATGAAATCATTATGTCAAAAATCTTGAAACCCTTATTTCATTTTTGGCTTCTAATGAAATGAGCACTACAGAAAGAAAAGTAAATGCATGGCCATAGCTAGGAGGGCTCATAATGCACCAAAATTACAAAACCCTCATTATCATTTTCAAGATACAGTGATGAAAGAGCCTGAAGAAAGTAAGAAGAGTCAGTAGTTTACCTCAAGATTGCAGAGGAAGAAGGATGGCATACTCGCAACCTCCTTTTTGAGGTCCTTCTTATCTTTTTCTCACATTTGCAAGGGTTTCAAGATAAACACACAAAAAGAAACAATTCATATTGTCAAGGAACCTATAGAAGGAAATAAATGTATGGCTGCAATCATAGAGCCAAGAATGCTTTAGGAAAATGAAGAAATACTAGCATAAAACCAAACACACAACACTCACCATTCACCATCATATCTTCTCACTCAGAGAAGTGCAAGGAAGTCATAAAGTTTAAACACAGAGAGCCCAAGGAGATGGAGAAAATGTAGAGAGTAATCAAACCCTAAAGAGCAATGGAGTTGCAGAGTAGTAGACGGTATGATGAAGACAAGTGAAAAATGATTAAGCTTTAGGGTTTCATTCTTTTTGTTCGAACCTTCTTTCTCATTTCTCATGTTTAACCCTAAAATGCCAAACATCATTACTAAATCTATTTGTTGACCAAGGTTAAAACTTTAAAGGATGCACGTTTCCTAGTGATTATTACATGTAGTGGCCGACAGAAGGGGTGTAAGAGATGACAAAGGTGGTTAATAGAAATAAGGGTAAGACTTATACCTTAATGCCTTGTGTTTTTTTTAATGATGCAAAACCCCTTTCCTTCTAATGTTGACTATTTTAGTCAAAAATGATGCTCATTACCTTGAGGTCGACATTAGACTTTGTATGGCCAAAGCAGAATATTCCTTATGCCTTTTTAGGAATCATCATATGAAGACATAGGTGTGAAGACAAATATGCATGCAAGGTGGCAGGGGCCTATTATTGGAGTTCATTGTTTTACATGGTGAATGTACTTGTGCATGGAGTAATAAGGGTATTTTTGACTTATTGCATGGTAAGGATGTATAGTCAAAGGGAGATGTAAGGTATTTGTCTTATGTTATAAATAGCAAAATATATTATAATTTATTGAAAATATTATTAGGACAATTACACAAATGGTTCGAATAATACCTTAAATAAATTATTTTTAAAAAAGTATAAGTCATTTATAGCACACAAGAGGACTTGGATGGAATAGTCATTTATTGAATATTATTTTTGCCATTGGATTGCATGGATTGGTGAAGGTATAAGTTATTTTTGACTTATGCATGGAGTGATAAGGTGGATTAAGTCATCAGTTTGAGCTTTCAGTTAGAAGCAATTTGAGGAGCAAATTGAGGAGGTATATGAGAAGTTCACCTTGAGTCAGACACGCATTTCCATTGGTGCATGGACCAACACTAGTTTTGACACTATATCTTTTTTCCCATCAGTTTGGAGGTGTTTTATGCATGATTTCAGGGCTTGCATGGGAATCAGTTATCATTTTATGCATGTGCTATTTTGAGATAACTGAGGTTCAAATTCCAGTTGTCTATAGGTCATTTTTTTGACCTATATTTTCTATATATTGTGAAACTTTATTCATTATGAAGTTAGTTCTTGATTCTCATTCTGATTCAGACAGATTAGAGAATTCTTGTAGCTCATTTTTACAGTTTTATTTAGAGATCAGCAGGTTACAGGTTCTATTTTTGTCTTTTTGCAGTATTTCGTTTATTCTTTTGAGATCAATTAGTTACCTTTCCATTTAGTGCAAATTATTTGAAGTGATTTGATGAAATTTTTCTGTGTTTAAACATTAAACTTTTAAAATTATTGTCTCACTTTCTTGGTTGCAACATTAAGCATATAATAATCATAGGTCTTAGGTTGTGTTAACCAAAAGTAGTCCTTTTGTGTTGTGAAAAACCATTTCCTTCATAGAAATCTTGTTTTCAAGCCTTCTTTAGAATCACTTTTGTGATATTTATGCAAAGATTGGATTGTGTGAAAGTAAGATTTCTAAAGTTATATTGTGAGCCAAATTTCATATTATTATCCAACTTAGGTGCATCACTGAATTTTACAATTTTCATTTCATATAGTTTCTTTCTTCCTTTTTCCAAAATAGGATACATACATTCCAATAGAACATTTGAAGGGAACTAGCCCACAATCTGGAGGTCTGATTTCATTATAGGGCACCCACAACCTAAAATTAGTCCCATGTTACATGGAATTGTAGAGCTTTTCTAGCCTTGCATACAGGTGCAATTCTTAGTGATAACAATACCATAAGCCATAATCTGGAGTACCTTTTAAATACCTCAATATTCTCTTAACTTCCATCACATGAGATTCTCTGAATTAGCTTGAAACCTTGCAACAAGATAAACTGCATGCATAATGTCAGGTCTGGTTTGAGTTAGATAAAGCAATCCTCGAATCGTGGATCTATATTTTTTCTAATAAGCCTTAGATGATTCATCAGCTTTGCTCAACTTGCAGCTAGTCACCATGGGAGTACATACCGGTTTAGAGCCTTCCATCCAAACTTCTTCAACAACTATTTCACATACTTAGACTGATATATGAAGATTCCTTTATTTGATTGACTAATTTACAGACCTAGAAAGAAATTCATTTCAACAAACATGGACATTTCAAATTCACTCTTCATCTCACTATCAAACCTTATGCATATACCTTGATTTCCTCCAAAGATAATATCATCAACAAAGACCTCAACAATCAAGATCTTATCATCATTGATTTTGAAGTATAGATTGCTATATGCAGTACCTTTACTGAATCCCAATTACAATAAATACATGTCTAACCTTGGATACCATGATCTAGGAGCATGTTTGAGTCCATACAATGCTTTCGTCAACCTGCATACCATATCACCTTGATTTGACAATTGGAATCCCTCTAGTTTCTCAATGTATACTTCCTCTTCTAATTCACCATTCAGGAAGGCAGATTTCACAGCCATTTCATATACTTTAAAATCTTTGTGGGCTGCAAATTCTAGGAACATTCTGATTGCTTCTATCCAAGCTATTGGGGAAAAGGTTTCTTTAAAATCTATCCCTTCAATTTGAGAATATCCTTTGCACACACGTCTTGCTTTATTCCTTACAACTTCTCCATTTTCATTCAACTTGTTCCTAAAGACCCATTTAGTTCCAATAACATTTTTGTCAGCAGGTCTAGGAACTAATTCCCAAGTTTCATTCTTCTCTATCTACAGTAGTTCTTCTGACATTGCCTTTACCCATTTTTGATCATTGCAAGCTTCATTCACATTGTTTGGTTCAATCTTTGAAAGCACAGAGTAATTGACTTGTTCTTCTACAACTCTTTTTCTTGTTAGCACACCTTTGTTCTTGTCACTTATGATCTAATCTTTAGAATGATTGATCCTTACATCCCTGGGAGTCTTGACAACACTTTTCAGAGCTCTTCTTCATCCTGACTATCTTCTTTCTCATATTTCCCATCAATTTCTATATAGTCATAGGTTCATCTGGTTCATAACAACTCAGGTAGATGACATTCTTTCTTTACCTTCATCTACTTTCACATTTGCACTTTCAACAATCTTTTTGAGCCTTTTGTTGTAGCACGCATAAGCCTTACTCTTGGTAGAGTATCCAAGAAAGATTCCTTCATCACATCTTGTATCAAACTTTCCTAGATCTTCATCCATCTTGACATAGCATTTGCTTCCAAAGACTTTGACATATTTTACTGTAGGAATTTTTCCACACCATAATTCATAAGGAGTTTGATTACCATTAACTTTCACTTGAACTCTATTTTTTATGTAGATAGCAGTATGAATAGCCTCTTTCCAAAATACTTCTGATAGATCTTCTTCCTTCATCATAGTCCTAGTAGCCTCTTGAACTATCCTATTTTTCCTTTCCATAACTCCATTCTGCTTAGGAGTTCTATGTGCAGAAAATTCTCTTTATCCCATGCTCTTCACAGAAAATGTTGAATGCATTTGATGTGAACTCACCTCCTCTATCAGACCTCAAACATTTGATCTTCAAATCTATTTCATTCTCAACCATTCCCTTGAAGGATTTGAATTTCTCTAGGGCTTCTAATTTGTCTCTTAGAAAAGTAACCCAAGTCATTCTAGAATAATCATCAATAAGCAACATGAAGTACTTGTCACCTTGTAATCTTCTCACCCATGTAGGACCATAGAGAACTATATGCACTAGATCTAGCAAATTGGCAGAGAATTTCTCTTTGTTCCTGAAGCTTTTTCTTGTTTGCTTCCCTAACTAACATTCCTTGCAGATTATGTTGAAGGGTTTTACAAGTTTTGGTAAATCTCTCACAATCTAACCTAAGCTTATCTTTATCAGATTATCAAAGTTTATGTGACATAACCTTCTATGTCATAACCAATTTTCATCTGCTTGAGCCAATAAACAATAATCATTAGTTCCTTTCAATTGATAGATATTACCTTTTGTCTTCTTACTGGTAACAATCACAGTTGCAAAAATTTCCATGATCTTGCACCTATTATGTTTGAATCTCATATCATATCCTTTGTCACACATTTGACCAACACTCAAAAGATTATGCTTCAATCCCTTAACATATAGAACATTCTCAGTATTATGCTTTCAATCAAATGAAATAGATCCTTTTCCACAAATCTTACCAGTTGTATTATCTCCAAACCTAACCAGTCCTCCATCATACTTTTTGAAACTTACAATCTTACTTTTGTCACTAGTCATGTGATGTGAGCATCCACTATCAATAATCCATTCATCCTTATCTTTCTCAACCTGAACAACCAAAGCACTTTCTTCTACTAGTTTTTCATCCTTCACATTGCTAGCAGAATTAGTAGACACATGATCTTCTTTAATAGCAATAAACATGCATTCATTTGCACTAGTGTTAGCATCATTAGATTCATCATGAGTCACCCCTTCATCATTAAAATCTCTGACATAGTAGTATTTCTTTGGGACTCTAGGCCTTCTCTCATGTTTCTTTCTATTTCTTTCAATTCTTTTAGGATATCTAGAAGCATAAGGACCTACATTACCACAAGAGAAACATTTGAAAGGTAATTTATCTTTGAACTTATCGGAACCTCTTTGAAGCCTGTCAACAAAGTTGGCTTCAATTTCATCAAAGTCATCATCCACCTTGTATTTCTCATCTCTAGAGATCTCTGCTAAAGTACTAGCTTTAAAAGCTGATTCAACTTTGGGCAGGGCATCACCAATTTCTCTCATCTCAAAGGCTATAAGCTTTCCAAGCAACTAATCTCTATCAATAGTTTTCATAGTCATGAATTTCTCAATTGCAGCCTTCTTGTGACTATATGACTTTGGTAGAGAGTTGAGAATTTTCATCACAACTTCCTTATCACTGAAAGTTCCTCCCATACCTTTTATTCTAGTGATAAGTTCATCAACTCTTTTCATAAAAGTTGTTATGTTTTCATATTCATTCATCTTTAAACCACCATACTTCACTTTCAGACTTTGTAGCTTGGCTTCTTTTATAGAATCATCTCCTTCATACAGATTTTTTAGCTTATCCCATACCTCATTTGTAGTTTCAAGGTCCACAACTTTTGCCAGCACATAGTCACTTAAGGAACTTAGCAGAGCATCATTTACTTTGACATCCACCTCATATTCTTTGATTTCATGTTTAGTTATCAAACCATTTGGAGGCATGGTATATTTTTCTTCTGTAGCTTTCCATACTTTATAACCAAGACAAAGGATATGGTTTTTAATTCGTTCTTTCCAAAGAGCATAATTTGTGCCATCAAAATGTGGAGCTTCCTTCTTATAAGACATCCTGGATCTTCCTTAAGCTATTAGACTTTATTTAGAGGAAACTGGCTCTAATACCAATTGTTGAACTACATCAGACAACTGAGAGGGGGGGTGAATTAGTTGTCCTAAAACTTTTAACCAATTTCAATCGTCAACTCGTCAATCACTTATATTCAAATATAACCATGAAAGCATAAAATGAGAAGCTTAACACAAAAGCATAATCAACACAAGAGACATCAAATGTTTTATGTGGAAAACCATAAAGGGGAAGAACCATGGTGGGTGTTAGCCCACAGAAATATATGTTATATCAATACCAAAAATCAGAGGCTCACTACCTATAGGGCTCACTTCCCAAATTTCTCACTATAAAGAAAGGCTCACTGCCTATGGATGGCTCACTACCAAAGCGTGGGTCACTACCAAAAGAAGGTTCACTACTAAAGGGTTGAACTAAGATAACAACATCTACTTCATGCCAAGGCTCAGTCCCATTGAAGTGCAAACACCTCTTCTCTACTCTACTACTTTACTTCACTTTATCTTCCCATCTTCTCACTTTGATACATTTTCACGACTCAATTACAAGTATTTATACACTACATCAACCTTAGAATGATCATCAAAGTTGATATTACAATCATGAACCATTGGAATAATCTCTAAGGTTGGCATAACAGACATACATAAATAGGCCTGGACCTAATACAAATTTAGCTAAGGAAAAGATGTAATAATGTATGTGGATCATGCCATGCCTTAGTTGGGACTCAAACACAATCTTCCACACTACAACACGCTATCACAATCTTTGATGCATCTTCGCAAGTGATGAATTCAACTAGGTCGACCAAGACTGATGTTAACACAAGTATTCTCAAGAACATGCTTCATGCACAATCTGAATTACACCTTGCGAACCAATCCACATGTAGGAGTATGATCAGGAGACATCCACAAGCACATTATAATCACCAGGAACAACCTCACGATCTCTAACAACTCTATCAACAAGATTCTTTAAACTGTAGCACAAGAACAACACTGCCAACCATTGTTATGAATAAAAGATAGCTTGCAGACAACCAAATCATGAACCATTACACTTGGCATTTAGCATCATCACATACTTACTTCCAGAACCGCAAACCAAAATACTTCAATACAGAGGAATGCAGAGAAAAACACTTTCTCCCTATCACCATCCAACACACAGAAAAATCTATTTTCACTCTGGTGAACATAACTCGCTCAATTCTTCATCCCAGAGGCTCAAACTCAGAATATAACATCTTTATCCAAGCTTCTAAATAACTTCCAATCCACAAGAAAAGATATTTATTCTACAAGAAATGTGGAGTATTCTTCTAGACCATTATGTTGCCTATAATGCATTATTTCTACTGCAACACATTGTTATCACCGGAGGGGCTAATTTTCTCAATATCCTCCACAAAGTAAGAGCACAGTTGACACTAATGACAACACAGATATGTTGACATTAATGATAACACTAATTAGGAACATACTTGCAACAGAAGCCTCACACTCCACATCCCATGTCGATCCAAGCTCATTAGCTTCTACATTCAAATCTGTTGAAGTGAAAGTCAAGCTCAAGGACAAAAGTATTGGAGAATATTCCATTGAACAATCTTGTATCGCACAATTACCTCTTTCACCCAAATCCGATGGCAAACTATCCATATCCAAACAATAATCATTGAAGCACCTTGAAGGTCCTTTTGTAAAATGGGGAAATCTATCAGAGGAAAGTGAAGAGAAAGACATCCTCCAATGGTTATACAAGGATGAAGAAAATGAATCCAAGTCACAAGAACAAAAACCAAAATTACCAATAGAACAATATGGCACGGGTTTCACAATTTTACAAAAAATTGGATATGATGGTCACAGTCCCATAGGCTTGAGAAAAGAAGGAATTATTGAACCCATATAACCTTCTTCAGTATCAGCCTGAGAAACTAAAGGTCTAGGGTATAAAGGAAAGACCATAGAAAAGGCTACTACCAATCTAATAGAGCAAATTCACAAATTGCAAGAGGAAAGTGAAACAGATTCTAACAAATGGGAATGGGAAAGTCTTTCTAAGTTTTCTTGTGAAGATGAGCATATTGATGTAGTTTAAACACATAGCTCTACCAACACATACCATGAGGGACAAAGTTCAAGGTCTAGACCACTAGAGTTTGATTTGCAAAATATTGAGAGTGAGTCCCAAGAGAAAGGTCAGATATCTCAGTGATAGATAATCCTAACGAGAGTAATATTTTAGACTTTGTAGATATCCTCATAAACTAGAGAACTCTTCCATCCTAACCATTATTACCCTTGAGTCAAACTAACTAGATGATCCTCTTCCACTAGTACATCCTGAACTTATAGATTGGGAACAACAAGAGGCCCCCGAACTAGATACCTTTCAAAATGATGATGCTATTATTGACTATCTAGAACTTAGGGATCATCCACCTTCAAGAGATCATGAATTTGGCTTCACTTTAGAACTTAATAATATGGCTTATGTTGGAGAGAGTGCCAATCCTTTCAGTCACAAAAATATAAGAATAAAAAATGGATCTAATGGAGAAAACAACTTTGCGGCAGTATTAGATCATAAAAAAATAAAATAAAGGAAGCATCTGATGGTGAAAACCTCTCTAAGGTGCCAAAGGATGAAAGGCTTTACACTCTCCCCAACACTACACATCAGGGGAGGTCTTCAGCTTTAATAGAACCAGTAGAACTAGTGAATATTGGTACAAAGGATAGCTTGAAAATAATTCATCTGGTAGAATCTTTATCAGAGAAAGAAAAGAAAGAATTAATCAAATTCTTTAAAGAGAGGTAATTAATTTTTCTTTGTCCTATGCGGATATGCCTAGCCTTGATCCATATCTCATCATGCATCATTTATTGGTAGCTCCAGACATTAAACCAATGAAACAAAGGTTGAGAAAAATGCATCCGCATATAGCACTTTTAGTCAAAGAAGAGTTGAAGAAGTTGTTGGATGTAGGTTTTATTAGATCAATTAATTACCCTAAATGGATTTCAAACATTGTTCCTATTTCTAAACCAGACAAGAGGATGCAAATTTAATATGCACAAATGGGACCTTGCATAGATTTTAGAGATTTGAATAAGGAATGCCCCAAGGATGGTTTTCCTTTTCCCAATATATACATAATTGTTAATCTAACAATAGGAGACACTATGTTATCTCTAATGGACAAGTTTTCTGGGTATAATCAGATCAAAATTGTACCAAAAGACCAGCACAAAACTACCTTCACATGTCCATGGGGTACATATTGTTGGAATGTCATATCATTTGGGTTGAAAAATGCAGGAGCTACTTACCAGAGAGCAATGACCACCATTTTCCATGATATGATGCACATTATTATGGAAGATTATGTGGACAATGTTCTAGGAAAATCACTCACATGGGAAGAACATCTGCCTGTATTAGACAAGATCTTTTAGAGACTAGAACAATTCAATATTCATTTGAATCCAAAGAAGTGTGTGTTTGGAGTCACATCAGGCAAGCTTTTAAGAAACATAGTGTCAACAAAGGGAATTGAGGTGGATCCTACAAAAGTGAAAGCTATCATGGAAATGCTAGCTCCTAAAAATATTGGTCAATTAAGATCATTACAAGGAAAGTTGTAGTCCATCCGCTAGTTTATCTCATAGTTAGCTGACAAAACTCATCCTTTCACTCATCTAATTCACAAGAACATTCCTTTCAGATGGGATGAGATGTGCGAACAAGATTTTCAACTCTTGAAAGAATATCTGATGAATCCTCCAATATTGATGCCACCAATTCAAGGAAAACCATTATTGCTTTATATTTCAGCTACAACAACCTCTCTAGGAGCTCTACTGGCACAATAGGATTATGAAGGAAAAGAAAGAGCTATACATTACATCTGTTAGACCTTAGCAGGCTATGAATTACAATATACACCTTTTGAGAAAGCATGTCTTTCCATAGTCTTTGCATCTCAAAAGCTAATACATTATATGCTAACTCATTCAATTAAGCTAGTAGCCAAAATAGATCCATTAAAATATTTACTAAGTAAGGCAACTTTGACAAGGTGATTGGCAAAGTGGGTTATGATCCTCAGTCAATTTGACATTCAATATGTGGATAGAAAGGCAATAAAAGGTCAAGTGATTGCGGATCAGCTCAAAGATGCACCACTAGATGATGAAAACACATTAAGTTTCAAGTTTCTAGATGAATCCATCTTCAACATAACAACTCAAGCATGGAAGTTGTATTTTGATGGATCATATGCATAGCATGGGTCAGGAGCGGGCCTTTTGTTGGTGACACCACAAGGAGATACTATACCAAAATCATATAGAATATTATTCCCTTTCACCAACAACGTGGTAGAATATGAAGCATTGGTCATTGGTCTCAAGATGGCTATAGAGTGGAATGTTTGAGAGCTGCATGTTTATGAAGATTCATAACTAGTCATCAATCAGGTAAATGATGATTATTAGACCAAGGATGATGAGTTAATACCTTACAATCATATGGTAGATGACTTCAAAGAGTATTTTATTGTGATTTCTTTTGAACAAATACCTAGAATGGAGAGTAAAGCTGCAGATGCCATGGTAACCATTGCCTCACTCCTAGATATACTTGAAAATCAATCACATTATGAGTTCTTAGTGGAGCTGTTGTCTAATCCCACATATGATGACCCTAAAACAATGATTATATGTCAAATAGTAGGATCTGATTCTCCTTTGTATGGAAACATCTATACCTACCTCAAAGATAACACATTACTCACTGACCTATCAAATAATCAATGAAGAACTTTTATCCATCAAGATGCTCATTATACTATAATTGCCAACACCCTTAATGGACGAGGTCTTGATGGTACTCCTTAGGTGTCTAGAAAGTGAGGAATATCAAACTGTCTAAGGGAAGTTCATGAAGGTATTTACAGAACACACTCTAGTGGTCCTACCTTGGCTAAGAAACTTATGCATATGGGATACTACTGGCCAACTATGGAAACTGATTCTTATCATTTTGTGAAGAAGTGCAAGAAATGTTAGATCCATGGGAATCTCATACATGCACCAGCACAAGAATTGCAACCATTAACTACTCCTTAGCTTTTTTTCCAATGGGCACTTGACCTTGTGGGAAAGATCCATCCCTCTTCATCCAATGGTCACAAATTCATAATAACCGCCACTAAGTACTTCACTAAATGGATTGAAGTCATACCATTAGTCAATGTCATAGGTAAGCAAATTGCTTCATTTATCTTGAACTATATCATTTGTTGTTATGGCATTCCTCTATGCATTATCACTGATAATGGAAGACCTTTCAAAAATTAGGATGTCCAAAAGCTCTGCGACAAGTTTCATATCCAACACCATTTCTCCACACCATATTATCCCCAAGGAAATGGTTAGGCAGAGGCGTCTAATAAAATAATCTTGAAAATATTAAAGAAGATAGTCAATGATGCCATCCGTGATTGGTGTGTACAACTAAATCCCACCTTGTGGGCCTACCGTACCAGTATTTGCACACCCATAGGTGCAACACCCTATGCCCTAGTCTATGGCTCAGAAGCAATTTTGCCTATCAAGGTCGAGTTACCCTCTCTACGAGTATCATTAAAGGGTTTAATAAATGATAAAGAGTATCAAGTTTCTAGACTTCAAGAGTTAGAGTTGTTGGAGAAAAGATGACAAAATACTTTTAATCACCTTAAGACCTATTAGAAACAGATGTCAAGAAGATACAATTATAGAGTGAATCCCAAAGTTTTTCAAGTTGGTGACCTAGTTCTGAAGAAAAACCCTAAAAATCAACAGGATAGAGAAAAGAAGGGCAACTTTGAACCAAATCGGCTTGGTCCTTATGTAATCATTGCTGCTTATGGATCAAGAGCATACTAGTTACCAACATCAGAAGGTGAGCTATTGGATGATCCTACAAATAGTATGCATCTTCAAAAGTTTTATACCTAATTTAACCCTGATACAAGGGAATTAAAAAAATGGTGCAATAAAAGAAAATAGTGAAAACCTAGAAACATGTGCTATTTGTGATAAACTACTTCCTCCATCTTTTAGGATTTTAGTTTTCATCCATCTTTTGTCTCGCATCCCTATACTACATCATAAATGCTTATCATGGTTTGTTACTCATTTGCTTTTATCATCTTACCAAATAACTCGTATCCACCTTATCCAATAAAGTTATTCATCCAATCGTTCATCCATCCAGTTGTATATCATAACTCCATAGCCAATGTTAGTGTCATGGTTGAACTATGTCACCTCTAATCTTTCACACAGGTAAGGCCATCTTTGATGTGCCCCTAAGGCTTTCATCCATACCTCTCATCTTATCGTAATCTTTTGCATTCTATCGAATCTTCCATCACTAGTGTTAGAGTCTGCATGGTCGAACTACGATGCCTCTAATCTTTAATGTAGGCAAGGCCATCATCAATGAACCCCTGAGGCTTCCCACCCCTAGGTCTTAAGTCACATAGAGTCTACATGGTCTAACTACTTTACCTCTGTGCTTTCACATAGGTAAGGCCATCATCGATGAGCCCCTGAGGCACTAGGTCAATCCCTTAGGACCCATCCCATCGAGTCTCTTATCAGTTCATTCGTATATTTTCATCCATAATAAGTATGTCCTTTACTTGACTAGGGACAAAATCCTCAACCTAGTTATAGAATTGGATTCTTAAGTTCCACAATCTAGAGGATAACTATCTGGATCGCGACACTATCTTCAGACAACAAACAACCTAACAATAATCTTTTAAACAAAATCTTGACACAATACATTAACCGATACGAGACAACAACTTGCCTAAACTATCAGGATAGTTATATCTATTATGACAAGAAAACATATCTATGGCAAGAAGATTTAATGGCTATTATAAGTGTGTCATATGTCTTGATTTTTATTATCATGTTTCCTATGCTACTCGAGGATGTCCAAGACTAGAGAGGGTATGATGGGGCATGATTATTTTCATTTGTTTAATGTTTGTGGATTAATATTTAGTAATGTGAAGACTTGTCTAATGACATGATCAACAAAAGATCATCAAGGACACTATAAGTCTAAGTATGAAAGAGTACAATCCTTGTCTATTGATGCATGCAAGAAATACTCAGGTCATCTCAGTTCAATTATACTTAGATGCTTGTATTAACTTGCTAAATCAAAATCCATGTAAGAGATACTTGGTCATCTCAGTTTAATTATACCTAGATGCTTGTATTTCCTTGCAAACATTTTAAAAGCTTAATGATGAAAACAAGCACTATAAATATTTGTATATAAGATGACTAAACTTCATTTGTACTTATTAGGGTTGCATTTCATTTCATTTATATGCATTCCATAATTAACATTTTCCAATTGGCTTAAGATCCAAGTCCTTTATTTCATTTTATCCAAGTCGTCCATTTATCCAAATCAATTTCTTTCATTCATCCAAGTTGTTTCATTTTTAAAAGTCATCTATTTATCATTCCTCTAATTCTTCTAAGTGATCTTTTATTCATGGCTGAGTATACTAGGGATAACAAAAATAAATCATTATCATTGTGCATATCATAGGCATTGTCCAATCTTAAGTTCATATCATTTAAGTGCATTAGTTAAATAAGCATTTAGATCATGATTTGTTCAAAAAGTAATTCCATATACTAATTTCATATATTCATATAGGTCTCAGGTATAACATTTATCATCAAAAATCAAAAACATATATATCATTGTCATAGCATTTATAGATTAGATCATCATACATTGAAAATTCAACACATCATGTATTGCATGTAGGAATCGTCATAATATGCATTAGGTCATCATACATTATAAGCATATAAGATCATTACTCATAATATTACACATGTATATGAGTCATCATGTGAATCATAGAAACATCATGTCATAAATACCATGTGCATCATAGAATCAATAGGTCAGAATCATCAAATAGAAGCATAATCATAACATTAATCATATAGATGGCATCCATCCATAGTGCACATGCATATAGTCCATTGAAACTCATATATACATCATCATCAAAAGTAAATGTCCAAGTATACAATGATATCATGAATGTGTATCTCGAGCTATCAAAAATAATGTATAAATATATGATACAAAATAGTACATGTCCCAAAAATGCCTAAGAGGCACTGCCTCTAGAAGGTGCTAGCTAAGGAGGCTCAGGACCTGAAGGTCCTTTCCCTAGTTGCCCTCAAGGAGATGGAGGCCCCATAACCCCTCCACTCTTAGACTATGTCTGCCTAGATTTGCTGCATGAATTCAGATGAAAGCTACCTGCTCTCTGCTCTGGAGGCATAACCTACTCATACATACATCATTAGTAGAAAATCTCCTATCCTATGAGCACCATCTCTACAATGGTCTATCCAATAGGACCCTGTGCTATAGTCTACTATACCTACTAAAGTAGCGCCTCTACCCTAGTGTATCTCTGTATAGCAGTATCCTTGTCTAATGTCACAACCCTCACATCTCCCTGCAACTGTGTAATCCAACCCTATAGCTGCCTAATCTAGCCCTGCATCTAGCCAACCCATCCCTATAGCTGAGCCACTTGGGCAGGAAATACTGCCACCTCCCCATTATCCTCACCCTACTCTTGTGCCTGATCATGTGCCTAATCCTGTGGTTGATCCTGCACTTGAGGCTAAGGTTGTATCTATGGTACCCTCTGCACTCTCTGTCAGACCCTTCTCTATCTCCCTCCACCTCCATCATCTCCATCATCTCCTTCATGTCCTTGGCCACCTGCATTATCCCCTCTGCCTCTACCACCTCTTCCAAGTAACTGTTGTCTCCTCTATGGTGCCTCATCCTTCTCATCCCCATCCTCCAATCGAGGAGCTAACTCTCCAGGTCTAGAGTACCTCAAAAAGGGATGAATCGTAAAGTGTGCTAAATAATCTGTTGTCATCCCAGTGTCTACAATATCATGTCTCAAATCTCAAGACTGATAGTCATCTCAAGCCTACTCATATGATGCAATTGGACCCCACCATGGATGCTCCTGGTGCATCTAAGCAAATACAACAGCACCCTGGGGCATCCCCTATACCCTAGTGAATTGTCCGTAAACACAAGAAATAATGTGATGCTCAAGAATATAGGGTGTCCACCCTATCAACCATCATGTCTAAAAGCAATAAGGTAACTTAGTCACATCATCATTCCATGCCTCACAATATAAGTAGGGCCACCAATCCACTGAATCCACATTGTCCAGTGCATGTCTCCAATACTCAAGCTTTCCAAGCTTGGGCTGGGAAAGGCTGTCCTAATACATGTAAGAATAAGGTTGATCCCTACCTATCACTCCCATGCCTATGGGCCATGTAACTTCTATATGGCCCCATGCCTATATCTATAGCAATGAGACCCTAGCAGATAAACTAGTGGCACCATCATATACAAACATATGTAACTCATGATATAAGCAAGATAGTAAGAAAACACCATAGGCAAAGCATGTCCCCTCAAATACCATCCTCTCCAAGGTCCTCCCCTATCCAATCACAAATCCCTGTGATGTTCTATCATGATAGATCGCGCCTCTAACTAATCCTACTGGTATCGACGGCAAGGGCTCGTAATAGTCAACCATATTAGCCCAACTAATTTTCATCCTTGGAATGTCCTCATCATCAAAAAATTGGTGGCACTTCTCTAATCCCTCTCCTTCATGCCGATCATACTCCACCATCTCTCCATATATCAGAATTCTCGAGATCCAGTGCACATCCTCCAGCATCACCATCATCTCTCCAATAGGTAAGTGAAATGTATAGTTCTCACTATGCCATCTCTCAGCCAGAGTAGTCAACATACCAAGGTTCACCCAAATCTCGGGCATAAAGGTCACAAACCATAATCTAGTAGACCCTAACACCAAGTGATTAGTCTTTGACAAGTAGGTTCATAGCAACTGTGTCGGGGTAAATCTCTCCTGAGACATCATCACATCTAGCTCATCCTACAATCAATAACACAAGCATGTTAATCAAGAAACCAACTAAGCTACATATCTATCAAATCTATCAAAACAATTACTTATCTATCTTATCAATCTTTTTTAAGATTCTATCAATCTCGAAGATCACCTATTAGTTGGCCAACATTGATCATGATGCTGAACTCAATCAACTCACTAAGTAAATGACCTTTTTAAATCAAATGCGCAACTTTATCAATCAAAAGTGTAGTTTCATAATGTATGTGCAAATTCATAAAACATACACAAAAACTATAATCGTATGCACAACTTTCAGATGTATGTGTAGGAACCCTAATCAAATGCGAAAATTATGCATATGCACAGTTTTGGTGCTTATATGTGCAACTTCAGGGTAGATGCATAGAAAAAATGATCATATGTGTAGGAAAAATCTTGTTGTGCATGCAAAATAGTTAACTTTGACCCTAGTTTTTGACCCTAATAAATGCACATAACACAAAATTCAAGGCACACATACTGGGGGTTTGTACTTTACTGGGCACCCAAATCAACCGATCCTCTCAAACCTGTGGTTAGCTATTAGAATCTGCTACATTTTTGCTAGACTACTATGCTCTGCTATGCTCTAGGGCTCCCTATAATCTCTCTTCTAATGCCAAGTGTGCAAATGACTAAGAAATGGACCCTCATCCTTATTTGTAGCCAAATCAACCCTAATTGGAAGTGTTTTGACCTTGCACATGCATGCTATGTTTTTCATCCATTTCTCATTCTCCATCACCTAAATTTGTTTTCACATGCAGATCATTTCATTTGTTCTTGTTCATCATGAGATCATCCATCTTTCTTCCAAAAATTTCATCCTGACCAATCTCCCAAGGGTGTATCCTACCAACACCAAACCCATACTAGGGGCAAATTATGACACGTATCATGCTCCTAAAAAAATTATTCTTTGAAACAACGTGATAAAACACATTGTCTCAAAGAGGGGCAAAATGTATACACCTAAAAATGGCTTGAGATGAATTAAATAAATATTTTATATTTATTTTATTCTTATTTCTCTATCAATAAATAGACATACTAATTTATTTATTTGGTTCATGTTCATCATATTCTTCCAACAATTAAATATCTTAAACTCCCTTTAAGTCATCTCTAATTAAATAATCATCATTATTCAGTTATTCTTCTAAGACAAAGTCCTATGTCTAAAATCCACATCATTCATCCATGTCACTCTCCATGTCAGTGGACACCTCACCATGTTGTACCATAAATTGATTATTATTAATATTTAATTAGGTATTTATCCTTTCAACACATGCCCTATTTCCTCTCAACCATCCCTACTTTGTAGAAATTGTTTTCTCCAGATCACCATGGTCAATGTTGACTATGAGACACTTGTCTCATGAATCCTATATTCCCTCTCACATTCCAACAAACAAAGACTCCTTCCTCCATGTTTCTCTCATGGTCTTCCATCTTTATCTCATTGGTCTTTGTGAGAATCACACCATGTGGCTCCTTGTCCCTCATATTCCTCCACCTTGTCATCATAGTAGGAGCATCTTCCATCTTTATCTCCCCTCATCTAACCAATTTGATCTTGACCATGTACATGTCACAAGACCAATTCCTCAACCATTGATCTTGTGCCCCTTAGATTTAGGCCCTCCTTTGCCTATAAAAGGAATCTCGTCACCTTCATTTTGCATAACAAGAGTAGTCGTACTTACATGCTACAAAAATTGTACCAAGTATTCAAGCATGCCTTTGGTCCCTTATTTGCATATTATTATCATTATCTCCTATAATGTGAGAAAATGTCCCCTTGGGGGCTTTTCCCTCAAAAGGTTTAGCTCCAAGGTCTTTAGTGTGCATTTAGGACATCTTACATCATAATTCAACATCCTGATGGAATGAACCCTGGGTATCATGACAAATGGGGCCTAGGAGGACCCCTTGAACCTAACCCTACCCAAAATAGGGGGGAGGACTTGGGCACCCATGCCCTAGTCTTGCCCTATTTTGGGTCATGCCCAAATTTCTCATGGATGCTTTGATTGTGTTGCAAGAGCAGATTTGTGTTGTCTATGTGTTTGTGTTTGCAGATTTGAGCATCCATCTCCTCATGGAATGAAGAGCTTCTTCCTCTCATGAGATCTTCACAACAAGGTGACATCTATTGTGACTATTGAGCATTTATCATTTGGTTTTTGCCTCTACCTCCCAAGGCATGCACTCTTTATGTGACATTGGTGTTCAGAAAACTTGAATGTCTCTTCGAGGCTTGACTGAGGCAAGCCTCTAAACACTACAACCCCCTCCCAAGGTTTTCATGATTGTAGGTTACAGGTTGGAGTTGCAGACAACGTGAAGTTGTGAGAGGGTACAACAGAGTATCAGAATTATAGATCAGAGAAGAAAATAGCTCCCTAAACTTGGACACCCACTCATTAGTCCTCGAAGTTCTGCAACAGGAAAATATCTAGTACAACAGATACAGGTTGCAGACCTTGTTTCCAGATCTCGACAAAAAATAGGGCCTTGGACTTGGGCACCTGCTCTTTAGTCCCTCACTTTTCTGCCTCTAGGCCTGAAAATAGTTGCACAGTTATTTTTTATTTTACATCTTTCTATAGAAGCATTTTCCATAATTCATCCATTTATTGTCGTATTTGCATAATTAGGGTTTTAAGGTAGAATTGAGAATAAGAGAAGGAAATTGTCAATCAAATCATAAAAATCCAAGTTTTTCTACATCTCAATAGTGACCTAGGGTATGATAGTACATTGCAACTTGACCCTAGGTCCTTGAATGTAAGGGTGAAAGGAGGATATACACCAAAACTATCAAAAACCTAACATCCAAATTCCACCCTTTACATTTTGGTGAACCCATGTTATTAGAATTATTTGCACTTTTCTTAGTGTTTTGCTTTATATTTTCATTTATTTCATTCATTCATTTCATCAATCATCTTATTGCATTGGAAAATTTACAAAAAAATTGAAAATTTGGAAAAATTCAAAAAAATTTGCATGTTAGAGCTTTGCATGTTGCATTAATTAAATTCAATTTCATAAAATTTCTATTTTTTCCATTAGGTCTGATTTAAATTACATAAAATTACAAAAAATCATTAATTTGCATTGGATTTTCATCATAAAATTGCTAGGGTTTTGTTGAAAATTGTAAAATTTGCATATAACCTAGTAATTCCAAAATATAGGGTTTGTAGGTAAAATATTGTTTCAGATTTTTCTAGTGATTTTAGAGACTCATTAAAATTTTCATTTGGTTTTAGTCTTGTACTTTAGAACAAATTTGCATTTAGATTTTTAAAATTGGCATTTTTGCATAGAATAAGTCAACAAAAACTAGCATTTTCATTGATTTTTCATTAGAATTGCACTTGCATTTTGCATGCTAGATCATGGAAATAACTTTAAGATCTTAAATCATATAATTTTCATCATATATCAGCTTGCAAAACATTCATATAGCATTTTGTGTCAAGATCTCAAACCTAGGGCTTCAAAAACATTGATTTTCACTAGATTTGGCCTTATCAACTCTATAAATTTGCACCATAGGTGTGTTGTGAAGGATATTTTTGCACAAATTGGTTTTCATCAAGGTAATAATTTTCTACCCCTCCTAAAAATATTCACAACACCTTTTTATTAGCCTTTTGTAGTAAAAATTTGGTGAAAAACTACACATTTTTGCTATTTTTGCCCTAGGGTTTGGCCTAGTTTGCACTCCAAGTGTGTTGTGACAAATTTTATGGATTTAGGTGACTGATATCATCAATAACATTTTATACACCTCCTAAAATTCTTTATAACACCCCTTTTGCTAGGTCTTGGAATTGAAAAATCGTGAAAAATTGCCTATTTTTGCTATGTTTTCACTAGGGTTTAACGTTGAGTGGCACTATAAGTGTGTTGTGACAGATATTTTGACACTAAGTGGCTGTTATTATTGATATAATTTTATTTCTATCATAATTTTCCTCACAACACCCTTTGTCATGCTCTTTTGCATTGAGATTTGGTGAAAAACCGCATGTTTTAGTGTATTTTCACTATATTTGGACTTGTCGTCATCTTAGATTTGCATCAAGAGTGTGTTGTGAAGGATCTTATTTCTGTATTGGACTAATATCAGAAATATAATTTTCTGCTCCTGATCAAAATCCTTACAACACCTTTGCTTTCACTTATTTGCATTGAAAAAGTACAAAAAATCAAGCATTTAAGGTCACTTTCGCACAAAGTTTTACACTTGTCCTTTGCATACTTTTGGAAAATTGTTAAAATCTGATTTTCCATTGATTTGAGCATATAAAAATGGCCTCTAATCGTAACAACAATAATAGATTCCCTCCTAGACCTTACATGAAGAGAAAGGTCCCTGAACTTGAAATTGTGTTTACATCTCATTATAGAACAATCAGAGATACTGACAGACCTCTCTACATCACTGTGAAAATAATGCGAAACCCTGTGGATGGAACACTTATTGATCCTAATTGCATGACTAATGTTTCCATAGAAGAGTTCCTCTATTTACATAATTTGATGCAAGGATCTTATGACCCTTCGGACATGATAATTAAAACGCATAAGGGAACCTTTATAAAACCTTTGGGTAAGATATCATTGTTGGTAACTATATTTTAAAAACATGTAGAACAATGGTTTGATGTTGTTACCGTCTCTAACCACTTTCACATAAAATTGGGACACCCTTGGTTAAAAGAAATGAAAGTTGTCCCTTCAATAATTCATAATTGTCTAAAATTTACTTTTGAGGGACATGTGATTACCATCTCCTGGAATAAATATAAACTTTTGGTTGAAAGAAAACATTACACAATGGATTACTTTGGGATAAAAGTGAAGAGAAACTTGAACCAATGACAAAAGACAAGCAACCTACATTTGAAGAGAACCATAGACTAAAAGGACAAGGTCCCTATGCTAAGGTTCCTCCCCCATCATCCTTACAAGGATTGGGAGGTAATAGTCAACAACAAAATATGCCACCAAGACAAATGAGATTTGATCCCAATGCTTCCTCTTCTAAATTGCCAAAACTTATGAAAGAGCAAAGCCCTATCTTACAAGAGATAAGTGGTAAAAGAAAGAGAAATAGAAAAGAAAGAGAAAGAAGACGAAGAAGACAAGCTTATGCCATAAACCTTTCCTCTCAACAAGAAAACATTGATCCAAACATTGAACCAAACAAAGATGGTCCTAATAATAAACAATCCAAAGATAACAACATGAATTGGGCTATGGTATCCTATGTCCCACTTTCCTCTAGCATTTGGGAGTGGGAGGATGGCGATGATTTATTTGATAATGAGACTTAGCACAAAAAACTCTACAGGTAAGTATATCTAACCCTTTATCTCACTCATGATGTGCTTCCCCTGTGATGTGTTATGTGTTGTTTAGGCCTCCTGGGATGACCCTTGATTCTCTCGTATGGTCCAGGATACTAGGAGACTGCCTTTGTTGTGACCTTCTTCTATTTGTATCATCAATCTTCTACATTGCTTCTCTTGCATTTCATTGTTGTGTGTTGTGATTTACAGACATAACATTGTGATTGGTGACCTAGGGTACCCTCCTACGAGACTGTCCCTAAGACACTTGTTTCTACTCTCCTATTTATTATTTCCCTTCCTCTAGTGTTTCTATCTAGTAGCTAGATGATGAAAAACATTTATACTGATGCGGCTGATTAGACCTAGCATCCCTTTCATAAAAAATAAAAAATTGGACTTAGTTCCTAATATGACAATCAGGTTGTATATTTTATCTGACGCTTGGCTAGTGGAAGCACTCATTCTTTCCATGTACTAATTTTGATGGTGTTCTATCTCATTTACAAATCATAACAATACTGCTACTCCGTACACTTTGTCTACCTTGAATCTTGCATACCTCAGATTCCATATGCATTGATGTTGTTTTTATGTGGACACTAACATGTTTCTTGTAGGGATGTGTTTATGGGAACTTTTGACAATTGTAAAGTACATGTCACCTCCAGGGAGCATGGGCTTTGTGAAAGTCTATGTTCCCTTGCATGTTTTCTTCCTACCTTAATGTGCTTGATATCGATGCATGATATCAACCACCTTAAGGTGGGGGCATATATAAGGTAAGTTATCTATTCTATATTCTAGTAAAGTGTGTTTGAACAATCTTGAAATCTATTTCGTGTACCTCATTTTCACCATAAGGCATCTCCGTGATGCGGGTGGTGTTATGTGTCATGCTTCCTTTCACTGTAAGGCATCTCTATGATGCAGGTGGGGTTGCATTTTCAAAAGTCATCTGCAGAGGTAGGGAGCAGTTCTATGACTAACTCAACCCTTAAGCATGTCTTTGGTGATTGTTGTAGTGAAGCCCAATCATCGATGTGTACCTGTAATGTGCCTAAGATGGTGCTGAACCTAGAAATAGGGACACTCCATCGCTTGTCTACCATGTTTTCTCCGTGTCTTCAAAGTGTGTGTGTTTGGCGTTCTTTCTTTGTTTGGTGTGTTTGTTGCCCCATATGTAGTCTAAAGACCTATGTGATGAGTGCATACTGCATTTTAGGAGGTTTTGCATGTCTTGCGTGTGTGTTGCCTCATCTATGCAGTACATCCTTCATTATGGGAGGTTTGTTTATTTCCATGTACTTGTATTTACATTTCATATATATGAGGAAAAGAAAAGAAAAGAAATCATCTCTATCTTCCATACATTAATGTGTCTTCTATATATTTACTGTATTCTCCATTTTTGTGTGACTGTAACTGTCTTCTCTATGTTTTGCATGCCTGTCATTGTCTTCAATGTGCTTGGCATGTCTTCTCCATGCTTGCTATGTTTGTTGTGCTTATTGACTATATTTTAATGCATGTATTGGCCTCACATTTATACATACATTAAAGTGGGGGCTAAATGTAATGTCGAAAAATGTCCCCTTTGGGGCTTTTCCCTCAAAAGGTTTAGCTCTTGAGTCTTTAGTGTTCATTTAGGACATCTTACATCATAATTCAACATCCTAATGGAAAGAACCCTAGGTATCATGACAAATGGGGCCTAGGGGGACCCCTTGAACCTAACCCTACCCAAAATAGGGGGGAAGACTTGGGTGCCTACGCCCTAGTTCTATCCTATTTTGGGTCATGTCCAAATTTCTAGTGTCAAATTATAACCATTATTTGGTCCCTAGGCCATCACAGTAAGTTTGAATTTACGAAATCTTGGTGGGAGTGTTTGTAGTTGCATATAAAAGCATGTTTAGACATTCATTTGTAAACTAGATTGTTATTGTGAACTTTATGCATCCTAAAGGTGTTTCAAGGCTTTCATTGTGTTGCAAGAGTAGATTTTGTGTTGTCTATGTGTTTGTGTTTGTAGATTTGAGCATCCATCTCCTCATGGAATGAAGAGCTTCTTCCTCCCATGAGATCTTCACTACAAGGTGACATCTATTATGATTATTGAGCATTTATCATTTGGTTTTTTCCTCTGCCTCCCAAGCCACGTACTCTCTATCTGACAATGGTGTTCAAAAAACTTGAATCTCTCTTCAGGGCTTGACTGAGGCAAGCCTCTAAACACCACAACCCCCTCCCAAAGTTTTCATGATTGCAAGTTACAGGTTGGAGTTGCAGACAAAGTGAAGTTGCAAGAGGGTACAACAGTGTCAGAATTGCAGATCAGAGAAGAAAACAACTCCCTAGAATTGGGTGCCCATTCATTTGTCCTTGAAGTTTCACAATGGGAAAATCTCTGGTACAATAGATACAGGTTGCAGACCTTATTTCCAAATCTCGACAAAAAGTAGGGCCTTGGACTTGGGCACCCGCTATTTAGTCCCTGACTTTTTTGCCTCCATGCCCCAAAAATAGGTGCACAATTATTTGTTATTTTACATCTTTCTGCAGAAGTATTTTCTGTAATTTATGTGTTTACTGTCGTATTTGCATAATTAAGGTTTTAAGGTAGAATTGAGCATAAGAGAAGGAAATTGTCAATCAAATCATAAAAATCTAAGTTTCCCTACATCTCAATAGTGACCTAGGGTATGATAGTACATTGCAACTTGACCCTAGGTCCTTGAATGTAAGGGTGAAATGAGGATATACACCAAAACTATCAAAAACCTAACATCCAAATTCCACCCTTTACATCTCCATTGTTGCATTACCATTTAGCTTCATAGCATTTATCTTCATAGTGTCATTATACTTATCTCATCATTATCAATAGTATTGCATTCTAAGCTTCATCTCATCCTTATCGATAGTATTGCATTATCTTTAATATCTCATCTCCCATCATAGTTGAGCATTGTAGGATTGTTTACATTGCATTTAAATCCATAATTGCATTCATCTCATAGTCATTTTGAAAAATAAAGAAGTGCCATTCTGAAAGCACCACCATAATCAACAAGATCTTGAGAAGATAGGAGATAATTGAACATGATGGATAAATCATAGTTTGCAAGGTATAATTCATGTTTTCTATATTTTTCCTAGTTTCAATGGTTATTTGAATTTGAGTAGGAATTTAAAGTAATTGTGTTATCTTATTAGGTTTCTACAGTTGTTTCAAACAATTGATCACACATGCATTCACATAATATGAGCACGTTATAATGTGCTCACATTATTGTGAAGGAAAATCATCTCTCTCTCTCTCTCTCTCTCTCTCTCTCTCTCTCTCTCTCTCTCTCTCTCTCTCTCACCTCTCTACCTCCCCTCCCCTCTACCCACCACCCCCTCTCTCTATGGTTGAGTGTATAGGGTTGAGGGTCTAACATATAGGCTTTAAGGCATATGGTTGAGAGATAGGGTTGAGGGTTGAGGGTATTGGTTATAGGGTATTTAGTAATTTAGGGATAGTGAAAATCTTGTCATAGTTATGATTTTAGAATTTAGACAACACTTAAAAATTTCCATGATAACAAAATGTGCTCGTGCTATAATGCAAACATGTTTTATGGAACTAAATAATGGACAAAAGACGTGCAATCTATGAATCAGATCCACATGCTCTATTTCTCATTATCATTGGTTGGTTGACTCAGGATGCTCATACCACATGACTCTGCATCAAGAATGGTTTCCACATACGAAGAGTATGATGAAGCTAATGTGTACCTCAGGGACAACTCTACATATCCAATAGTTGGAAAAGGCAAGGTAATTTTGTGTTTTAGTGATGGGAGAATTAAAACCCTCCTTGGTGTTTTGCATGTTCCTAGATTGGATAGAAATGTGATTTCTATTTCAAAGTTGAATGATTTGGGAATGCGTGTGACATTTGATAAACATGGCTATAAATTGATGAGAGGAAACTTGGTGGTAGTGAAAGGGAAAAGATTGGGAACTCTGTTTAAGCTAGAATCCACTATTGTTTGTAATGCCCCTTATGTATCTAAGGCTAATACTAAAAATACATGTATGTTGTGGCACCATAGATTGGGCCACTTAAGTCAATCTAGTTTAAAAACTATTTTAAATAAACAATTTTTATTTGGTTTATCCTATTCTAATGAGAGTTTTAAATTTTGTGAGCATTGTGTGTTTGGAAAGCAAAATAGATCTCCTTTTCCTTTCTGGTAGTAATAAATCTAATGATAAATTGGAACTTATACATTCAGATGTGTTTGGTCTAGTGGATGTTGAATCAATTAGAAAATCTATATATTTTGTTTCCTTCATTGATGATGTATCAAGGTTTACCTGAATTTATTTAATGCATCACAAATATGAAGTTTTCACTAAGATTAAGGAAGTTAAAGCTTTAGCTGAGAAACAATCAAATCATAAGATAAAGGTTTTGAGACTTTAAAATGGAGGGGAATATTGCTCTAAGGAATTTGATGAATTATATAAGCATGCAGGTATTTTTAGATAGAAGACTACTCCATATAATCCACAATAGAATGAATAACAAAAATGATGAATCAGATAATGGTGCAAGAGCACCTTGGGATTTCATGCCTCCATGATGTAATTTTGTTAAATTATACTTTAATATTGTGTCTTTGATGTAATAAGGTCAATTAAGACAACTTTATATGTGTTTGAGTTAATATTATGTTAGGTGGTTTATGAAGTCATAATACAAAAACAACTGCAAAATGGGAATATCAAGAGTCATCAGTGGTTAGGAAGGCATTTAAATGATTGGTATTTCAAAAGTCAGTTAGGAATGGTTAGTTTTGGTTTATATATGCTTAAATAAGCCTTGTTGAGGTGGAGAGAAGACAGATGGTATGAAATTTTGTGTTGAACAATAGAAATATTTTTTTTCCTACATTTTCATGTGTTTTCTTGTCGTTACAGAGAATAGTACAGTTTGGTATAGCTTGTAAGTGATCATTTAAGCATTTGGATTGATGAATCATTGAATATTATTTCATTTTAATTTGGTCTCATCATTTTTCATTAATATTTCAGCATTTGGTAGCCATTTTTCTAAAATTGGGCAAAAAACCTCTTGTTTTTGGCATAGGAGATGCATAGGTGTTAGGATTTGTAGAAAAGCTCTTGGGAAATGTTTTGAATGGATTAGAAATGTTTAGGTAGACTATTTGTGACATGTCTAAGCTATTTCCATGGAGGTTTTAGGTTGGGGTTTGGAAAACCTAGTTGTGAGCCATTCAAACAAGCCTAATTAGGCCTAAATTGCAGCATAACAGTCCTATTTTGACCCTTGTGTTACAAAACACCCCCACCTGCACTTGAAGTATGTTGTGTAAGAGGATAATGGGTATCCAAAACTATTTTTAGTTCATAGATTAGAGTCGGTCCTTTCAAATTATGTGTCATGCCCACATTTCCCATGCGGTCACGACACACATCACATGTGTCATGTCCACATTTGTCATGTGGTCATGACACGAAACATAAAAAATTTTACCACGTTTCCCTAGAAACCCCCCTCGTACATATATGTGTTCTCAGTGGCGTTATGCATAAGACATAAACATGACAATTGAAGGCGGGGTAATGCATTCACTTGCGCATACTATTCGTAATGAAGGCCAACTAGGTGGTCGATGCGACATGGTTAATGTCGCTAATAGGGTTAGGATCAATGATCAAAAACCCTAGGTTAACCTAAGTGAATGATGGGATTTTGACATAAGTCAAAATCAAATGCCAAACTCTAGTGCATGAGTAAATATAAATTAATGTCAAAACCTAATGTTGATAACCGGTAAAAACAATAATTTAATCCTATGCATGATTAAATTTCACTAACCTAGCTAACCCTAAATTCTAAAAAAAATCTAGCAGCATAACACCTCATGGGTGTGATTAGAGTATATTATAACAAAACTAAGTTTGATCGAAAGTTTACTGGGTTGGTTTTAAACTACCTACATTACAACAATTAAATTGGTAGAACAGTTGAATAGGTAAATTAAAACATTTTTCAACAAAGCTCAATCAATTTGTTCTCCTTCACGTTTTCTATCAATTAGAGCTATCACTGCTTCCTTTACATTATTCCTAATTTCTTGGTAGACCAGACTACAGAAGCATGTTATACTAACTTCATTTGGATAGTTTACTAGGTTTCCAAGTTGGATTAAAATCGGCTAATTTAATTTCGCTAAATAATTTGCTCTAAAATGATTAAAAGATATTTAAAATAAAATTAATAACAATGTAGTTTAAATTGTCCTTGTCGAATTAGGTTTGAAAGCAAGGATTAACCCAATTGTTAAAATAAATACATCTCAATAATTAGATAGGTGTAAAAATTAATTAAAACAATAAAATCCCTTGTAATAATCAAATTAAAAATCAATAAAATATAAAATCCCTCTAATAATAAACTAGTCTATATATTACCATGCCACTAACAATTAAATAGAAGTTTCCCAAATGAATTAAAGATTACCCATTTTATAATTATCTAAAAATTCCATTCTAAAAATAAATTTTGAAACAAAAGAAAGAGAAATAATAAAAAGAGTAGGAATAAAAAAAATAATGGCACTTTTAAATGCAAAGCCCTAAAATCCACTCAATTAAAAAAAAAAAAAAATTCCTTAAGGGCAAAAAGCCCTAACCCTACTTTGCCTCCACATTCTCTTCTTCCACCATCTCACAAATTCTCCATCTTCTATTTTTCTTTGTTTTGTTTTTGTTGCAGGTTTGGAGAAGTGAGGCAGCCATGAATGGAGTTCTAAATAAGTGGTATACCATTTGATATACCCTTTTTCCATTTTTTTGTTTTGATATATATATATATATATATATATATATATATATATATATAGTAGTGAATTTATTGATATAAATATATATATTTTTATTGTTAAAAACCCCAAGGGTTTCGTGGTAGGCAAGAGAGAGGAGCGGCACTGTGGAGGTGGCGCTGCTGGGGCCGCGGCGATGGTTGGTAGAGATGTGGGGTTTGTGAGCGGTGGAGAGGATGGGCCGTAGGGAGGCCGCAAGGTAAGGGGACTGGTGTGAGGTGGAGTGACCAGCGTACGGGAGGAGAGGGCTGCAAGGGTCCACAGGTGACAGAAGGGGGGGTGTGGGGAGAGGACTGAGCCCCCACCCACATCCCACAGAGTGGGGTGTGGGTGGGGCCTCTGCCCCCTCCCCACACCCATACATGAAGCAGCAGTAGTGGGGGGTTCGAACCCCCCCACCAAAAACACTTTTTTTTTCTTTAAAAAAAAACTGCAAACTCTAAAAAAAACACAGGCTCTTTTCAGCAGCGTTTATTATTTTTTTTAATATTTTTTTAAATATATATATGTATATATATATACTACTGTATATACAATAGTCTCTTTTTTTTCTATTTTAACAGTATATTAAAAAGAATATAAATTTAAATATATACACTCATTCATATATATATATATATATATATATATATATATATATATGCTTGAAATAACTAAAATTTCAATTATATTTGCCATTCTAAAACTCACAAAATTCCTTTTTAAAAACAAATAGCAAAAGATACATTTTTCTATATCAGATTTATATAGAGCAAAAACATTTTTTTTTTTGTAAAAAAATATATATCCACATAATCATTTCTTCAAGAATTTATTCATTATATTATTTTTTAAAAGCAAATGCATTTAATTATATACTTCAATTATATAGCAACAACTAAATTCTTTTTTCTTTTAAGGAAATAAAATGTGATAATTTTTATTCTACCCCACATAGATAAAACAACAACTATCCTATTTCTTTATTTTAAAAAAAATAACATATAAATAAAATAGCAATAATACCATAATTTTCTTTCATTACTCTATTTTTTCTTTTTGTTGAATCACAAGCATTGAAATCAACAAATTAAAATTTCCATTGCAATGCAAATAGTATCATACACACAAGTAAAATCATACTTTTACAAAATGAGAGAGAGAACAAGGTTCTCTTCTTTTGAAGTCTAAAAATGATACAAAAGCCTAACTTGGTCATGCTCTCTAAAGAGCTAAAAAAAATAAGATAACAACTCTTAAGAACAATGATAATTTCCTCAACTTCACATAGCTACCAATATCCTGCAATAACACAAAAAGGGGAAGGAAGACACAATAACATGCTCTCCTCCCTACCATTGACTCACTCATGAGTCACCCCTGAGCTAGGAGGTCATCCTCACACCAAGAAACTCAAACCACAACACAGCATTGCATTCAACACCCAAAAACAAATTACTCCCATGGCTATCACAACACAAAAACTCACTCAAGATGAGTTCAAAGGGGTAGGGGAGTGGACATCACTCAACTCAAGAGTGCCACTCCTAAGACTTCCCAAAAATAAAAAGCTCTCAAGGCCTCAAGCACACACTTATACATATGATTTCACAACTTTTTCTTAGCTCTCAAGCCATATCAAAATTTTCTCTTATTCACAATTTTGCCCTCAAGGCTAAAACTCCATAAAAACAAGGAAAGGGCCCCGAGGAGGTTCACTCCTCCCCCACCCACACATGTTGAGAATCTTCTCCCAAGTAGGAGAGGCTCTCACAACTCCCATACCCAAATCTCCCACAACAACAAAGTAAAAATGTCAACATGACCTCACACACACACAACATGCAAGTAAAGAAATGCATAAGGAAAGGCTTATGCCTTGAATCCTACCTTAAAAAGCTCAAATGGAAGATAGTTGAGAAGAGCTCCTCTAACTCCTTCTCCAAGTTGAGCCACCAATTTCCCTCTAACTTTCCCCAAAATAATTAAAATCAAATAAATTGCCTAAAAATTCAACCCCATCTCCCTCTCCAAGAGGGATTAAAATAGGCTCTTATCATGAGCCTTGAGGAATGGGGAGGTGACACATGTCACCTCCTCACTCCTCCTCCCAACTACTAGAAAGACTCTTGGAATGGGGTGGTGACACATGTCATTCACCCACCCCACCAAACCTTTCACCCATCTACTTTTCCTCTCTTGATTATGTGGGAGAGAAAGGTGGAGCCAAAGAAGAAGTGGGTGCCACATGTGCCCCAATCCTCTCCTCCTAAAAAGGACCACTCAAACCCAAGGTACCCTCACCAATTGTGGGAGAGACTTGGAGTAAAGTCCTCCGCAATTAAGGGGTCTTGAAGACTCCCCCAACCTAGGGAAGATGAAAGGAAGAGGTTGAGTGTTTGACCCACTCATCCTCTCCCTCCCAAGCTTCCATTTTCGTCACTTTACTTCAGGGTGAAGTTAATGTAACCAAATTGGAGTTTACCCAAGGTTACACAAGCCCAAATGATCCCTAGACCCTAGGAGTACAACCCAGGGTCAAGTTTAACCCATTTTGAGCACCAAGGGTTGAGTAAAAACACATGAAAACAAGTCTCAAAAATTATAACTCAAAAATAAAATTCAAATAACATTACAACTTACAACACCAATTAGAAATAAAATAAAAGAAGGGTAGACCTAGCCCAACTAACACCATGCAACAACATTATAAAATTTCATCATGCAAACATAGTTGATCTTGGTTCCTCTTGGAACTAGATCAGCTTCACACAAGAAAACAACACTGTGTGTGGGATGATCTCCGAATTTCTGTGGCTTTGTTAGAAACACCTACACACTCAAATGAAATGTTTATCCACATGTATATGATAGCTGAAGGAAGGTGAAACATACACTTACATCATCACATAATCATATAAGCATCAGTGAGTCACATCATAATCAAATTCTAAATGTTCTTTTCAAAAATCCACCCCAAGATAGAATCACATAATAATTTTCTAACTAACATCATGCGAATAATATCCCATTAACAACATAATATAAATCATATATCTACCAACATCAGTGAATCAATGTCAAGGTCTAATCACATCATAAACATGCTAACATAATAAATCTACATAAACATAAAGTCTAAAGGTCTTGCAAATCGGGGTCAATAGTCCCATAAGTCTAAATGTATCACCAATAGTAAAATAAGTAGTCAAATATAAGGGAATAAAAATGGTAGGCCTCACATCCTCCCCCCTAAGACTATACTTCCTCTTGGCAGTTGTCAAAGAGGTGAGGATAAAGGGCCCTCAATCTTGTTGCATCCTCACATGTCGTCATGACCTTATCGTACATGTCCCACTGGACCCTAACCTAGTCTAGCTCTCGACCTCGAAGGCCCAGCGTCTGATGAGTTAATATGCAAATTGACTCCAAAGCCAGCTATCTATCCGCCTCTACCTGAAGAGCACTCCAATCCAATACATGAGATAAATCAGATATGTAATGCCATAAAACTGAAACATGAAAAATATCTTGGATACGCGACAGGCTAGGTGGCAAGACTAGACAATAGGCTATGGGACCTATCCGCTCCAAGATCTCAAAAGGTCCAACAAAATGAGGTACAAGCTTAGAGCCCTTTTCATAACAGATTGGACTCTTGTGCAGTCGTACACTCAAGAACACTCTGTCCCTAACTGAGAAGCTCTTATCTACCCTCTTAGCATTGGCATACTTCTTCTGTCGATCCTGAGCCTCCTGAAGTCTCTGCCTAGTCAAAGTCACCTGCTACTCCATATCCTACACCAACTCTAGCCCTATCGCAACCCTGTCCTCAATATGGTCCCAACTCAAAGGTGTCCTGCAAGGTATATCATACAAGGCTTGAAAAGGAGGCATACCCAACAAGCTGTGATGCCCATTGTTGTAGGCAAACTCAACTAGATACAAATACTCCTCCCATCTACTCTAGTGATCCATGACATACATATGGAGTATATCCTCCAGAACATGATTAACCCTCTTTGTCTGTCCATCTGTCTCAGGATGATAAGCAGAGCTGAAGTTGAGTTGTGTGCCCAACACCTGCTCTAAGGCTCTCCAAAAGGCTAAAGTGAACACTAAATCCCTATCAGAAATGATATGGTGAGGTACCCCATGTAATCTAACAATCTGATCCAAGAATATTCTTGCCACAGATGGTGCATTGTACGTCATGCGTACAGGTGAGAAATACGCCACCTTGAACAAGAGACAACCCAAAAGAAAGTGTCTCCAATGAACAAGAGCATGTACCATTGTTGTGAGCTCTAAATTGTGAGTAGGATAATTCTGCGCATGTGTGTTGAGCTTATGCAACTCATATGCAATCCCCCTACCACCCTACATGAGCACGGCTCCCAAGCCCTCAAGTGATGCATCTGTGCAAACTACAAAATCCTCTGTAGGATCTAGAACTGCTAAGATGGGAGCACTAATAAGACACTCTTTGAGGACCCCAAGGGCCCTCTCGCACTGCTTAGTCCAAGTGAAACTCTTCCCTTTCTGCTAAAGGGAAGTGATGGGGTGCGCTATCCTTGAAAAGCCCTCTACAAATCTGCGGTAGTAACCAGCTAATCCCATGAAACTCTTGACCTCTATCACACTGGTGGGTGCTAGCCAATCTTTGATAGCCCTGATCTTCAATGGATCTATAGAGATGTCATCACCTAATAGGATGTACCCTAAGTATTGTACCTCTAACCTTAAGAGGGCACACTTTGCTAGGTTGCCATAAAGCTGCTGCTCTTGCAAGCACTATAAAACCTAATGTAAATGATCCACATGCTCCTCCTTAGTTTGCAAATAGATCAAAATATCATCAAGAAAAATGATCATGAACCGATCCAAGTAAGTGAGGAACACCCTGTTCATGAGACTCATGAACACTGCAGAGGCGTTCGTCAAACTCAAGGGTACCACTGTGAACTCGTAGCGGCCATATCTAGTTTGGAAAGCAATCTTATGAATATCTACCTCTGTGATGCGCAACTGGTGATACCTAGATTTTAGATCAATTTTTGAGAACACTCTGGCTCCCTGCATCTAGTAAAAAGGTCATCAATCCTAGGCAGAGGGTAACGGTTCTTCATCGTCACCTTATTCAACTACCTATAGTCCATGCACAAGTGAAGAGACCCATCCTTCTTCTTCACAAAGATAATCAGAGTGCCCCAAGGTGAAATGCTCAGTCAGATGTGCCCCTTCTTGAACAACTCCTCTAACTGCAGCTTGAGCTCTGTAAGCTCATGAGTGGTCATCCTGTAGGGTACATGAGACACTGGCTCGACACCTAACACTAAATCAATATGAAAGTCTACCTCACAATGGGTTGGCATCCCTGGTAACTCTAGTGGAAACATGTCGGCAAACTCCCTCAAGATGGGGTGATCATCTAGTGATGCCTCAGGCTCGTCCTCTAATCTGTCACTAACTGTGATAGCAAACATCGGACATCCCTTCTGCATGCAGTGCTTAAGCTACTGAGTGGAAATCATATGAACTACCATGGGCTTCTGAATGCCCACTATCTCAACTGGTGCACCATGATCATCTAGCAGCTAATCGCCCTTCAGCGATAATTGAGCTTGGCTCTTTAAGCCGCAAGCCAGTCCATACCCAAAACCACACTGTAGGATCCTAATGGCATAATTCTAAGGTTACAAGATGTAGTGAAGGATTCCAAAGAAATCTCACAATCATGAACCAAGGTATCTACTGACATCCTGGCCCGAGAGGCTAACTCAACCTTCCACCTAATGTCCTGCCTAGAAGCCACCAACCTGCAATGTTCCACTAACGATGTAGATAGAAAAGAATCAGTAGCTCCAAAGTAAAAAAGAATAGAGATGGGGGCACCCCCGATCATACCTGATGTCTTAATCATAGATGCCTAATAGTCAGCCTGGCAGTTATCAACCGCTGCAAACATACGATGGGACTTGCCCACATCCCCTACAGTCTGCTTTGACCCTCTTGAATGGGGCTATCCCCCTGCCATAAAGCCCTGTGGGTACTCTCTCGCTAGATGCCCTAATCCACTACACACATAGCATGGGCCTCGAGCCTGTATCTACGTCGTCTGAGTCCTACCCGACTGCTGTTGTCTAGACCTACCTATGGAACCCTGTGAACCCTTGTATGATTGCTGAGACCTCGCAATCCCCACAGGTGGTCTCTACTGCCTCTAGTCTCTACATGGACCCTGTTGCTGCCATCCTCGATTCTGCCCTCCCTATGCCCTCTGCTGGGGTTTAGACCTCTGTTGATTCTACTGCTACTGCTACTACTATGGAGGTCTAGGAGGTAATGACGAAGAACTAAATCCTCCTTTCTGTTGTGGTAGTGATGGTCTGCGATAATTCTACTCATACTGTTGCTGCCCACGATCCTAAAATTAGGGGTGTGATCCTTGTCCTCATCCCTATATCTTCTCAGCTATGTATACCTTCTCAGTAGCATCACTCAATGTCTGGGGGTCTGCCATGCGTACAGGCCCTGCTATTCTATGGTTCAATCCTCTGATGAACTTATGAACTAGGAGTTTCTCATTGTGGAGATACTCTGCATATCGAGACAACTCAATGAATCTGCCCTCGTACTGAGCAATAGTAAGCCCTCTCTGCTGAAGATCATGAAACTCGTCTATGCAATGTTGTTTGTAGTGATCTGATAAATACCGTGAGTTGAATTGTTCAATGAAGGTCTCCCAAGTGAGTGTGTCCAATGAAAGATGGCACTTGCACTCCTCAGTGCGTCACCAAGTAGCTGCTGCATCTCACAATAGGTGGACTGCTACATGAGCCTTCATGTTGCCCTCGTAAGGACATAATGCGAAACATCTATCTAGACTAATGAACCAAGCCTTAGCTTCAGCTCCCTCTATAGTCCTAGCAAAAGTAGGAGGATTCAACCTCAACACGTCTTTGATGGGGTCTCCTCAGTCTCTATGCCCTCTAATGGGCTCATCTGCATAATAATCATATGGCCCATGAATGATCTGCTCCACTTACGCTGTCTCCTCATGCCTATCATGACGTGGAGGGCTCTTGCTACAGGCCTTGTAGGCTGATCCAACCTCCTCTACCGTCATATCTAGTATCTCCACAAATAGTTCCAAATGTGGTGCCTCTCACGACTTGATGCGTGGCTCCACACGTGGCTCTATATGTGACTCTACTCGTGCCTCCATGCGTGGTTCCTCTCATAGATCAATGCAGGGCTTAGCATGTGGCTCTATGTGTGGCACACCCTTAGCCGGTGGTAGCCTATCTAATACTCCCTATAGTGCCTAAAGTATCTGTGGTCCAATGTCTAGTATAGGTATGACCTGTGGTGCCGATGGTGCCTATGGTGCCTGACCCTCGGCTGAAGAATCATTGTGCACCTTGACGAATGCAGTGTGGCATGAATGCACTCACCGAGCTCGTCGGAGAGGCATTCTACAAAACAAGGTAATCACTAATTAATCAAAGTTGTGGAATAAGTAACGTGCCCAAATAAGCCCAGTGTTTAAACTTAGGCTCTGATACCAAATGTCATACTCACATTTCCCATGTGGTCACGACACACATCACACGTGTCATGTCCACATTTGTCATGTGGTCATGACACGAAATATAAAAAAATTTACCACACTTCCCTAGAAACCCTCTCGTACACGTACGCGTGCTTGGTGGTGTTACGCATAAGACGTAAACATGACAGTTGAAGGCGGGGTAATGCTTTCACTTGCGCATACCATTCGCAATGAAGGCCAACTAGGGGGTCGATGCGATGTGGTTAACGTCACCAATAGGGTTAGGATCAATGATTGAAACCCTAGGTTAACCTAAGTGAATGATGGGATTTTGACATAAGTCAAAATCAAATGCCAAACTCTAGTGCATGAGTAAATATAAATTAATGTCAAAACCTAATGTCGATAACTGGTAAAAACAATAATTTAATCCTAAGCATAATTAAATTTCACTAACCTAGCTAACCATAAATTCCAAAAAAAATTCGGCAGTATAACGCCTCACGGGCGTGATTAGGGTATATTATAACAAAACTAAGTTTGATCGAAAGTTTACTGGGTTGGTTTTAAATTACCTACATTACAATAGTTAAATTGGTAGAATAGTTAAATAGGTTAATTAAAACATTTTTCAACAAAGCATGATCAATTTGTTCTCCTTCATGTTTTCTATCAATCAGAGCTATCACTGCTTCCTTTACATTATTCCTAATTTCTTGGTAGACCAGATTACGGAAGCATGTTATACTAACTTCATTTGGATAGTTTACTAGGTTTCCAAGTTGGATTAAAAATGGCTAATTTAATTTTGCTAAATAATTTGGTCTAAAATGATTAAAAGAATATTAAAATTAAATTAATAATGATGTAGTTTAAATTGTCCTCATCAAATTAGGTTTGAAAGCAAGGATTAACCCAATTGTTAAAATAAATACATCTCAATAATTAGGTAGGTGTAAAAATTAATTAAAACAATAAAATCCCTTGTAATAATCAAATTAAAAATCAATAAAATATAAAATCCCTCTAATAATAAACTAGTCTATATATTACCATGCCACTAACAATTAAATAGAACATTCCTAGATGAATTAAAGATTACCCATTTTATAATTATCTAAAAATTCCATTCTAAAAATAAATTTTAAAATAGAAGAAAGAGAAATAATAAAAAGAGTAGGAATAAAAAAAATAAGGGCACTTTTAAGTGCAAAGCCCTAAAATCCACTCAATTAAAAAAAACAATTTCCTTAAGGGCAAAAAGCCCTGACCCTACTTTGCCTCCACATTCTCTTATTCCACCATCTCACAAATTCTCCATCTTCTCTCTTTCTTTGTTTTATTTTTGTCACAGGTTTGGAGAATTGAGGCAGCCATGAATGGAGTTCTAAATAAGTGGTATAGCCATTTGATATACCCTTTTTGCTTTTTTTTGTTTTGATATATATATATAGTAGTGAATTTATTAATATAAATATATATATATATATATATATATATTTTATTGCTAAAAACCCCAAGGGTTTCATGGCAGGCAAGAGAGGAGCAACACTGTGGAGGTGGCGTTACTAGGACAGCAGCAGCGGTCGGTGGAGGTGTGGGGTTTGTGAATGGCGGAGGGGGCGGGCCGTAGGGAGGCCACAGGGTAAGGGGACTAGTGTGAGGTGGAGTGACCGACGGACGGGAGGAGAGGACTGCGGGGGTCCGTGGGCGATGGAAGGGGGGAGTGTGGGGAGGGGGTAGAGCCCCCACCAACAACCCACACAATGGGGTGTAGGTTGGGGCTTTGCCCCCTCCCCACACCCATACATGAAGCAGCGGCGGTGGGGGGTTCGGACACCCCCACCAAAAACACTTTTTTTTTCTTTAAAAAAAACTGTGAACTCTAAAAAAAAAAATCTCTTTTCAGCAGTGTTTATTATTTTTTTAATGTTTTTTAATTATATATATATGTATATATAAATATATATAGACACAGGAAAAAAGGAATATATATATATATACACACACAAATATATATACATATATATATACATATACATATATATACTGCTGTGTATACAATAGTCTTTTTTTCTATTTTAACAGTATATTAAAAATAATCTATATTTAAATATATTAAATATATACACTCAAATATATATATATGCTTGAAATAACTAAAATTTTAATTATATTTACCATTCTAAAACTCACAAAATTTCTTTTTAAAAACAAGTAGCAAAACATACATTTTTCTATATCAGATTTATATAGAGCAAAAGAACATATTTTTTTTGTAAAAAAATATATATCCACATAATCATTTCTTCAAGAATTTATTCATTATATATTTTTTTAAAAGCAAATGCATTTAATTATATACTTCAATTATATAGAAACAACTATATTCTTTTTTTTTTAAGGAAATAAAATGTGATAATTTTCAATCTACCCCACATAGATAAAACAACAACTATCCTATTTCTTTATTTTTTAAAAAAATAACATACAAATAAAATAGCAATAAAACCATAATTTTCTTTCATTACTCTATTTTTTTTTTGTTAAATCACAAGCATTGAAATCAGCAAATTAAAATTTCCATTGCAATGCAAATAGTATCATACACACAAGTAAAATCATGCTTTTACAACATAAGAGAGAGAACAAGGTTCTCTTCTTTTGAAATCTAAAAATGATACAAAAGCCTAACTTGGCCATGCTCTCTCAAGAGCTAAAAAAATTGGATAACAACTCTTAAGAATAATGATAATTTCCTCAACTTCACATGGATCCCAATTCCTGCAATAACACAAAAAAAGGGGAAAGAAGCCACAACAACATGCTCTCCTCTCTACCATTGAACCACTCATGAGTCACCCATGAGCTAGGTGGTCATCCTCACACCAGGAAACTCAAACCACAACACAACATTGCATTCAACACCCAAAAACAAATTACTCCCATGGCTATAAGAACACAGAAACTCACTCAAGATGAGTTCAAAGGCGTAGGGGAGTGGACATCACTCAACTCAAGAGTGTCACTCCTAAGACTTCCCAAATACATAAATCTCTCAAGGCCTCAAGCCCACACTTATACACATGATTTCATAACTTTTTCTTGGCTCCCAAGCAATATCAAAATTTTCTCTTATACACATATTACTCAAATTCACAATTTTGCCCTCAAGGCTAAAACTCCATAAAAATAAGTAAGTGACCCCAAGGAGATTCACTCCTCTCCCATCCCATACATGTTGAGCATCTTCTCCCAAGTAGGAGAGGCTCTCACAACTCCCATACCCAAATCTCCCATAACAACAAAGTAAAAATGTCAACATGAACTCACACACACACAACATGCAAGTAAAGAAATGCATAAGGAAAGGCTTATGCCTTGAATCCTACCTTAAAAAGCTCAAATGGAAGATAGTTGAGAAGAGCTCCTCTAACTCCTTCTCCAAATTGAGCCACCAATTTCCCTCTAACTTTCTCCAAAATAATTAAAATCAAATAAATTGCCCAAAAATTCAACAATCTCATCTCCCTCTCCAAGAGGGATTAAAGTAGGCTCTTCTCATGAGCCTTGAGGAATGGGGAGGTGACACATGTCACCTCCTCACTCCTCCAAACTACTAGCAACACTCTTGGAATGGGATGGTGACACATGTCATTCACCCACCTCACCAAGCCTTTCACCCATCCAATTGTCCTCTCTTGATTATGTGGGAGAGAAAGGTGGAGCCAAAGAAGGAGTGGGTGCCACATGTGCCCCAATCCTCTCCTCCTAAGAAGGACCACTCAACCCCAAGGTACCCTCACCAATTGTGGGAGAGACTTAGAGAAAAGTCCTCTGCAATTAAGGGGTCTTGAAGACTTCCCCAACCTAGGGAAGAGGAAAGGAAGAGGTTGAGTGTTTGACTCACTCATCATCTCCCTCCCAAGCTTCTATTTTCGTCACTTTACTTTAGGGTGAAGTTAATGTGACCAAATGGGAGTTTACCCAAGGTTACACAAATCCAAATGATTCCTAGACCCTAGGGGTACAACCCAGGGTCAAGTTTAACCTATTTTGAGTACCAAGGGTTGAGTAAAAACACATGAAAAGGGGTCTCAAAAATTATAACTCAAAAATAAAATTCAAATGACATTACAACTTACAACACCAATTAGAAATCAAATAAAAGAAGGGTAGACCTAGCCCAACTAACACCATGCAACAACATTACAAAATTTCATCATGCAAACATAGCTGATCTTGGTTCCTCTTGGAACTAGATCAACTTCACACAGGAAAACAACACAGTGTGTGGGATGATCTCCAAATTTCTGTGGCTTTGTTAGAAACACCTGCACACTCAAATGAAATTTTAATCTGACATGTATATGATAGCTGAAGCAAGGTGAAACATACACTTACATCATCACATAATCATATAAGCATCAGTGAGTCACATCATAATCAAATTCTAAATTTACTTTTCAAAAATCCACCCCAAGATAGAATCACATAATAATTTTCTAACTAACATCACACAAATAATATCCCAATAACAACATAATATAAATCATATATCTAACAACATCAGTGAATCAATGTCAAGGTCTAATCACATCATAAACATGCTAACATAATAAATCCACATAAGCATAAAGTCTAAAGGTCCTACAAATCAGGGTCAACAGTCCCATAAGTCTAAATGTATCACCAACAGTAAAATATGTAGTCAAATATAGGGGAATGAAAAAGGTAGGCCTCACATTATGTCAAAAATACCCCTTTTGATGTCCTAATTGGCCTAATGCTGAACTGTAACAGTTAATTTTAAAGGGTTTTGTTCCAAAACAAACCTATCCAAAATTTTGATATGTTTCTAAATGGCATAAAGGGTATCTATAATGGTGTTTCGTTTCTATGTTTGAGGCCTTCTTTGAAAGTGATTGTGGAAAAAACTTGTTTGCAGTACTACTAGGGAAGTTGAAGAGTTTGTGAGAAAACCCAAGCTAGGGTTCCAAAGTTGCAAAGTTTGAACTCATTTGAGATTGTGATGTTAACCTCCACCCTTCTCTGCATCAGATAATAATTGAAAGAGCTAGAAGTATGTTGAGTGAATCACAGTTGAATAAATACTTTTGGGCAGAAGTTGTGTGTACTACAAGCTACTTGGTTAATAGATCTTCATGTAAGACTCTTGTTTCAAATCCTTATCAAATGTGGATGGGTAAGAAACCTTTTGTCTCAGATTTAAGGGTATTTGGTTTTGAGGATTATGTTCATGTGCATAAAGAAAAATGAACTAAGTTGGATCCAAAATCTAAAAGTGTACTTTCATTGGATACAGTGATAATCTAAAAGGTTATAAGCTTTGGAATCCACTAACCCAAAAAATTATATATTCTAGAGATGTTATTTTCATGGAACTTAGTGTTATTTTAGAACCTGAACAACCAAAGGATAAATAAGAAAAGGTGAAGAGAGTGCATTTTGAATTAGAGCATGAAGATGCACCTCACGAAGAACAAAATGATGGATTGGAGGGTGAAGAAGTAGAATAAGACATGAGTGAAAGTTTTGATGAGGAAGAATCTATTGTAACAAAAGAATTTGGTATAGATGAGCATACAAAAGAACCTGAAGAGTCTCTTATGTTAGGGTTTTAATGGCAGACTGAAACAATAACATATTGACAATTATATGAAGATTTAAATAACATGGAAATAAACAATGAAGAATAACGCAAATGAACACAAAGATTTAACATGGTTCACCCAATGTGGGCTACATCCACAAACACAGCCATCCAAGCTTATTATCTAGCAAAACTGATTACAACCAGCAATCTACACAACAAGGTATTGTTGCAATATGCATTATAAATTCAAACATGACTCTTAGATTTTCACTTTCTCCAGTTGTCTTTTATCAAGCCTTATGGTGGTTACACAAAGTAGGGTTTTTATATGTCAAGCAAAAAATAAATTAACTATGAACACCTTTATTAAATAATAGGCAACTCCCCTATTAAATACTTTGGGGTCCATGACTAACAAAATTACTAGTATTTTATGTCACCATATAATAACAATCTCCCACTTGGGAACTGATCATGCTCCACACCAAGCAACCTCCCACTTGGAGACTGATCTTGGAGGATCACTGCTACACCTGTAACGCCCACTAGATTTTATGTCTGGATTAGCTAGTTCCTCATTTCCACTTTTATTAGTCAAGAAGGCCAACAGAAACTGATGAAGAAATGAGTTTCTCCCATGTCACAACCTTCGTGAACATATTTGCAAAATTTTCACTTGTGTGAATCTTCTCAAGCTTCAACTGCCCATCTTTCAAAATTGACCAGATGAAGTGGTACATGAGATGAATGTGCTTAGTCTTCAAATAAAGAGTTGAATTCTTTGCAAGATGAATAGTACTTTGGCTATCAGTAAACAATGGGCTATCTTCTTGTTGCTAGCCCAATTCCTCTATAAAATGTTGTATCTAAATCATCTCCTTGCAATCTTCTGTAGTAGCTACATACTCAACTTTAGTGGTTGAAGGTGAAACAACCTTTTGCAGTCTAGAAATCCAACTAATTGTTATACCTCCTTCAGTATAAACATACCCTGTAATGCTCCTCCTACTGTGTATATCACTCACCAAATCATAATCAACATATAATTTAAGAGTAGTGTTTGTTCCTCCAAAACATACTTATTTTGTAGTAGTACCTCTCAAATATCTAAGAATCCATTTTGTTGTAGTCCAATGTTCCATTCTTGGATTGCTCATATACTTGCTCACAACTCCAACAACATGTGCAATATCTAGTGTTGTGCATACCATTGCATACATCATGTTGCCATCCACTAATGCATATGGTGTCTTAGACATTTTGTCTTCCTTGTATCTTGGGACACATCTCCTTCATCAATTAAAATGACTAGGTAAAGGTCTACTAAATGCTTTTGCATTCAACATGTTAAACCTTTTCAACACCTTCTCTATATACTCACTTTGTGACAAAAATAATTTTCTATTTTTCCTATCCCTTGTGATCCTCATACCAAGGATTTTTTTTGTTGCACCCAAATCCTTCATATCAAATGAATTTGCTAATTTCTTCTTAAGCTCACTGATACGCTACATATTAGACCTAGCAATGAGAATTTCATCAGCATAAAGTAACATGATAATATAACCACTATTATCTAATCTCTTAAAGTAAACACAATAATCAGAATGACATCTGTTGTAACCTTGTTCAACCATAAACTTATCAAATTTTTAATACCATTACTGGGGTGCTTGCTTTAGGCCATACAGACTCTTCTTTAACCTGCATACTAATTCCTCCCTACCTTTGACCTCAAAACCTTGTGGTTGTTCCCTATATATCTCCTCCTCCAAATCCCCATGGAGAAAAGCCATTTTCACATCTAGCTATTTAAAATGCAAGTCTTCAGAAGCCACAAGACTTAGAACAGTCCTAATAGAAGTTATTTTTACAACTGGAGAAAATATTTCATCAAAATCTATACCTTTTTTTCTATACAAAACCCTTTACCATGAGTCTAGCCTTATATCTTTTCTTGTCTCCTTCCCCTTCCTTCAACTTGTAAAACCATTTGTTTGGCAAAGATCTTTTACCTGCAAGTAAATGGACTAAGTCCCAAGTCTAATTTTGCAGCAAGGAATCCATTTCCTCTTTCATGAATAGCTCTCCCACTATTGTTTGGCATCTACCTGCATTGCTTCTTCATAACCTTCAAGGTCACCAAAATTAGTTAATAAAATAGAATATAATGAAGGAGAAAATCTTTTTAGAGGTCTAGTTAACCTTATAGAATGTCTAACACTTGTAGGAGTTTGTGGGATATCTTGTTGTTGATGAACATCAGGTACCAATGGCATTTTATTTTTTGGAATCTCATCCAACACCACATATTCCTTTCTGGCATGTTCATGCTTCTTTTCTTGCAACTGATCTCTATACATGACCTCATTGAATATAACATCTCAACTCCAAAAAATTTTCTAATTTTTATAATCCCATAACTGATAACCAAAGTCATCTATCCCATATCCAATTAAGGTACATTTCAGAGATTTAGCTTCAAGCTTCGTTCTATTTTCAATGTCAACATGGACAAAAGCTTCACAGCCAAAAGTTTTTAGAAAAGAATAATTAACCTTCTTATGTGTTCATGATTCCTCTGGAATACCACCATCCAAAGGATTTGAAGGTGCTCTATTTTTTTAAATAAATAGCAGTATGTACAACATCTTCCTAGAAATGTAAAGGTAGTGCAACATGCAACCTCATGCTCCTTGCACACTCGAGGATTGTCATATTCATCCTCTCAGACACATCATTTTCTTGTGGAGTTCTTCGAACTATTTTCTACCTAGGGATTCCATTACATGAACAATAGTTCTCAGACTCTCTACTACAATACTCACCTCCATTATTAGATCTAAGACATTTCACATTTTTCCTATCTCATTCTCAACCAAAGCTTTTCATTTCTTAAAAGTTTCAAACACATCTGATTTTCTTCGTAGGAAATACACCCATGTTTTCCTACTTGCATCATCAATAAAAGTAACATAATAAAAAGACTCACCAAGAGATGATATCTAAGCTAGTCCCCATACATCTGAATGTACAAGCTCTAACTTCTCACTCTTCTTCTCTTTCCCAACCTTGAGAAATCTGACTCTCTTTTGTTTCCCATAGAGACAAATTTCATAGAATTCCAAGTCAATCTATTTCAGTCTTGGCAACAATTTTCTAGAGTGAAGGTTCTTCATCCCTTTCTCACTCATGTGCCCAAGTTTGTGATTTCACAGTTTTGCATTTGTTCCTATAGCAACTATTGTAAGTGTTTCTGTTGCAGGCATCCACTGTTGTAGCTATCCCTGTTGTTCTTGCAGCAATTGTTGTAGCTGTCCCTACATCAACTTTTTTTGTAGTTGTTCCTTCAATGGCTTTTCTATAGTAGCAAGGGTAGAATAAGTATTACAAGTACACAAATACAGTATGCCTACCTTCTCACTTTTAGTTACTACTAGTACACCTTTAGTGACCTTCTAGAGTTTGTCTGAAAGAGTAATTATGTAGCCTTCACTGCCCAATTGTCCTAGAGAGATTACATTCCTTCTCAAATTTGGAGCATGACTTACCTCTTGTAGCAATCATTGATTTCCATTCTACAATTTGATTTTTGTCTTTCCTTTTTCAGCAATCTGACATGGTTCATCATCACCCAAAAATACCTGTCCAAAATCACCTTGAACATAATCTAGGAAATATTTCCTATGGGGTGTGGCATGAAATGAAGCCCCTAAATCTATTACCCAAGAATCATTTGCATTATCTAAACACAAAATTAAAGCATCTTGTAATTTATACTTGTAACATTAGCTTCCTTACTATCATCTTGTTGTGTGTCTCCTTGTTTGTTTTTCTGAGACCAATAATCCTTTTTCAGGTGTCTTAGCTTTCTACAGTGTCAACAATCCTTCTTTCCTCTAGATTGAGATCTACCCTTCTTCCCTTATGACTTCCCATGATTTGCAGGGCTTTTCCCTCTCACCTTTAATCTTCCCCTGTTCTCTACATTGAAAACATTACCCGATGTTGAAGTCTCACCTGTGCTTTTCTGTCGCATTTCCTTGCTAAGGATAACACCAACAACATCATCAAACTTTAATGTATTTGAACCAAAGATAGAGTTACAACCATGACCAAGCTATTCTATCTTTTTGGCAAAGAACATAAAATTAAGAGAACCCTCACCTCTTCATCAAAATTCACCTATACAGAATTTAATTGGCTAGTGACTATATTAAATTAATTTAAATTGTTTGTAATTGACCCTCCTTTAGTCATTTTCGTATTAAACAAATGCTTCATAAGAAATACCTTATTTGAGGCTGCGGGTTTATCATACAACTGCTCCAACATTGTCATCAATCCATCAATATTCAATGCTTTTAAAATATTAAATGCCATGGATGGTGACAGGCACAATTGAATGGCTCCTAGTGCATTTCTATCTAGTATCTCCCATTCTTCATCAAACATCGTAGTTGGCTTCTTTTCTTTTCCTTGCAATGGCTACCACAAATCTTTCTAATACAAATAATCTTCCATCTGCATCTTCCATAATTGATAATTCTATCCATTGAACTTCTTGACCTTGAATTTACCTTCTTCCATTGCTCTCACTCAACTTTAAAATTCCCTACCAATCCACTAAAAATCACATGGCTTTGATACTAGTTGTTATAGTTTTAATGGCAAACTAGAGCAATAACACATTAACAATTATATGACGATTTAAATAACATGGAATTAAACAATGAAGAATAACACAAATGAACACAAAGATTTAACATGGTTCACCCAATGTGGGCTACATCCACAAACACAGCCATCCAATCTTATTATCTAGCAAAACTAATTACAACTAGCAATCTACACAGCTCAATACCACTGCAATATGCATTACAAACTCAACCGTGACTCTTGGCTTTTCAGCTTCTCTAGATGTCTTTTATCAAGCCTTATGGTGGTTATACAAAGTTGGGTTTTTACATGTCGGCTAAAAAATAAATTAACTACCAACACCTTTATTAAATAATAGGTGACTCCCCTAGTAAATACTTTGGGGTCCATTGCTGACAAAGTTACTAGTATTTACATTTTATGTTGATGTGGGTACTGGCAACCACTCTTGTAGCATGATCAATTACCATATAATAACATCTTACTCTACCACTGAGAAGATCCACAAGACAATTGAGCCCAGGTGCCAAGTATAGCCCACTAGATTTTTGTTGTGTTTGCTTTGTTAAGTACTGACGATGAGCCTATATCATATAGGGAAGCTGTTCATGCAAATGGTAGTGAGTCTTGGCAGTCATCCATGCAAGAGGAGATGATGGCTTTAGACTCTTGCAACACCGAGGATCTTATCCGTTTGCCCAAAGGAAGAAAAGCCATAGGTTGCAAGTGGGTCTTCAAGAAAAAGTTTGGAGTAGATGGTTCTTTGAAGAAGTACAAGGCTAGACTAGTAGCTAAGGGCTACTCCTAGAGAGAGGGAGTTGATTTCAGTTAAATATTCTCTCCTATTGCTAAATTAACTTCTATTAGATTTATATTATCCATTGATGCAACTTTTGATTGGGAAATAGAGTGAATGGATGCTAAGACTATGTTGTTGTATGGAGATCTTGAGGAAGAAATTTACATAGAACAACCTACAAGATTTGAGGTAAAAGGGAAAGAACATTGAGTTTGCATATTAAAGAGGTCTCTTTATGGTTTGAAATAGTCCCCAAAAATGTGGTAGCGGAAGTTTGATTCATTTATTTTGAAATTGGGTTTTGTTAGAAGCACTTGAGGAGGATAATTGTGTGTAGAATCATTATATTGATGATTCTATACTAATCATTGCATTGCATGTTGATGACATGTTATTTTTCAACAATACTGACATTATGATTAGTGAATTGAAAGCCCAACTTTCAAGTGCATTTGATATGAAGGATCTAGGAGCAACTGGGTATATTCTAGGTATGGAGATTAGGAGGGACAAAGGTAACAAAAAGATTTGGTTGTCTTAGATTAAGTATGTGAATACTATTTTGCAGAGATTTAGTATGGAGGACTGTAACTCAGTTAGAATTCCCTTGCCTATTGGTACTAAGATTTCATTAGACATGAGTATGAAGAATGAGGATGATTTTTAGGATATGACTAATGTGCCATATGCTAGTGTTGTAGGGAATTTAATGTATGCAACGGTTTCTACTAGGTCAGATATTGCCCAAGCAGTGGGAGTTTTTAGCAGGTTTATGTCTAATCTTGGCAGATAGCATTGGAATTATGCAAAGAGGGTATTTAGATATTTAGCTGGTACTTATGATTAATGTTTGGTTTATTCTGGTACTAATAGTGTGGAAAAGACATTGGACATAAATCATTTTGTTGATTTAAATTGGGTAGGTGACTTGGATAGTCGGAGGTCCACTAGTGGCTATGTGTTTACTTTGTTTGGAGGAGTAGCAAGTTGAATAAGAAAAGACAACCCATGGTAAACCTGTCCACCACTGAAGCAGAGTATATGGTTTCTACCCATGTCTCTAAAGAGGTAGTTTGGTTGAAGAAATTGTGTATAGGTATTGGTTTTGATTGCAAAGTTGTTCAAATTGGTTGTGATAGCCAGAGTGCTATTTGTTTGCCCAAGGATCCTATGTATCATGCTTGGACCAAACATGTTGATGTACAATATCACTCTATTCAAAAAATGGTTGCAAGTGAAGAGATTGAACTAAAGAAGGTAGAAACTTAGGATAATGTTGTAGATGCTTTGACCAAACCTATGAACACAGATAAGTTTACTTGGTGCAGGGAGGCCATGGGCCTTGTTTCTTATACATAGTTTTTTTTATGTTTTTCTATTGATATTATGTCAAGTTGGAGAATGTTGGGATTTAGGTGCCATTAACCTTGTAAGTCCTTGTAATTATTATTCCTAATAGTATTTGTGAATCACCCATAAGGGATGTATAAGTCTCACTGACAATGGTAAAACTTAATTATTGGGGACAGTAATTACAAAATTACTACATTGGTAACTTCTAGAGTTACAGAGAATAGTTATGTAGTAACATTTATGGATGATAACTATAAATATCAAGAGAAATTGAGGGTAGGAATCACCTTGGAGGAATCAACTATTTTTGGAATGTATGACACATGTCATAAAGTTGGTAAGTGGTTGTAAGAGAATCTACGATAGCTATGAGTTGTCATAAGATTCTATGACAATATGACAACTTATGATGGATATTTATGAGTTGTAAGTTGCTATTCTTTGCTCTAGGCACCCATATTGGGAAGATGCTATTTTGGGGATGTTATGACAACATCTATGATGGTTATGAAATAATTGATTATCCCGTAAGTCCCTATTCTTGTCCATGGACACCCAAGTTTGCATGGTTGACTATTGACAACTGTCATGAGCTTGTAAGAGACATTTAATGTTGCGTGTTGGAGTATCCAAAAAGAGAGAAAGTGGATGCCTAGTTTTGGGAGTCAAATACTTCTATAAGTGCAATGCCTTATATGTGTTGCATATCATAGTTTTTTTTACACAAGTTCTGTTGGATTAATGGTTGGAGAGATAAAGGAAGTGCATGTATTATGTATTTCAGATTTTGAAGATAATACAAATTGAGCCTCTTTTCTTGGTGGAGTTTCTTACCTGGAAGGGTTTACTCCATGTTATATCTGGTGTTGATATGGTTTATTCTTCTATGGTGTTTGTTCCTATGTTGTAATTTCTTTTTTATATGCAATCTCTATTATTATTACACTGCTTTAAGATCATAAACATAGTGTAATCAAATTTCCATTTGGGTAGTTGTGGCCTTCATTTCTAATAGCCTATACACTTAACGAGCCAACTTCAACATTTGTAAGACCATAGTTCCATTCTAATTATCTCAACAGAGCCAAGAAAAGGGTAGTATAATAGTAGACTCAAGAAAAAATCTAATGATAGATACTCAAAGGGAGGAAGTGGTTCCCCATTTTGGGATATTAAACTAGCCAATTTTATCTTCTTCCAACCGTCCTATTTAGTTAGTTCAAATTGAATAATATTGGTATAAGAAGGCAACCTAAGATCCCTCCTAAGAAAAATAAAGTGTTATGTCTCTTAATTGAGAATCCAAAAGTGAGTTGGGCTTCTAATACAAAGCAACTTGTAGAATTGGTTGATTCTTTCAAGATTGTTGTTCAATTCAAGAAATCCATCGTTAGCATGCCTCTCTAGGAGGTTGTTTTCATCCTAGAACAAATGAAATTATTGGAGGAATCCCTAAAAAGGTAGAAGAGAACAAGTATGCGTGACCATAAAGCCACACATACACTAGATGCATCTCTAAAAAAACCCAGTATTCTTCAAATTGTAGGAAATGAGGTAAACAAAATCAAACTTAAACCATTCTACCTTACTTTAATATACAAGGATAAATTGATTCATAGATATATGGTATATTTTGGTTTAATTACTTATGTAATGCCAAAGAAGTTTATCAATGCATTGGGAATAACTTGTGAACCTATTCATATAGGAATAATCTAGTTCTAAGATGTAATCTTTGTTCATGCAATAGGAATAGTAAGAAATATCTTGCTATCTCCCTATGCTTGCCCCAACATTGAAATCCTTCAAGACATATCCATAATTGAGTTCCCTATTACCTCTAGCATATTCCTATCCAGAGATTTCATTACAAAATGGGAGGTTACTTTTCATTGGACTACATCTATATGTTCTTAAAAACTAGTTGCAAAGAAAGGAAGTAAATCTCTTTTGAACCCCTTAATATGTATTATATATAGACTAAGACTTTGATTCCCAGTTAGCCTAACTAGTCCTAGATATAACTGAGAATGAACCCTCTATTAAAAAGACCAATATACTGAGAGGGGGGGTGAATCAGTATCTAAACAAACTTCATATTCTTTGGAGCAGATTAAAACTTAAGCATTATAGCATAAACATAAACGTGAGAGATCAACACAATACACATCAACACACAACACCAGATAAATGTGGAAAACCCTAGAAGGTAAAACCACATGATGAAGATTAACTTACAATATATGAAGCTCAAAATAACAACTTTTCTCTAGGGCTACAACCCAAGGAAGCTACTACTCCCTGAATTAAGAACAAACTTAGAACAAATTATAGTATGACTGTCTCTCTATTGCCTAAAAAATAGACAATGAAGCTCACACCTTTGATGATTGAACTTCTACCTCTTCTCACTTCCTTCTAATGATCAGATCAATTAGGCACACTCTACACTTGATCAATGTCATATATGTCTTCAAGATAAATTAGGATAGTGTTATGCCTTGCACACACACCCCATTTTTTGCCAAAATGGGACTCCCTCTTTTGATTTGGCTTGGAGTCTCAACCTTTGTTACTTATGATGATGAGAAAGTGAATATGTGCTTAGAATGTAGGATTTGCTTTAAATTTTAGTATTTTGGATATTTGGAGTTGGAAGTGTATTAAGTGGTCTTGTGCTTGAAAGATAGCCATTTGTTGCCTTTTGCGTTAAAATTGGGTGCTACTGCATTTTGCTCCAAAATCTTATGTCACTGGATATTGCCCTTGAAATTGCTTCTACAGGATGTGTCATGTTGAAATTCTTAGTTTTTAGGTCTTCAAGCTACAAAATCATGTCAAATTCCCCAAGATTTCACTAAAGGGTTCATATACTTTCATCCTGTCACATGGTCCTAAAGCCTTGATTTGGCTAAGTCTGAAACCCTGAAAACCCTAAAAAATGGCTAACTCTGAAATCTGGTGGAACCTCAAAATTCTAGAATCTGCATATCAAATCCTATGGATCTGAAACCTATCTCAAACATCCTAAAAGTATATTTAAAAATATTTAAAGTATAAGAAATTCAAGTCTAAACTTATACTTAAATATATTTTTAAATATACTTTCACCCTGGCCAATTCAAAATCTGGAGCCAAAACTGCCTCCTACTGACCTTTGCACTAAAAATGCCTCCTACCAACCTTTGTGCTAAATTCACTTCCAACCGACCTCTCTCCAAACTACCGCTAAGTCAGTTGGACAAAATCCCCACCCAGACAATTTCATAGAAAAGTGCTAAAATGGGCTTCAACCGACCTGCACTGAAAACTGCCTTCACTAACTTTAGTCGATCGGACCTAAAATCTGTGCTAAGGTCAGTTAGACTCCAAATTAGTGCTAAAACCATTTTGCACTAGAATTGCACCTCACAGACTTGTATAAATTTGACCTCCACCGACTTTTAGTCCGTGACACCCAAAACTTGCGCTTTTTGACATTTTCGCTTAAAAATTGAGTTTTTCAAGGTGCAACTTGGATTTTCTTAGTGAATTTGATTTGCACATCTATTTGTTACATCATGATGAATATTTTGCCAAGTTTGTGTGGATTTTTGGCACATTTTATGATAATTAATGCCATTGCACATGAAAAGTTCGTGACCCCCAAAAATCTTGCTTTTTGCAGAAAAGGCCAGAAAAACATGAAATAAAAGTCTGCAAATGGATTCTATTGACCCAAAAAACTTCCTTAATCATCATATTAGCCAAATGGGTACTTGAAAATGGTAAAAAGGTTAGAAAATCATTCAAAAAAAACTAGATTTATGAAATTGTTTATAAGGAAGCAACATTGACAATATGTTGTTTCTAATGAATCCATGGCTGCAAATGGACATATTTTGGTTCAAATTGATGAAAATGACTTGTTAAGATGAAATTGATGATTTGCATTGTGAATTACAGGTCTTGGAGAGCATAGGGGCTTGTTGGAGCCATCTTGGAAGGATGCACACACAAATATGTAGTGCTGACCTAGAAATGTAGAATTGACATTTTATCAATCAAATTGCTACTGCACATGCAAAAGGAAGTTAGTATGATGTCCAAGATGATGGAGATGAGTTACAGGAGCTAAAAATATAAAAGATTGAGTCTACTTCATTGTTGTTCCTGTAGATCCAGTCCAATGTCCAAGTGAACTAGTCTGGGGGTCATAACTCCTAGCTATTTTATCAGAATTTAAACTTCTTGGACTCGTTGGAAAGATAATCTGATTATCTAGTTTGAGCTACCCAGAAGTTTCAAGCCCCCATTCCACTCCGAAGGCCTCCAAAAATGCAATTTACTATGATGTAGAAAATACAAAAATTATATTTTTGATATTTTTCTAAAAATACCACTCAAATGACCATGGACTGGATCACCAAGACATGCATACTATTGTTCCAGCAGTCCAATCATCAAGAATCAATCTAGCAAGCATCCAGTTGGATATATCTTCAATAATAATGTGCCACATACTCCTCTTGGTCCATTCAACACTTTGAATCCAGTGAACCCACATCAACTCAAGATTTCAAGTGTCATATGACTCTATTTTGGCTTTATTAGGCCTTGAAAATTGACTTATCATCATGTACAACCAAATGGGTATCCATTTTATTTAGATTCAATGTATTTGCAAGCTGTATTTTATCTTTTTCCTACAAGACAAAGACAAATCTAGGATTGTAACTACCCACCGACCAAATTAAATGCCCTGTAATCTAGACTGTTAGTGTTGAGTTAATCTCCACCGTCCATTGAAAAACTTGGTATGGTACCTTGTCTATAAAAGGGCCATCCTTTTCTCTCATTTGTAAGTAAAATTTGATAATGAATTGCTGAGACTTTGCCAAAATATAGTCAATACAAAGCAAGTTTTGTAGGTTGCTGGGAATTTGTGATTATGTGTTGTCTTATTTTGGTCTTCATGGTTCATGTCAATTTGAAATTAGTTGATATTTAGTTGCACTTGTGATTAATTATTCAGATATTTGATGGATTTCATGTCCATACCATTAATGGCTTGTTGATTGTATGTCATTGTGCATGGTTAGTCTGGGCATAGTTGATGAGATAAGTTCGATTGTATGATTTCATTGAGCTGCGCCAAGGATTGGGTGTTTGATGAACCCTCTACAATTTGAAAATCAGTACATCTCCCTACAAGATTGCGCATTCTCTATGGCATTGTGGGTTGCCTAGTTAAGCAAAGATTTGTTTATTGTTTGAAATTTGTCTATCTGGTTATTGATCATTTTTACAATTGTCTGTAGGATCTTTTATCCCTTCTCTCTCTCCCTTTTCCTTTTACATTTTCTTTACATAAAGTTTGTTAGGTTAGGTTATAAGCAGCATCTACATTACAAATATGCGAAAAGTATCCTAGGGTTCCTGCACTTGTACTATTGCCATCTTTTCATAAACCCTACGTTTTATGTAAGACCCCTTGTTAGCATAGCTAGACATACCATCAAGTCATTCTAGCCAAGCTAAGACCTAGCTGTATTATCCTTGGGGTAGTCCTATCTTGGATAGGATACCTTTTTCAAGAGAGGTGTGAAACCACCAATCACACGTGTTGTTGAGTGCAAAAACACCCATCAATAGATAGCATCTTCAACTTCTACTCTTTTTCCTTCGGTTGCACATCATAATACATTCATTTTGCTCCTTATCTTACTTGCGAACCTTATCAATCACATTGCAACCACACTTCACCTAAGTCAGTTTGATTTACAATTTATACATGATATTACATTGATTACATTGCTTGTCGGCTAGAGACAGCATCAAAATACATTTACAAGTCGGTTAGACAACATACAACATGAAACGTGTAGAGGACAAGTCCTAAATAGGACTACACGCTATACCAGTATAAGACCTATGCTTTATGGAAATCAACAATTTCTTAACTAGGTTCAAAGCATCCTTCATAGCATCAAACATTAAGGAATTGCATCCATACAATCTGCTCATTTGAAAATAGGACAACCTTAAGAAAAGACATACAAAACTTGAAGCATAATAGCCACAACTTAAAAACCTTGTGTGGTACTAGAAACAAGAAATATCTTCATGAAAGTCTTCTAGATGAGTCTACAAGACTCATACAACATCTCTAAACACTCCTTTACCTTTGCACATCAAATATTTTATGCCGTACATCTTGAACCATGAACTCAAAGAACAATAAGTCATATGGAACACACTACAACATACTATCATTGAAAAACTGAGCTTGTAGACCACCAAGAAACTTGAAACCACAAGGAAGAGTGTAATGCACATCCATAAACATGTCCGAAAAACTACAAAGGTAAACATTCAAATCCGAAGGAATGCAAAACATTCCAACAAGCCAGAAACACCACCTTACTCTGCTAGAGCACATGTTGGTACTCTATCATGCATAACTTTCACAGTGGAAGGACAAATGATCTAAAACATTAGAATGATCATCTACATAGCACCCTAAGTACAGTTCTAGAATTGTATAGCCATAATTATAAATGTGATTGAATGTGGATCATTCCATTACCCTACTAAGAACACCTTCACAGAAACAACATTGTCTTCACACTATCAACTGCAAAACACCCTTCTAGTAATCTGATCATCTTAGTGCTTCTAATTCCCATATTGATGTATCTTCTTGATGCTTCTAATTTCCATCTAAATATGTCTTCCTGATGCTTCTAGTTTCCATCTTAATTTATCTTCTTGATGCTTCTAATTCCCATGTTAATATGACTTCATACTTAACTCTGCATTGATCAAGGCATGACATCCAACCATGAACTTCAGTAACAACATTATATTGAACATGACATCCAATCATGAACTATATCTTCTCTACTAGATGGGACATGCCATCCAACCATGAAATTCTAATTGCCATGTATCTTCTATAGGAACATGACATCCAATTATGAACACCATCACACATCCATGACAATGTTGACATCAATGACAACCTTGTGACAGTGTTGAAATCAATGACAACTATAGGAACCATATATGTAACAATCTCCCCCTTTGGCATTGATGAAAACACCCTACACATTTCTCCCCCTTTGACATCAAGGACAAAGGGAAACTTCTCTCTTAGGGCATAAATTATTCTTGAAACAACAAACTCCCACTATCATCAACAACCACTACTTGCTCCCCCTAAGAGGTAGCCACCATCAGTCCAGGGAAAAGATATAACATGAACTCCCCTAGACAGATGCATGACTATGCATCTAGTAAGAAGAAGGAGGTGCAATTACCTCTAACCTCTATCAGAGATCCTTGAAAGTGTCTTTTGCAAGAGCTTTGTGAATATATATGCAATCTGGTCTTTTGTTGGAACATATTCCAATTTCACTTCCTTATCTGCAACCTTCTCTCTCAAAAAGTAATACATAATTGCTATATGTTAGTGTGAATAGGGTTACTTTGCTATCTAGTTATTTCTTAAAGCATGGTCTCCACTTTAGCTCTGTTCACACTAGGTTAAGTTTACTTAGGGACTTTTTTCACTTTATCCCACATTGGTTGTGTTTTGAGTCTCTTGGGTGGAATATCCTATATATATCCACCTCTTGCTCTCATATGAGAAACCCCATTCTATTGTATTTCTTTGCATTCTCTTGAGTTGAATATAATTTATTTGGCTCATATCTGATTTCTATTTTGTTTTCTCTCAATCACTTGCATTCTTGGGTAGAAATCTAACATGGTATCAAAGAGGTTGTGAGTTGTGGGTTAGCATTTTTTTTAGAAATAGAAAAGTGTGGAGAAAACTCTTTTTTTTTGGGGGGGGGTTCATATTTTGACTTGCCATTTGTAGGTTTTTTTGGAGCTTCCTCGACTCTTTGAGCTCAAATCTAACAATTAGCTTGCATTTTATTTATTCTGATCAATCTTGTAGGTTGCATCATGCCTTTGTTTGTCTTAAGTAGCTGATTCAATCTTTACATGTCATTTTTTGGTTGCTGGGGTCATTTTTTGGTTCTAAAAGCATTTTTTTTACATTAGAGTCACGTCTTCTATATATCACAAAGAAAAACACCTTTTGGGTTTTGTTTGCAACATCAAAAAACCATCTGGGTATCTATTAGTTTGTTCATGCAACTTATATATTTTGTAGAAATGACATCAAAAAGATACAACAGACCTCCTCTCTGTTGGTGTTTTGGAAATTGCAGTTCAACCTCTAAAGGCCATAACTTGGGCTTCCGACCTCCTGGTGCAGGAGCACCTACCTGACAGCTGGTCTTGATAAGGCAGTTAGTAGTTTAGGTCCTGTTTATGTTTCCAAGAAGGTCTGTTAAGACCAAATGCATGTAATAAGGTCATGCTGATCGTGATAAGATCATGCTGACCAGGCTTTTGCTATTTTTAGCTAGTTAGTTATAACAGCTGTCATGATGTATGTTCGGTGGGATCTCCCAGCCGCTTGGAGAGTTCCCAGCCGCTTGGAGTCGGGTCAGTAGTACTCGTAGGAAAGTCTTTATAAGCATGAGATCGGTTGATATTGGAGATACAGACAGATATCATCGATCGAGCTAGGTTGCAGAGGGTGAGACTGAGAGAGAGATTGATCATATTGTATTGCATCTTTGAAATCAATAAAGAGATCCTGTTTGTGTTCTTGCTCTGGTTGGATTTCCTTGTGTAATTGATTTGCTGGTTTGGGTGGCTTCATGGATGTAATGATCCATTCCACCGGTTGATCCGTCTGATCGGTGGAATGGCAATGTATAGTAGGTTAGTAGTTAGGTTGTTTTCCGTTTGCATGCAGGTGTGCAGGATCGCGGTCGACAAATGTTGAGAAGCCTAGCATCCTCATGTGCTAGGTCGAGCTGATTGAGTTGGAAGATCACCCTGAGGTTGGATCGGGTCATCCCTGGAGGATCGGCGAAGTGAGATTTCACTAAGTGAAGAAGTTCGCCAAAACGGCATCATCAGGATATCTTGGTGAATATCCTGCAGACAGTTCGGATATCGTCATCTGGATAAGTGGAGGAGATCGGCATGATGTTGTCGATTGCATGAAGTGTGAGTTCATCGGGGTGATCATCATCATCTGGAGGAGCCGAGGAGGAGTACGTCGGCATCAGGTAGAAGATCGGGTCATGAAACTGTCGGAGTTTTCATGTTGCGAGTGCATCAGGATGTTTTAGGTCGGGCATAGACTAAGTGCATGTATCGGCATCAGGATCACCATATCGGAGTGCCAAACATCCGCATATCGTGAGTAGATGCAGGAGAGAAAGTTCATGTTTTTCGACTAAGTGTTGAAAAGGTCATCAGGATATTGGGTGACGTCATCGTCATCAGGATATGACATCATCGTCATCAGGATATTGAGATATCCCCCCTATGCAAGTTTAACCTGCCGTCGTTAAGTGCTAAGGTATCGGTGGAAGTCCGTGGCAGAAGGTTGTATTAGCATCATCAGGAGGTTTCGAAGACAACTGGATAAAGTAGATCATGATGCTGTTGTTTGTGTCGTCGGCTAGCGGAGCATCGAAGGGAAGGTGCTGAAGGTGAATGTCATCAGGATATTTGGAGCAACCGGATGTTGAATATCCTGCTGACGAAGGTAGTATTGGAGATCATGATGATGCCGATGGAGTTCGGCGCCCGATGAACAGTGCAACCGGAGGATGTTTGCGCCCGCTGAATATCATGATGATGATAGGCGACTGGCGGAGGAGGTGAACAGTAGTCGGCGGGAGGATGATTGTGGTCGTCCGAAATATGATGATGCTGACTGTGTAACGCGAAACATGATGTTGCTGTTGGTTTTAGGAAATATGATGATGATGGCGAAGATGATGATGATGAGGTTGGTCTGCAGACATTCATGCTATATGCGAAGGTTATAGTGTGGATGCCTCTGCATCATAGTGGTATCAGAGCTCAGCAAAAGGTCTGGGCTGTTGTGTGTTGATTCTGTCACCGAAAGGGCAGAGGTAGAGTGAATTGTGTGTTGTGTGTTGTGAGAGGTTGACAAAATGCCTCCTAAAGGTAGTGGTACTGCAAGAGAATTGCAAGAGATGAAGGAGAAACATGCTAGAGAGATGAGGAAGATGAAGGAGCTTGCTGAAGCACTTCAAGCCAGGCTGACAGCCCTGGAAAAGAACAAAAAGAGGGAAGTGGAAGACAGTGAGTCTGAAGAAGATGCAGATACTGTTGAAGAGTATGAAGAAGTAGCTGAAGATCTGGATGCTGAAGACCAGAGATTGGCAAAACTGTTAAAGGCAGTGCAGAGTGAAAAACCTAAGGTAAAGGTTGATGTTACCAAGTATACTGGAAGCTTGAATGAAGATGAGTTGTTAGATTGGATTGCTGCACTAGATAATCACTTTGAATGTGAAGATGTTGCTGAGGATCAGAAGGTAAAGATTGCAAAGACCAAGTTAGGAGGTCATGCTTTGGTATGGTGGGATTATGTACAATCCGAGAGAAGGAAACAAGGGAAGTCTAAGATCACTTCTTGGGATAAGATGGTAGCAAGGATAAAGGGTAAATTCTTGCCAAGGGATTATGAAATCCAGATGTTTAAGAAGCTGCAATTTTTAAAGCAGAAAGACAGGGATGTGAAAGCATATACTGAGGAATTTTATCTGTTAAGTATGAGATCTGGTCATCATGAGAATGAGGTAGAAAAGGTGGCTAGGTACTTGGCTGGTTTGAGGTTTAACATACAGGATGAGTTAGTTTTAGCTAACCCTAAGAATGTGGAGGATTGTTATCAAATGGCAATCAGGATTGAAGAAAAGATGAACAGAGGACATGAGAAGTCCATGAGAGGAAGAGGAAACAATAGGGGAAGAGGAACAGCCCCTGCACAAAAGCAAACCAATGAGGGTCAGGAAGACACTGGTAAAGGACAAGGACAGTCTGATTTCAGAGGTGGATGGAAAGGTAATAGAGGAAGATTTGGAGGTGGTAAAGGTTCTACTACATTTTCAGGAAAGTGTTACACCTGTGGTGAGTTTGGTCATCCATCTTTCAAATGTCCAGAAAACAAAGGTTCATCATCCAGCAATGATAGAACTAGTGACAAGAGAGTACAACTTGTACAAGAAGAGAAAGTAGAAGAAAGTGCACAGAGTTCAAACAAAGGTCCTAAGAATTTTGGATATCCAGAGAGTGGAGAATCATTGATGTTAAGGAGAATTAGTTTGCAGGCATCAAAGGATATGATGCAAAGAAGAGCTCTTTTCAAGACCACATGCAAGAGTAAAGGTAAAGTATGTAAGGTTGTCATTGATACTGGTTCAACAGACAACATGGTATCCCAGGAAATGGTGGATAAACTAAAGTTGGAAAGGATTCCACATCCACACCCTTACAAGGCATCTTGGGTGAGTGATAGTCATTCACTTTTTGTCTCTGAACAGGCATATGTGGATTTCCAGATTGGACCATATCAGGATAGAATTTTGTGTGATATTTTGCCTATGGAATGTTGTCACCTACTGTTGGGTAGACCATGGCAATTTGACAGAAGGGTACTGTATGATGGGTATGCTAATACCTACACCATCAAGAAGAATGGGAAGATTATTAAGTTGATGCCATTGCAGGCAAAAGCTGCGGTACAGAAGGCAGCTCAAATCATTTTAATGGGAAAGAAGGAATTTGTGCAGATGCCTAGAGGAGCAGGCATAAAAGCAGTTCAGGATACTGTAGGGAAAGGAGTTGTTACAGACAACAAGTTGAAGACAGTTTCAGTTGTGACTGACAGAGGTCAGCAGCAGGTTCAGAAACAGGGGTGCCAACAGCAACCAGTTGAGAAGAATGACAAGGATGTTGTCATAGTTGGGACTATTGCTTGTCCTATGAAGATTGACAGGAAGATACAGTTGAACACCACAGAGGCAGTTCAGCCAGAGGTTCTGGTCAGCCAGTCTGACAAACACAGAGACAACCTGAGAAAGGCCTACATCAACAGGCATGAGGATTTACTTGCCAGAAAGCAAGTTACAGTGCAGAAGGCTTGGAGCAGCCAAGAGTCAGCAGCAGATAAAGCTGGAGCAGGTCAGAAGACTGACAAAGCAAAGTGTACAGGTGGAGGACTTCCACATGCTCAACTCATGGGACATGCGTTCTTTTCTTTTGGGGAGTATGGTGCAGGAGCACCTACCTGACAGCTGGTCTTGATAAGGCAGTTAGTAGTTTAGGTCCTGTTTATGTTTCCAAGAAGGTCTGTTAAGACCAAATGCATGTAATAAGGTCATGCTGATCGTGATAAGATCATGCTGACCAGGCTTTTGCTATTTTTAGCTAGTTAGTTATAACAGCTGTCATGATGTATGTTCGGTGGGATCTCCCAGCCGCTTGGAGAGTTCCCAGCCGCTTGGAGTCGGGTCAGTAGTACTCGTAGGAAAGTCTTTATAAGCATGAGATCGGTTGATATTGGAGATACAGACAGATATCATCGATCGAGCTAGGTTGCAGAGGGTGAGACTGAGAGAGAGATTGATCATATTGTATTGCATCTTTGAAATCAATAAAGAGATCCTGTTTGTGTTCTTGCTCTGGTTGGATTTCCTTGTGTAATTGATTTGCTGGTTTGGGTGGCTTCATGGATGTACTGATCCATTCCACCGGTTGATCCGTCTGATCGATGGAATGGCAATGTATAGTAGGTTAGTAGTTAGGTTGTTTTCCGTTTGCATGCAGGTGTGCAGGATCGCGGTCGACAGATGTTGAGAAGCCTAGCATCCTCATGTGCTAGGTCGAGCTGATTGAGTTGGAAGATCACCCTGAGGTTGGATCGGGTCATCCCTGGAGGATCGGCGAAGTGAGATTTCACTAAGTGAAGAAGTTCGCCAAAACGGCATCATCAGGATATCTTGGTGAATATCCTGCAGACAGTTCGGATATCGTCATCCGGATAAGTGGAGGAGATCGGCATGATGTTGTCGATTGCATGAAGTGTGAGTTCATCGGGGTGATCATCATCATCTGGAGGAGCCGAGGAGGAGTACGTCGGCATCAGGTAGAAGATCGGGTCATGAAACTGTCGGAGTTTTCATGTTGCGAGTGCATCAGGATGTTTTAGGTCGGGCATAGACTAAGTGCATGTATCGGCATCAGGATCACCATATCGGAGTGCCAAACATCCGCATATCGCGAGTAGATGCGGGAGAGAAAGTTTGTGTTTTTCGACTAAGTGTTGAAAAGGTCATCAGGATATGACGTCATCGTCATCAGGATATTGAGATATCCCCCCTATGCGAGTTTAACCTGCCGTCGTTAAGTGCTAAGGTATCGGCGGAAGTCCGTGGCAGAAGGTTGTATTAGCATCATCAGGAGGTTTCGAAGACAACCAGATAAAGTAGATCATGATGCTGTTGTTTGTGTCGTCGGCTAGCAGAGCATCGAAGGGAAGGTGCTGAAGGTGAACGTCATCAGGATATTTGGAGCAACCGGATGTTGAATATCCTGCTGACGAAGGTAGTATTGGAGATCATGATGATGCCGATGGAGTTCGGCGCCCGATGAACAGTGCAACCGGAGGATGTTTGCGCCCGCTGAATATCATGATGATGATAGGCGACTGGCGGAGGAGGTGAACAGTAGTCGGCGGGAGGATGATTGTGGTCGTCCGAAATATGATGATGCTGACTGTGTAACGCGAAACATGATGTTGCTGTTGGTTTTAGGAAATATGATGATGATGGCGAAGATGATGATGATGAGGTTGGTCTGCAGACATTCATGCTATATGCGAAGGTTATAGTGTGGATGCCTCTGCATCACCTCCAATTTGTGAGATTCTTTTTTTGATTTTGGCTAATTTTTTGTACTCTACATGCTGGTTTAGATGATTTCTAGTTTTGGTGCATGAATTTTCCAAAAATATGTTTTCTTATCAGATCTGATAGGCAGTTTCAATTTTTAGAACTTCAAATGGCTCTAACTTTCACATATGACCTCGGATCGAGGTCATTCATTTTTTAAAAGTTGATATTTTTCCAAGAACTACATAATGGTGCTATTTTTAGGTTTTGATTCAGAGATATTTTTATACTTTCAATATTTGGGTCCATTTTAGACTTTGTAAAACTCTGGAAAACTCTACTCCAGCATTGTAAACACACATATCTAAGGCAATTTTTATTCATGGAGGATGATGTGAACATTCATCAGTGGATGCACTATTTCCTTTCTTGCATGCATTAGGTTTGCATTTTCTCTACACTTCGTTTCAGTTCCAGATCATTTCTCAATCAACTGTTACATCATAGATTCTAGAGTTGTGCCAGTTGTGAGATTTTTAGTGGTCCTTGGCATTAGGTCTGTTATTGCTTTTTCATGATTTAGACTTGAGTCCTTGAGTGACTCTAATATGGTTTTTTGCTTCCTAGATTGAGCATTCCAATGTTACTCCACAAGTGTGCTTCCAATGCTTTTTGTTGCAGCAGGTTATCTCATTATGGGGGCTTGTATGATCTCTCTTATCATCCTTTGTGTGGATAGAGATTGATTGGATTTGTGATGGATATCATTGTTGTATTTTATCTCTCTTTGGGGGAGGAGTTTTGTCCCACTGGGTTTTCTACTTTTCTCTATTTGTGAGAGATTTCACTTGCATTTGTACATGGGTACCTAACATAGCCTAGTAACTAGGACCCATCTTTTCATCTTTTTACATATTTGCATAATAATCTTCTCTCCTAAGTTGCACTTAAGGTGGGGTGTTAGTGTGAATAGGGTTACTTTGCTATCTAGTTATTTCTTAAAGCATGTTCTCCACTTTAGCTCTCTTCACACTAGGTTAAGTTTACTTAGGGAATTTTTTCACTATATCCCACATTGGTTGTATTTTGAGTCTCTTGGGTGGAATATCCTATATATATCCACCTCTTGCTCTCATATGAGAAACCCCATTCTATTGTATTGCTCTGCATTCTCTTGAGTTGAATACAGTTTATTTGGCTCATATCTGATTTCTATTTTGCTTTCTCTTAGTCACTTGCATTCTTGGGTACTTCATTATCTGCAACCTTCTCTCTCAAAAAGTAATACCTGATCAAGCTATATTCTTAGTTCTAGAATGCGTCATCGCATTCTTCAAAATATTGATAGCACTTGTATTATCACACAAAATAGGAATAGGCTCATCATACAATACCTTGATGTCCTTCAAGGTTTGCTTTATGCACAACACTTGTGTATAGCAGGGTGTTGCTGCAATATACTCTGCCTCTACAATTGATAAGGACACTGAATCTTGCTTCTTTCTCTTCCATGAAACAAATCTACTTCCTAAAAAGAAAGCACCATCACTTGTACTCCTATCATCAACACAACCAGCCCAATCAACATTAATGTACGCACTCAAATCAAAGTCATTACCTCTTGAATACCATAAGCTATAATATGGAGTTCTTTTCAAGTATCTAAATATTCTTTTTACTACCTTCTCATGTGTTTTCTTGGTATTAGCTTGATATCTAGCAACCACACATATTGCATGCATAATATTAGGTCTAGAGGTAGTTAGGTACAACCATCCTCCAATCATAGATCTATAGGAAGTTTGATCCACCTATTGAGACTCATCATCCTTGCTCAATTGACATCTAGTAACCATGGGAGTACTCACTTGTTTTGAATCCTCCATACCAAACTTCTTCAACAACTCTTTGACATACTTAGACCGAGAAATAAAGATACCATCATCTAAGTAATTTGAAGTCCAAGGAAGAAAGACATCTCACCAATCATAGACATCTCAAACTCTTTTTGCATCTCCTCTGTAAAACTCTTACACATATCATAATCTCCATCAAAGATGATGTCATCAACATTTACTACAACTATCAATATCATGTCTCCTTCTTCCTTGATGTAAAGATTACTATATGTAGTACATTTCTTGAAGCCTTTCTGGAGTAAGTACTTATCCAACCTAGCATACCAAGCTCTAGGTGCTTTTTTGAGACCATACAAGGCCTTCTTAAGTCTACACACCATATCCAGATCTTATGGTATCTGGAAACCATCTGACTGCTCAATGTAAACCTCTTCTTCTAGATCACCATTCAAAAATGATGACTTAACATCCATCTTGTGTACTTTGAAGTTCTTATGAGTAGCAAGGGTAAGAAACATTCTGATTGCCTCCATCTTGGCTACCAGAGAAAAATTCTCCTTAAAGTCAATGCCTTCAACTTGACAGTATCCCTTACATGCAAACCTTGTTTTATTCCTTACAACCTCGCTTTCTTCATTCAGCTTGTTGTTGAACACGCACCTTGTTCCTATGTCATTCTTGTTGGCTAGTCTGGGAACTAATTCCCATGTTTGATTCTTCTCAATCTGATCCAATTCTTCTTCCATTTCATTTATCCATCCATAATCTTTTCTAGCATCACCAAAAGTTTTGGGTTCCACTTTTGATAACAAACACACATTTACTTGCTCATGTGTCTTAGCAAACCTTCTCCTTGTCTACACACCTTCATTCTTATCTCGATGATCTGATCTACTGAATGGTTCTTCTAAACATACTTTGCTAGAGTCTTGGGCATTTGTTCTAGTTCTTGTTCCTTTTCTTCTTTGACTTCTTCTTCTTCATCTTCACTGTATGGAAAGATATTAGATCTGAAATCCTCTAATTCTTGAGAGATCTGATACAAGTCTTCATCTACTTTGACATTTGTGCTTTGAATCATCTTACCCAACCTATTGTTGCAGTATCTATAGGCCTTGCTTCTGGTTGAGTAAGCAAGAAAGATCCCTTCATCACTTCTTAAATCAAACTTTCGTCCTAGTCTTCTTCATCTCTTCTAATATAGCATTTACTGGCAAAGATCCTAAAGTATTTGACAGTGGGAGGTCTTTCATACCATAGCTCATAAGGGGTATTAGTTTTGTTGACCCTTAGTTGCACTCTATTAATTAGATAGAAAATGGTGTGAACTACTTCCTTCCAGTAAATATCAGGCAAATCTACATCTTTCAACATTGCCCTAAACATCTCTTGCACACAATACTCCTTATCTCCCCCTATTTCTATATATAGGATTCTCCCCATATAGATAGAAGCTGGGGGGGCCTAGGGACCTATTCTTCCTTTTAACCACCCCATTTTGCTGAGGGGTCCTAGGAGCTGACAAATGTCTCCTAATACCATGATCTTCACAAAACCTTTCAATTTCATTTAAAGTAAACTCACCTCCTCTATCGAACCTTAAACATTTTATCTTAGCATCCATTTCATTTTCAGCCATAGCTTTGAACACCTTAAATTTATCAAGGGCATCATATTTTTCTCTTAAGAAAGTAAACTAAGTCATTTTAGAATAGACATCAATAAGCAACATAAAATACCTCTCACCTTGTTGACTCTTTACTCTTGTAGAGACACATAGATCAATGTGAATCAACTCCAATGGCATTGAAAAAGAATACTCCTTGCTTTTAAAATTTATCTTTGTCTGCTTTCCCATTTGACATTCCTTGCATACTATGTTTGCAGGCTTTATTAAATTGGGCATGTCTCTCACTGCATGAGTACAGATGATCCTTACCATATTATCAAAATTGTTGTGTCCCATACTTTTGTGCTACAACTGACACTCACTGGATTGAGCCAACAAACATGTTCTTTCATTTACCTCCTTCAAATGATATATATCACCATATGACTTGATACCTTTTTTCACTAGTCTTTTGGACCCTGCCTTCCTGATTTCACAGCCTTTGGCATGAAAGGTGAGATTGTAACCTTTGATGCACATATGACTAATACTGAGAAGATTGTGCTTTAGCCCTTTGAAATAGAGGACATCCTCAGTTCTATTCTTCCCATCAATAGTTATAGTACCCTTTCCACAGATTTGTGTTGACTCATCACCACCAAACTTGACATCTCCACCATCCCAATACTCAAGATTGATAAACTTCTCCTTGTCACTAGTCATATGATTTGAGCAACCAATATCAATCACCCAAGCCTTGGTTTTTTCTCTTGCATGAAAAGTAGTCCATACAACCTTTGATCTATCATTATTTTGGTCTATTTGTGAGGCATTAGTATTCTCACATTTTCCAACATCATCCTTTTTGTCACCAAAACTCAAGGCCATGAAAAGTGTTTCATCATTTGAATCATCATGATCCTCATCTTGTGAAGAACAACTGCTCTCTATGGGATACAAACTGTGAGGGTAAAATAGTGCATCAATCAAATGAATAACAGATGACCCAAACATCAACAGAATAGAGAAACAAAGAAGATTCAAATGAACAAAGCAATGAACAAACACAGCAAACCTCTTCCGTTTCGAAACTTCTGTTGTTTGCCTATCACGAATCGTCCTTTCGCAGATGAGATGAGCCCTCAGAGAGTGCAATCTTTTAAAAGCTGTTGGAGGAAGTCGATGGTGAACGGCTGTAGTGTGATATGCAATGAAGGTGAGCTCCAATGCAACAATGGTGATCTCAAGCTTGTAGATGATAAATGGGTGCCAAAGGCGCGCTGGTGATATTTCTGCAGAGTAACGATGTCAAAAGCCTGGATGATTAGAATGAAGGGATGAAGCTTCATTTATAGACCCGGAGGAATAGGAATCAACGGTTGAGAGAAGATATGAAGATCAACGGTTGAGGATGGTTGAGGAATGTGCAACCAGTGGGAATGTGACAAGTGTCCCAGCTCCATCATGAAAGGTGGGATGTGACAAAACTGATTGGAGAGTTAACTCCCTTGACTGGTCTGTTAACAGAATTGATTGATCAGTTAGAAGAGTGGATTGTGGAACTGACTGGATTGATTGAGGATTTGACTCAACTGACAGGTTAGTTAACAGACTTGATTGATTGGTTAACTGACCTCTGATTGGAGAAGAAATAGGCCATGTGGGTGAGGGAAAATAAGATAATTAAATATTAAATATATTTAATTACATGTGCAACCTGATGAGGTGGACAAGGTGAGGTGGAAAAGGTGAGGTGTAATTTTGAATTTAGAACTTTAGGATAGTGGAGTAGGATTATTTAAATAATTTATGATTATTTAATTGTGAAGGATAAATAGAAGAATTTTAATTAAATAAATAGAATTTATTTAATTATGGAACAGTGAATCGATTAAATAAATTTAGAATATTTATTTAATTAATAGAAGAAGGGAATAAATATTTAGAATATTTATTTAGGATGATTTGTGTCATTTTTAGGCGTATACATTTTGCCCCTCTTTGATGCAATGCAGTTTACAGCGTTGCTTCAAAGAAATTGATAGTCTGAATGATGATACATGCCCCAGTTTGCCCCTGGTGTAGGTTAAATGACGATAGGATGCCCCCTCGGGAGATTGGACGGGAAAAACGGCGAAAGTTTTGGAGACGGACGATCTCACGACGAGGAAGGGGTTAGGATAGGTTGGAGGAAAAGGGACGCGGTCAGGGATGCGAGAAGAAAACGGGAGGAAAAACAGACACGGGAAGGAGTCACAGTCATCATCTAGCCAGAATTAGGGTTTTGGAGGCTATAAATAGGAGCTGGGTCCACAAGAATAGTCATTTGCACACTTGGTTGATCTGGATTGGAGAAGGAGAGCTCAGAGCAAACCTAGAGCAGCATGGCGGCCAGAGCAGCAGACATTCCACGCGAGGAGCATCGATTCGAGCGAGTCCGACGATTCGGGCGGCCAGCAGAGGCAGGACCCCCGGTATGTGCTTCGAAAAAATTCTCCTAGGGTCGAGTTTAGGTGTCATAAATGCTCATAGAAAATAGGTGAAATGAATACGCCGAAACGCAGAACGGCGCATATGCCCCGCGAAGCTGCGCTTTTGTGATTTCGCGGCGCATATGCCTGTTTCGGCGGTGCATGCGTGAAAGCTGCGCATGTGTTCACTCTAGCGGCGCTTTCGTAATTAAGCGGCGCTTTTGTATTTGCGCCGCGCATGCGTGAAATGTAGCAGCGCATTTGCTTAAACTGCGCATATGTGACTTCCTGCGGCGCATACATGATTTAGCGGCGCATACGTGGCTTTATGCGGCGCATGCGTCAGAACGGCGCATATGTGCCCTGTTGTGGCGCATATGTATTTTTGCGGCGCATATGCTGATTGTTGCGGCGCATATACCAGAAATGGCACATTTACCACCTGTAGTGGTGCTTTTGCTTGGGATGGCAAATTACTTAGCCAAACTGACTCGATTAGCGTCCTGTTTGACGCAGGAATCGATGAGCTATCTCCGAGATTACAGGAATCTAGTCAAGAGATGTAGTGTGCTGTTTTGATCAATTTGAAATGCTAAGTTTAGTTGATATAGTCCAATAGATATGTTGAGTATGGTATATGCGGTTTGAGACTGACGCCTTGCTTTGCGTGTTTGCAGGAGGAGATACGAGAGACATTACAGTCGAGGGAGACGTTCCCTATGCCTCTATTGCAGAGACATATGTTGACGGAGGCTGACAGGGTGGCGCTTGGTGCCATGGGTCTAGATTATGTTTGCTTTATGCCCGAGGTGCGGGCGAACCGAGGACTGCTGACAGCTGCCGTGGAGAGATTCCATAGCAAGGACGGGACCTTCCACTTCCCTACTGGAGAGATGACCGTGACGTTGGAGGACGTTTATAGGATACTGCACTTGCCCATGGTAGGCGAGTTGGTGGAGTACGACGCACAGCGGGACGCGGGACTCGCCGAGTGTCAGCGAGTATTCGACGATCCCGAGCTAGCGGGACAGGTCATCCCTTGGCAGGATATCTATGACTGCTACGACTACTTCCCTGGGATCGTGGCTGGACTGATTGCGGGCGTTGTATGCCCTGACAGGAGATCGCACGGGTTCCCCATTGGATGGGGGAGGATCATGGAGCGGATGGTGACTGAGGGCACTCGATACCCGTGGGGACCTTGCGTGCTAGCTCACCTATACCACGACATGCATCAGGTGGTGTACCACCGCAGCACGAGTCTATCGGCTGGGGTGCTGCTGTTACAGTTTTGGTTGTGGGAGCACATAGCAGTGACCAGGCCGATATGTGTCTTTGCTAGGCAGAGGGGAGAGCCGTACAGCTATGGCTACGCAGGAGTGATTTCCCAGCACAGGCTGGGGAAGCTAGAGTATTGGAGGCATACATTGGATGGGATAGATGTGGTCGTCTGGCGACCATATCTAGACTGCGAGCCTTGGGACGATGAGGGAGATGAGCTGCCTTTCTGCTTCCAGACCAGGTGGTTGATTGGCCGGACACGGCACATCTTGGAGAGGCAGACGGTGGGCTGAGTACTGAGACAGTTCGGCAGGAGACAGGGCATGCCGCAGGGACAGGCCATGTTTGCACGGACGCATGCAGAGAGGGTCCGATGGGGGCCGATGGCTTCTTACGAGGAGGCTCTGGCAGAGTTCCGGCAGTTGCCTTATGTGGCATGGGATATGAGGCAAGAGATTGCAGATGCTGGGGTTACACAGGAGTATGAGGATTGGATTACTGCTCATCCATTTCTGAGATATTCAGGACCTGGTATGCTGGTGCCTCGTATCGACGAGGCGGACTCAGAGGAGGAGGGAGAGGCTGGTCCAGGGCGGAGGGCCGCTAGAGGAGGACGGGGACGTGGTGGCCGAGCTGCAGAGAGGCCGAGGCAGCGGAGGAGGATAGACCGGGCTGGGCAGGCAGTGCCAGGACAGGGGGAGGGACAGCAGCAGGCACAGATGCCACCACCCCAGCAGGTACCACAGCAGCAGGTGCCCCAGCAGCAGGTGCTAGGACAGGCAGAGGCAGCACAGGGGCCAGCGCAGGGTGAGGCCCATGAGAGGACCATAGCCAGCCTGAGAGGACAGGTGCGGGAGCTGCAGGCACAGCTGAGGAGAGTGGAGAGGATGCGAGATACAGATGCAGCAGTGATCGCTGGCTTGACTCGCGAGCGAGACATGGCAGATGCCCGGGTACGTCTGATCTGAGTAGAGAGGGACACAGCAGTAGCTGCCATGGGCACAGATGCAGCGAGTACATTTTTGGTTGGGCAGGTGCAGCAGGCACAGGCACAGGTAGGCCAGTTGCAGATGCAGTTGGCACAGGCACAGACAGACCTAGCCAGAGCACAGCAGCAGGTACAGTACTACCGAGGCTTGTACCATGGTGCCGTGTCGGCGAGCCAGAGGGCAGGGAGTTTCAGGACTCAGTCTGGGGTGGCTCACAGAGCAGGTCCGTCCCAGTCAGGGGCATCTGTCATGGGACCTCAGCAGTCAGGAGCCGGCAGTGGTGGCTCACAGCCGCAGGGGTAGGCAGAGACCAGATTTTGTATATTTTGGGACATGTATCACCGTCTATTTGTATATGACACTTTGATTTTGAGAGAGATGGTGATATTGTACATTTGGACATCCTTGTATATGAGAGTATGGATGATGATGCAGCTTTGTGTATCTATTGCATGTGTTTATGAGGTGATTACTTCTATTGCATGATGTGGTTCTATTGCATAGTTAGATGGTTTATATGATGTTACATGAGAAATACTTTGATATGCTGCTATATGATGTCTATATGATTTAATGTGACAAATGAATGCAAAGTTAATATGATGTTCTTGTGATGATGCAAATGTATATGTATGGAACATGATTTCTATGTTATGATGCTATATATGTGGTGCATAAATGAGCTAATGCAGATGTGTGTATGGAACATGATTTCTATGTTATGATGTTGTATAGATATGTGAGATGCTACTGGATATTTATATGATGTAATGCTTTGAATGTATGCATTTGTAACATGAGTACTATGGGGTGATGTAACTATATATGTGATGCACTTAGCTATGTTGTTTGATTTTCTGGGCTTTTAAGATTAAGATGTGATGCAAATGTATTGGTGACCTAATGCATTGGATGATGTATTCTACTAACCTAATCATGTGCATGACTAGTTTCTACGAATGATATGATATGCTCCTAGATGCCTTGTTTTTGTGATGTCCAAATGTACGCTATCGACAGAAGAATGACATGATGGATAGAGGGATGGCTGCGAAAGAATGACGTAGGAACTTTTCTTGATATCGTTACTCTGCATGGTTTGAATAATGAGGATTGTATGGATGGGTGTATGGATATAGGACGGATGCTTTGCTTTTAGATTGCTTTATTTCATCATTGGGCATTTTGTTTTTGGTATTTTTCTGAAATGTTGTAAGTGAGTACAAGCACCGAGGTATAATTGAACCGAGATGACCTGAGCATCGCTTACATGGATTTGTGATTTAGCAAGTTAAGACAAGCATCTAGTCAAAATTGAATCTAGATGACCTGAGTACCTCTTGCGTTTCAACAAGCAAGGATTGCCCCCGTTCATGTTAGACCTTTGATGTCCTCGATGATCTTTTGCCGATCACGTCCTAAGACAAGGCTTCACATTACTAAAGTTTAATCCCCAAATAGCAAATAAAGAAAGTAATCATGCCCCCATCATAGCATCTCTAGCTTTTGGCATCCTTGAGTAGCATAGGAGGGTATGACAGCAAAAAATCAAGACTCTGTAACTTAACCCTGTTTCTGGTCTACAAAGCATATTTGCGTTGATATGTGTTTATTTCTTGCCTTAATTTGCATAAAATCATTTAGAAGACCTTGGGTATTTGCTTTGCATTGGATGGGTTAAGATGCTCATAGTCAAGATTTCTGCTTGAAGCGCGGGTGTTTGCTTGCATTTGCTTACTTGATGAGAAGGTTGCACAATCCTTATTGAGAAGACGGACCCTAAGGGACTAACCTAGTGCCTCGGGGGCTCATTGCTAAATGGCCTTGCCTACGTGACGACGCAGAGGCAACGTAGTTCGGGGTAAACCCTAATGGACCATGGATGGACTAGAAGAAAGATGACAAGAATGAAGACAAGAGGGGAGATGGAAGCCTCGGGGGCGCATTAGAATAATGGCCTTGCCTACGTGACGGCGCAGAGGCAACGTAGTTCACGGATTCGGATCACAGACATTTGACGAGATACACTACGCTAGGCTCACTTCGAGGAGACGATATGGGACAAAACCTTGGTTGACAAGGCCACAAGCTGAGTATCAAGCCATGATAGGTAACTGTCAAGTGTTTACTGTGGGATGGATATGGGTCGAATGGGGAAAATAGAGAGAGAATGGGCTCAAGGTGATTGGATTCCCAAAGATGGAGAATGCGGTTTGTCACAAGTAACGCCTGTTTACCAGGTTTTCATCACTTGCTTTTATTTGCACGAGAAGCTAGAAAGTAACATGACGCCTGATTGCCAGGTTTTTATCATGAGACCTATCCAAGGCGCCTGTTTGCCAGGTTTTCACCAAAGGACGATTTTTTTGCATGCTTTCTATATATATATATATATATATTTTTTTTTTTTTTTTTTTTTGTTTTTGTGCCCCCTTGCATTTGGGTTCTCTTAGGTATAGAACCTGCGAAGGTGCATGCTGTTGATTGGATCATCAAACAACTCACCTTCCGATGTGGCCAACTGATATGCCCCCGATCCATAAGCTGCTACAATTACATAGGGTCCAAGCCAGTTAGGCTCGAACTTACCTTTCTTTTCTCTGTCCTGCTGATTGCGAGGGTTCTCTTTTAGGACGAGGTCCCCAACCTTGAAGCATCTCGGTCTAACCTTGTGGTTGTAGCTTCTTGACATCATCTGTTGATAGGCTTTGAGATGGTCAAAAGCTTTCTGGCGTCGTTCCTCTAGCAGTTCTAGCTCTTGCAATCTGGTGACTCTGTACTCTTCGTCTGAGATGAGACCTTTCAACGACACCCGAAGGGAGGGGAGTTCGACCTCAATAGGAAGAATGGCTTCGGAACCATAGACGAGGGCGTAGGGTGTAGCACCTGTGGGAGTGCGTATGCTGGTTCGATAGGCCCACAGAGCGAGATTGAGCTGGACGTGCCAATCGCGACCGGCTTCATTGACAGTCTTCTTTAGGAGTTTCAGAATGGTTTTGTTGGATGCCTCAGCTTGGCCGTTACCTTGGGGGTAATATGGGGTGGAGAAGCGATGTTGGATCTTGAACCGTTCACAAAGTTCCTGGACATCTTGATTTTTGAAAGGTCTCCCGTTATCCGTTATGATGGATGAAGGGATGCCATATCGGCAGATAATGTAATTCAGAATGAAAGAGGAAATTTGCTTTCCTGTGACGGTTGATAAGGGAACGGCTTCAATCCACTTTGTGAAGTATTCAGTAGCGGTTATGATGAATTTATGGCCGTTGGAAGAAGGCGGATGAATCTTTCCTACGAGGTCTAGTCCCCACTGGCAAAAGGGCCAGGGTGTCGTTAGAGGTCTCAACTCCTGAGCAGGTGCATGAATCAGGTTCCCATGTATCTGGCACTGTCTGCACTTTTTGACGAACTGATATGAATCCATTTCCATATTGGGCCAGTAATAACCCAAACGCATGAGTTTCTTAGCTAAGGAAGGACTGCTGGAGTGTGTTCCGCAGATCCCTTCGTGCACGTCTCGCAAGGCAGTAATAGATTCCTCCTGTTCTAGACAACGGAGTAAAGTACCATCCAGACCACGTCGGTAAAGGGTATTGGCGATAATGGTGTAACGGGAGGCTTGTCGGATGAAGGTTCGTTTTTGGTTGGAAGAGAGGTCCAAAGGAAGGATATTGTCCTTGAGGTAAGTGTAGGTCTTACCGTACCAAGGTGAATCAGATCCCACTAGGTGGCAGATGGAATGGGTTTCAAGGAGATCATAAGTCGGCTGTCGAATTGTTTCTACTAGGAACTCATACCGTGACTCCTATTCAGGTATCTCAAGAAGAGAGGCTATGGTCGCCATTGCGTCGGCTGCTTTGTTCTCTATCCTGGGTATTTGCTCAAACGAGATGGTCCCAAAGTGTTCTTTGAGATCGTCGACCATTCGCTTGTATGGGATGAGCTTCTCATCTTTGGTCTGATACTCGTCGTTGACCTGGTTTATGACAAGCTGAGAATCACCATAGACATGTAGTGCTTGAATTTTCCACTCAGTGGCCATCTTGAGACCAATTACCAAAGCCTCATACTCTGCTATGTTGTTAGTGCATGGAAATAACAACCTGTAGGACTTTGGAATTGTGTCACCTTGGGCAGTGATGAACAAGATACCTGCCCCCGATCCATGGTTGGTATAAGACCCGTCGAAGTAGAGTTTCCAAGGAGATGTGGACAGAGTGAATAGAGACTCATCGGGGAACTCAAACTGCATTGGTGAAGTGTCCTATAATGGTGCCTCAGCTAGTTGATCTGCGATGATTTGCCCCTTGATGGCTTTCCTATCCACATACTCTATATCATATTCGCTAAGAAGCATAACCCATTTGGCTAGTCGTCCTGTGAGAGCTGCCTTGCTGAGAAGATATTTTAGTGGGTCGATCTTGGCAATGAGTTTGACAGGATGTGCCAACATGTAGTGTCGGAGTTTTTGTGAGGCAAAAACCACCGCAAGGCATGAACGTTCCACCTGTGAGTACTGTAGCTCGTAGCCCACTAAGGTTCGGCTGATATAGTATACAGCTCTTTCCTTGTTCTCATAGTCTTGCTGCGCTAGGAGAGCCCCAAGAGCAGTAGGTGTAGCGGATATGTAGAGGATCAAAGGTTTTCCTTGGATCGGAGGCATGAGTATAGGAGGATTCATGAGGTACTCCTTGAGCTTGTGGAATGCCTCTTCGCACTGCTCATCCCATTTAAATGGAACGTTCTTATGTAGAAGGTGGCTGAAAGGATGGCACTTGTCGGCCAACTGTGAGATGAACCTGCGGATGGCCTGTAGCTTGCCCTGTAAGGATCTCAACTGTGTTAGAGTTTTGGGCGGAGGCATGTCCATGATTGCCTTGACCTTGGCCGGGTCTACCTCTATGCCGTTTGCTGACACGATGAAGCCTAGCAGTTTGCCTGATGTGACCCCAAACACACATTTCTTCGGGTTCAACTTTACTTGGAATTGGTCCAGCCGTTGGAAGACTTTCTCTAATGTGTCCAGGTGTGAGTCCCTGGTGAGTGATTTTGCCAAGATGTCGTCAACATAATCTTCCATGGTCACGTGCATCATGTCGTGGAATATAGTTGTCATGGCCCGCTGGTATGTAGCACCTGCATTTTTCAGCCCAAACGGCATGACATTCCAGCAAAAAGTACCCCATGGACAAGTGAAAGCGGTTTTGTGCTGATCCTCTGGTGCTATTTTGATCTGGTTGTACCCTGAGAATCCATCCATAAGTGACAACATTGTATGTCCCGCCGTGAGGTCGACTATGATATCGATGTTGGGCAAGGGAAAGTCATCTTTGCGGCATGCTTTGTTTAAGTCTCTAAAATCGTTGCATAGTCGAACCCTGCCATCTGGTTTAGATACTGGCACGATGTTTGATATCCATTCGGGGTAATCAATGGCCCTGATGAACCCCACGTCTAACAATTTCTTGAGTTCTTCCTTGACCAGGAGGGCAATATGGGGATGCATTTTTCTCAGTTTTTGCTTTACAGGTTTCACCCCTGGATCCAATGGCAAGTGATGTAGAATCAGGTTTGGGTCCAAACCTGGCATGTCGGCATATGACCAAGCAAAACTGCCTCTCTTCTTTTTAAAGAATGGTACAAACCTGGTTTTCTCAGGTGGCGTGAGAGATTTTGCAAAGTGGATTATCTTAGGCTGCTCTTCAGATCCAATGTTCACTGGCTCTGTTGGTTCTACCACGATCTGCGACCTTTCTTGATACATGTCACTTGGGAGGGTGTCAAGCAATCCATCGTCAGGTGCCACAGTTGGGTTTTCACCTTCAGATACGTCCTTTCTTTTTACTGTTTTATGATCTGACACTGCCGCATGGCAGTTTTCACCGTCAGATCCCTTTTTGATCTTTACATTTTTGCGACTAGAAGGCTTGGCACCCTCCCCAAAGTATGCTACAGTATTGAGTTCGATAGTGAAACCGGCTTTATGATCTCCTTTTGGTAAATGATCTCGAAGTCCCATATAGTCAATGTAGGCATCATCGTTCTAGAACACATCTAATTGAGGGGTCCCTTTCAGGTCCCAGTCAATAAGGTTAGGGTGTAAGAGGGGAAGGGAGTCGGATGAAAGACCTGATTCGTTGATAGTGTGGATGGAAATACTAGGAGCACAGGTGGGGGTAGTGTTCTGGGTGGTACTTTCTTCCAGGTTGTTTATCGCAATGGAATCGATACTTTCCTCAAAAGCCATAACCTCGGGGAGGGGCAAATCAGACTCCAGTGGTCTGTCCCGTTGCGTTTGTCTCTCATGATATGGGCTAAGGGTTTGGATGGTATCAATCTCCTTATCATCGTAGGAGTGTTCTGTCAGCTCGTCCCATTCATACTGATTGGAATCATCTGAATCTGCATCACTATCCCCTTGTAGTGTTTGAATTGTCTCCACTAGGCAGGCATTTTCTTTGGCTTTACCTTTACCTTTGTAGCCTAGGCCAGTCGTGTTTCTAGCCGAAGAGGAGGAAGAGGGTTGTATAGGCTCGATGATCCCCTCTTTTCTGAGGCCGATGGGGCCTTGTCCTTCATATCCCATCCTATGCAAGATGGTTTCACCTCGCCCATAGAGCTCTGTAGGGAGTTTGGGTGGATCTTGGGATGTGTTTTCTTCTTCGGCATAGAGCCATTGTAAGAGATCTCGCTCCTCTGATTCATCGGATAAGGTCCCCCATTTGACAAAGGGGTTTGCGGGAGTTGTAGGAGGAGCAGAGGGCTTTGGAAAATGCCTGGGTTGATGGTTGGGCCAGCCAAAGGAGCGAGGAGACAAGGGCATTTTTGCAAGGTTGAGGCTATGCTCAATCTGGTATTCCCCCACGCCATTTTCTTTTATGGTGATTTTCATTGGTTTGGGCTGTGAAGAGGAAGCTTCAGCAGTATGGTCGTGTGGCGGAGTGGGGGAGATATGGGCTCGGTTGTTGGGAATGACACATTCCGGTTTGGCTTGGAATGAGTTGCAATGCTGGTAGGGATCGGGGTCGCCGTGTATGGTGACCTGCTTGCCATCGTGTGGGAACTTTATGCACTGATGGTAGGTGGAGGGGACAGCTTTCATGGCATGGATCCATGGTCTCCCTAGTAGAATATTGTAAGCAAGCTCCCGATCAAGGACTTGGCACACCACATCTTTAATTACCGGTCCCACTTGAATGGGTAGGACAACCGTGCCCTTTGTGGTGCGTTCCTCCTCGTCATAGGCCTTTATGGTAATCTTTCTCCACGGGTCCACTGCCTGTTCAGAGAACCCCAATGCAAGGACTAGCTTCAAAGTGCAAATGTTCAAACCGGCACCCCCATCAATGAGGACCCTTTTGATGCGGTGCCTGTGTACGAATGCGACAATGTGTAGAGGAGTGTTGTGGGGTTGAGACATGGAAAGGTCATCTTGTTCCGTGAATGATATGGAAGGGGAGGATGTCAAGTTACCCACCATGGTTTGAAACTTTTCTTGGGCTAGGTTAGTGGGGACAGTAGTCTCCACTAAGGCTTTTTCAAGAATCTCCTTATGAGAAGGAGATAGACGCAGGAGCTCCAATATAGAAATATGAGCCGGAGTCTTTTGCAATTGGTCGATGACATTATATGGGCGGGGGTTGGACGGAGACGGCGACGACCTTGGAGGAATGGTGTTGATCGTGACTCTACCACTGCGGGTAATGATACTACAACCAGTTCCGTTAGGTTCTAGTTGTTGGTTGGGGGATATGACGTTGACTTGCGGAACATGCTCAGAAATGCAGTTAATGGTGTACTCAAAGGGAACGCTTGCATAGTTAGCATTACTCGACCCACTGTTCTGGTTTGGCCTGTTACGATTGTTGTCATTATTGTTATGACCATTGGAGTTGTTGCCATTGTGACCATTGTTGTGGTTGTAACCATTGTTGTGGTGGCCACCGTTGTGATTGTTGTTATATGGCCGGTTGTGGTTTAGGAGAGGATCTCGGTAGGCCACATGAGATTCATTGGAGGTATGCTGTTGTGTTCCTCCCTGATTTTGGTCTAGTATATCTTGTATGACGTTCTTAAGACGGATGCAATTATTGGTTGTGTGCCCCCTTCCTCGATGATACTCACAATAGTCTGTGTCCTTCCAATAGGGAGGTTTGACTATAGGCTCATAGTCACTTGTTGGCGGTAGAGAAATTTCATTGTTAGCCAACAACTTCCTGAGAGCAGACTCTTGAGATTCTCCTAACGGCGTGAATTTTCTCCTTGGGTTCGAATTGAACCAAGGTCTAGATTCCCGAGGGGGTGGCTTGTTGAGTACACCGTTATTTGCTTCTTCCTTAAGAGTGAATATGGGTTGTTGTTTAGGGGCTGCCGCCTTGGCATCCACTACTCCATCGTTGACCACATTCTTGTTCTTGGTCCAAAACTTTGACTTGTCAGTTGTGTAATTGGAAGGAGGTGTGTCCTTGTAGAGCTTGAGAGTTCCTTTAGCGATCATAGCTTTCTCAATGAATAGCCCCATTTCGATGACTTTGGTGAATGAGGTAGGGCATTGTATCTGAATCTGATAGCTAAGATCGGGATTCAAATTATGGACAAACATTTCCAATAGTTGTTTCTCAGGCATGTCGTAAGAACACTTGCTAGCTAGCTGTCGCCATCATTGTAAGAAGGTGGCGAAAGACTCACCACCTTTTTGTTTGGTGTTGCATAGGTCTAGCATAGATACTTCGTGTTCTATGTTGTAAGAGAAGTGCGTTATGAATTTATTGACAAGTTCATCAAAAGTTTTGATTCCAGGTGGAAGACGCGAGAACCACTCCATAGCCTGACCCCCTAAAGATCTTGGGAATAGTCTCATTAAGTAGGTCTCGTTGTGAGCTACTTCTAAACATGCTGCAGTGAATTCCCTGATATGATCTCTAGGATCCCCCTTCCCTTTGTATTTATCAAATTTCGGGATTCCGAACTGAAAGGGGAAAGGTTTCATGACCACACTTCTGTCAAAGGGGTACGGTGCTATATCTTCCAAGGAGTAGTTCTTGGAACTGGTGCCGATCTTAAGGTTGGAGATTTCTCGCTGGAGACTCTCAATTTGTTGTCTCACATCCGCTATAGGAGTATTTTGATCTATGTGTTGTTTTCCGCTTGTATTGGCCTGGGGGACCGTGTCATTTGTGCCTCTCTCATGTGCCTTTGGGACTGTGTCATTTGTGTCCCTCTCATGTTCATTGTCTGCATTTTCCATGATGGAGCTAATGTTAAAGTCTGCGGGGAGTTTGAGTCCGAGACTAGCAAGATGATGGAAATACCTGGTGGGATCCTCAAGGAGTACTCGCTCCACTAGGCGTTGGAATTTGCTATCTTGCATGTGTGCCACTAATTCTTCACGAGAAAATTCTTCATCATCATCGCGTGGTGGGGCGATGTGATCGGAAGGGTCGGCCATTTCAGTTAGCTTGTTGTACTGGGATCGAGTAAGAACCATGCAAGGTGGGGTGGGACGGAATGGACAAGGATTAGAAATTTGGGCAAGATGCCGACTAAGACTGTAATGAATGGGATATCTAGGACAAGACTTGGACAAAGGGTTCTCTCGCTCAATGACTTCAGGTAAGACGGTTGACACAAGACTCTAGCCACTAGCAAGGGTAGTCGATACCAGTCTCACTGTGTAGGGCTGAGTCGTCCAACAAGACTACTAGCAAAAGGTACTGTGACCTACTAGGCTCACGTGAACTCACTAAAGAAGGACCTATGTCGAATCGGTATGGGACAGAATGATGATGGGGTAAGAGTGACCAGGACAGAAGGTGATGGGGACGACCGCCGAAAGAGAGAGAAACGGGTGAAATGTGTGAAAGTTGACTGCAAGGTTGATTCCGACCTCGGAAAATGGAACTAGGCTGAAATGGGTACTCCGAACAGCTGACAAAAATTTCTCAAAAATAGAGCAGATGCTCACTGTCACACATGCGCAGAAACAGATGCGCAGCAAGAATAGGTAAATGCGCAGCAGGTCGTAGTATAAGCGCCGCTCTGGTGAGGTATGTATGCGCGGTAACAGTATGCAAATGCGCAGCAGAAAAGTATATGCGCAGCAGGTCGGCGTATATGCGCAGCAAGTCGCTGTAAAAGCGCCGCAGAAATAGATATATGCGCAGTTCTGGTATTTTGGGGCAAATTTTTGGGATTTTTCTCTGTTTTTGGGTAATTTTTTGGCTGGAATAAGTCTTCCTGATATGATTTTATGAATTAATTTAGCAAGAAAACACAGCAAGCACAAAAAAATGTTTTGTAGTTTTTCATTGTTTTTGTAGTTTTTCGACTCTATTTTGGACAAAAGCAAGTACAAAATCCTAGGCGAGAAATGGATTATAAGGGATTTGGGCCACTAAAACAAGAGGTTTGTAATTCGGGCAACCATTCAAGTGGTTACACATGCGGCGGCGCTACTCTCCGTTATGGAGTCTCCCAGCCTCACAGGGTTGCGCCTGAGAGGGTTTTGGGGGAGGTTGGCCGTCGGTGTAACATAACAGCACTCGTTGCAGGAGGTTTTCACCTCAATCACAATTTATTTTAAGTGGCTCGGTAGGGCTTGGCGTTAGCCTGTTACCACTCAGGGTCGTTCCCGCTTGGACAAGCGTGCATCCAAGGGCAGGCCCCTCCTAAAGGTTAGACAAGTAAAATGACAAGTCTGGCATTTTGATCACCCAGAAGAGGGGAGAGCATAAGCCTATTGTCATTCGCAAACACAGAATACACTGATTTAATCCACCCTAGTTAAAAAGATAAAAACTAAATGGGCTAAGCTAGTCAAACAAAACTTTGAAGTGATTTTGACAATATTGCAGTGGTTCAATTTTAAGTCCCAGAAAGCAGTTGTGAGTCCAATTTTAAGTCCACGTTGCACGAGATTGTTAACTTTGAAATTCAGGTCTCACGATATAGCAATGGTTCATTTTAACTCCTGAATGCAGTTGTGAGTTCAATTTTAAGTCCACGTTGCACGAGATTGTTAACTTTGAAATTCGGGTCTCACGATATAGCAATGGTTCATTTTAACTTCAGAATGCAGTTGTGAGTTCAATTTTAAGTCTTAGATAGCAATAACTTGGAAGTTTGTTTGCAATGCAAGCATGAAATAAACAAGTTTACTTCCTCCCTAATTAAGACTAGATGAAGATTTGTAATGAACAGCCATTTTACTCTTTCCCAGAAAATGAAAGGTGAGCTAGTTAGATGCAACTATATGTAACTGAACCCGAGCCTAACCTGCAAAACCGCTCCAGCAAATACCTGCAAAAGGGTTAGCGTTAGCAAAATACCCTAGAAAAGAACCAAAACCTGAGTCAGTTACAAATGCGCAGCTTCAGTGATCAGATGCGCAGAAGTGATCAACAGAAGCGCAACATTAACGAATGCGCCGTAAAAATGAACATATGCGCCGTTAAAATAAACAGATGCGCGGTTTTAACGCATGCGCAGTAACAGTTATCATAAGCGCCGTAACAGACAACGGATGCGCCGTTTTAACGCATGCGCAGCAATATTATATGAAAGCGCAGCAAAAATAAACAAATGCGCAGTTTAAACAAAAGTGCAGCAACAGTACATAAAAGCGCCGTTACAGTCAACAAATGCGCAGTTTTACAAAAGCGTCGTAACAGTCTTCAAAAGCGCCGTAAAAATGAACAGATGCGCCGAAAGAACCTGTGCGTGACTCTGCGGGGTCTGTACGGAACCTGCCTTCAAAAAAGCTCAAAAACGGTAAAATAAAGGGGCAGCGGCCCCACGGTGGGCGCCAAAAATGTGAGGGTAAAATAGTGCATCAATCAAATGAATAACAGATGACCCAAACATCAACAGAATAGAGAAACAAAGAAGATTCAAATGAACAAAGCAATGAACAAACACAGCAAACCTCTTCCGTTTCGAAACTTCTGTTGTTTGCCTATCACGAATCGTCCTTTCGCAGATGAGATGAGCCCTCAGAGAGTGCAATCTTTTAAAAGCTGTTGGAGGAAGTCGATGGTGAACGGCTGTAGTGTGATATGCAATGAAGGTGAGCTCCAATGCAACAATGGTGATCTCAAGCTTGTAGATGACAAATGGGTGCCAAAGGCGCGCTGGTGATATTTCTGCAGAGTAACGATGTCAAAAGCCTGGATGATTAGAATGAAGGGATGAAGCTTCATTTATAGACTCGGAGGAATAGGAATCAACGGTTGAGAGAAGATATGAAGATCAACGGTTGAGGATGGTTGAGGAATGTGCAACCAGTGGGAATGTGACAAGTGTCCCAGCTCCATCATGAAAGGTGGGATGTGACAAAACTGATTGGAGAGTTAACTCCCTTGACTGGTCTGTTAACAGAATTGATTGATCAGTTAGAAGAGTGGATTGTGGAACTGACTGGATTGATTGAGGATTTGACTCAACTGACAGGTTAGTTAACAGACTTGATTGATTGGTTAACTGACCTCTGATTGGAGAAGAAATAGGCCATGTGGGTGAGGGAAAATAAGATAATTAAATATTAAATATATTTAATTACATGTGCAACCTGATGAGGTGGACAAGGTGAGGTGGAAAAGGTGAGGTGTAATTTTGAATTTAGAACTTTAGGATAGTGGAGTAGGATTATTTAAATAATTTATGATTATTTAATTGTGAAGGATAAATAGAAGAATTTTAATTAAATAAATAGAATTTATTTAATTATGGAACAGTGAATCGATTAAATAAATTTAGAATATTTATTTAATTAATAGAAGAAGGGAATAAATATTTAGAATATTTATTTAGGATGATTTGTGTCATTTTTAGGCGTATACACAAACTTCTTTTAAACTTGTCTCTCTTGTTACTACTCCTTGACTCTTTAAAAGGACATTTAGAAGAAAAGTGACCAACCTTTCCACAATTAAAACATTTGAACCTCATCAGAGCTCTTAGTCTTCTCTTAAAATTTACTTCAACTTCATCAGATCTCTCATCTTCATCAACAATTTCATCCTTTGTCTTCATATTAACTTTGAAAGAAACTTCTTTCTTTGAAGCATCACTGCCAAACTCTCTCATTTGAAAAGTAGTAAGGGTACCAACAATTTATCTGTAGTGTATGTAATAGCAGGCACGAGTTTTCCACAGTCCATGAAATAATTTGTGAGAGTGCTTATGGATTAAACTGTGTATGTTTTTGCTTCAATGTTTTGGATCACACTCAGCGATCCATCATCAAGAAGAGGATGATTATGAGTTGGATTGCAAACTTGCCCTTTAAAAAGGAAGAGCAGGTGGGGTTAGGGTTGGTGAGGTGGGAAAAACAAAAAATTGAAAATTAAAAGATAACAAACAATGAGTTGAAAGGTAAAGACATGAATAAATCACAATCCAATGTAAAATAAATTACCTAATAATCAATAAGGAGTAATGAGAAAGAAGGAAATATATTGTAAATAATACTGAGTAATCAAAACAAGGTAAAAAAGATGAAAAAGAAATAGAATCAAAATCTATATGCATGTCTAACTATACTCTATATCTAAAAATATATGTGTGCCAATAAAAATATATTTCATACCTACATATGTATCTACAAAACAAATATATCAATAAAAGCCCACAAAAAAATACAAACTCAAACATAGGAAAGAGGTAAAGTTTAAAAAAGAAAAGGAAGGAAAGTTGAAATATAACCATATGAACAAATAAACTCTAAAAATACAAATAAACAAGCACAAAAAATGCAAAGAAGAGGTATAAGAACATGCAAATAATCATAGACAAAACCCTATGTATAACTATATGTCAAAATGAACCCAAAAATGTAAACATACCCTGTTATCCTATATATAAATATATATAAGTGATATAAAATGATATGTAAATATACGTCAAACATATATATATATATATATATATATATATATATATATATATATATATATATATATATTAATGACATATAAATATATGTCATTAATATATCATGTATAAATGACAAATAAAAGCCTATCAATAGTATATCATATCAATGATATATAGATGATATATAAATAAAAGAAGAATATCATAAAAATGAAGTATAAATGATATATAAATATGTGCCATAAATATGTCAAAAAATGATATGTAAAAACATAACATTAGTATATCAAATAAATGAGAAATTAAACAAAACTAATAAATATATATATTTATCTATCTTATAAATGTTATATAAATACACATCATTGTAATATCATATAATATGATATACAAAAGAGAAAATATGTATATATAAATACTTATAAAGGTATACACAAAAAACAAACACATCTATAGAAGCCCACAAAAATGTACAAACTCAACCAAAGGTAAGAAGTAAAGGTTAAAAATGAAAGGTACGAAAGCTAAAAACAACCATATAAACAAATAAAGCCTATAATCACATAAAAACAGGCACAAAAAATTCAAGGAAGAGCTATAAGTAAAACCCAAGAAACATGCATATACATAGACAAGACTCTATGTATAATAGTAGGTCAAAAATACAAGCAAACCTAGCAATAAGATAAGCCTAAAATAAATGTATGTAAATATAGATGCACACAAATATATATATATATATATATATATATATATATATATATATATATATATATATATATATATATATATATATATATATATATATATATATATATATATATATATATATATATATATAACCAAAAAACAAATGTGTATAAATGATATATAAATATATATCACTAATATATCATATAAATGATATATAAATACACATCATTAGTATAAGACATAAATGATGTGTAAACAAATATATGTAAATACCTACACATGTCCATACAAAAATAAATAAATCGATTGAAGCACATAAGAAAATACAAATGAACATACCAATACGTATATATGCAAAAGATAATTATATATAGATGATACATGAATATATGTCATTAATATATCTTATAAATGATATATAAATATATGTCAATAGTATAATAAAAATGAAAAATAAATGAGAGAACTAAATGAGTAAGACAAGTAAGGAAAATGAATTAATGCCATATCAAAACAACCTAAAAGACAAGAAGAAGACTAAAAGTAAGAAAAATGAAAAGACAGGGAGTAAAACAAGGAAAATAAATAAGTGTGAGTGGAAGTATGATATAAAAGAATGAAATATCAAAACTATCTAAAAGGCAAGAAGGCTAAAGAATGAGAAATGAAAAGACAAGGAATAAGACAAGAAAGATAAATAAAAGTGTGTGTGTGTGTGTGTGTGTGTGTGTGTGTGTGTGTGAAAGGAAACAAGGAGTGGAAAGTACTACGAAAGGAAACATGAAGGGGGAGAAAGAGGGATAACAAGGAAAGGCAAGGGAGGGAGAGGAAGGGGGAACAACAAAAGATGAGCGGGGAGAGAACAGGGCCAGAGGAATCAAGAAGGGGTAGGGTGTGTCTAGAGGGAGTTCAGTAAAGGTTGCCAGGTCATACTAATCTGCCAACCTTCATCACAATTGAGATTGGAGAGGTGGCTTCTAATGAAGATGGATTCTTGGAGTTTCCTCTTGAAGAAACAATCTTCCTTTACTAATACTTGGGTGTGCTCAAGATACATGTGGTGCTTGGTATTGTAGGAGTGTTCGGCAAGAGTAGATTTGAAAATATGATCATGTATGATGTCTGCACTATGTTCTTTGATCCTGATGCTAATGGATCGACCCGTTTCACCAATGTATGGGGTCCCACAGGAGCAGACAATCTTGTAGACCCCAGAGATGATTAGATTAGTCGTAGGATCTTTGGTAGAGGGAATAAGATTTATGAGGGTGGAGACAGGTTTGAAAGTACATTGGAGGCCCTTCTTGTGAAGGATTTTAAAGATTTTATTTGATAGACCCTCTATGTATGGGAGGGTAGCAACCTAGGTATCATTAGGGACATCTAGTTTGGGTTTGGGATGGACTTGACTTTTGGCAAGATTAAAGGCTCGAGAGATACATTTATTGCGGTACCCATTCAATTTAAGCACCTAGGATAGGTGGGAAAGTTCTTTCTCAATGTGCTCACTATCACAGATGCGATAAGCCTGAGTGGCTAGTGTCTTTAGGACACCAGCCTTTTGAGTGGGATGGTGGTGGGAAGATGCATGGAGGTAAGGGTCGGTGTGGGTAGACTTTCTATAGACACTATGAACAAGGGAAACATCATTCTTCCTCATGATCAGGACATCCAAGAAAGGAAGTTTTTTGTCACTTTCGAGCTCTTTAGTTAATTGAATACAATTCACCAAATTATTGAGGTGAGAGTGGAAAAGCTCTAAGCTATCAAGGCCATGAGGCCAACATGCATTGGTGTCATCAACGTAACGCTTCCACCATCTAGGCTTGAGGGGGAAGGAGTTAAGGGCTAACTCCTCAAAGTGCTCCATGTAAAGGTTGGCAACAATGGGAGATAAGGGAGAGCCCATGGCAACTCCATCAGATTGCTCATAAACCACATCTTAGAAAGTGAAGAAAGTGGAATGAAGGCAAAGCTCAACAAGAGAAGCTATCTCATCATTAGTGTATGTATCCAAGTCTGCATTCTCCTCAATAGAAGATACCTTATGACTGTAAGATTTGGGAAGAGATCTCAAAACCTTCTTCACAATTTCATCCTCCTCCACTTTGCCACCAAGAAATTTCATGCATTTGACTACTTCATTGACCCGAAGCATATATCCAACAATGTCTTCATCCTCTGTCATCTTTAGGGTCTCAAATTTGCTTTTGAAGATTTGCATCTTTTTTTGCTTTACTTTCTTATCTCCTTCATAAATGGTTTCAAGTTTAACCCAGAATTCTTTAGCAGAACTATAACTTATTACCTTTGAAAGTTTTGAATCAGATAACCAACGCATGATAGAAAACTTTGCCTTGCCACTGATATCATACTCCTTAACTTCACCTGAGCATGTAGGAATAGTAGTAGGGACAGTGTAACTAGTCTTGATAGATTCCCAAACACTACACCCTAGAGAATTGATATAGGCTTCCATCCTTAGCTTCTAAAATGCATAATTTGTTCCATCAAACCTAGGTATCTTGTTGGATCAATTAAGTTCCATACCAGACCTTCCTCAAGTGGTTATGCTTTCTTTAAAGAAACTTGGCTCTAATACCAATTGTTAAACACACAATGAAATTGAGAGGGGGATGAATTAGTATCTAAACAAACATCAAATTCTCTAGAGCAGATTAAAACCTAAGCATTATAACATAAACATAAACATAAACATGAGAGATCAACACAATGCACATCAATACATAGCACCAAATATACATGAAAAACCCTAGAAGAGAAAAACCATGGTGAGGATTAACACACAATATATGAAGCTCAAAATAACAAAAAAAAAGTAGGGCTACAACCCAAGGAAGCTACTACTCCTTGAAAACTTTGATTTAGGGTCGCTCCCAAGGAAGTGACTACTCTCTAAACTGAGAACAAAATTAGAACATATTACAGTATGACAATCTCTCTATTGCCTAAAAAGATGACAATGAAGTTCACACCTTTGATGATTGAAATTCTACCCCTTCACACTTCCTTCTAATGATTGGATCAATTAGGCACACTCTACACTTGATCACTATCATAGATATGTCTTCAAGATAAATCACCTAATAACATCTAAAACTTTTGCTCTTTCTTCTTCAGTGGCACATCATAATGCATTAATTCTGATCCTTATCTTACTTGTGAACCTTATCAATCACATTACAACCACAATTCACCTAACTCAATTTGGTTTACAATTTATACATGATATTCCATTGATTACATTGATTGTCAGCCAAAGACAACATCAAAAATACATTTACAAGTTGGCCAGACAACATAAAACATGAAATGTGTAGAGGACAAGTCCTAAACAAGACTACAAGCTATACCAGCATAAGACCTATGCTTTGTGGACATAAACACTTAACTAGGTCCAAAGAATTTAAAAATAGGACAACCTTAAGCAAATACCTATGAAACTTGAAGCATAACAACCACAACAACTTGAAAAACTTGTGTGGTACTAGAAACAAGAAATAACTTCATGAAACTCTTCCATATAAGTCTAAAGGACTCATACAACATCTCTAAACACTCCTTTACCTTTGCACATCAAAGATTTTGCACTACACATCTTGAACCATGAAATCTGAGAACAAGTCATTCAGAACACTTTGCAACATACTGTCATTAAAAAATTGAGCTTGTAGACCACCAAGAAACTTGAAATTGCAAGGAAGAATGTAATGCACATCCATAAACATGTCCACAAAACTACAAAGGCAAACATTCACATTCAAAGGAATGCGAAACATTCAAATAGGCCATCAACACCACCTTACTCTGTCAAAGCACATGCTGATACTTTCATAGTGGAAGGACAAATGATCTAAAACTTTGGAATGATCATCTTCACAGCACCCTAAGCACAATTCTAGAATCACTAGCCATAACTACAAATACGGAGGAATGCAGAGCATTCCATTACCCTACTAAGAACACCTTCACAGAAACAACATTGTCTTCTCATTGTCAACTACAAAACACCCTTCTGATAATCTGATAATCTTAGTGCTTCTAATTCCTATATTAATGTATCTTCTTGATGCTTTTAATTCACATCTTAATATGTCTTCTTGATGCTTCTAATTTCCATCTTAATATGTCTTCTTGATGCTTCTTATTTGCATCTTAATATAAGTTCACACTCAACTTTGCATTGATCAAGACATGACATCCAACCATGAACTCTAGTAACCACATTATATTCAACATGAAATCCAACCATGAACTATATCTTCTCTATTGGACAGGAAATGACATTCAACCGTGAACTTCTAATTCCAATGTATCTTCTTTAGGAACATATCATCCAACAATGAAAACCATCACACATCCATGACAGTGTTGACATCAATGACAACCTTAGGAACCATATGTGTAACACCCTCTTCCCCCAAAATTAATGAATAGATTCATATTGTTGGGAAAATTTCAACTAAAGAACATGACAAATGGTGGATAGAGGAAAATGAAGCTATTGAGAACTATCAAGTATTTAGGAAAATAAATTTATAAACATTTATCATTCATGAAGATACCTTGGTCATTCCACATATATCCAAAGAAGCATAGAACAATGCCAATAAATGGAAGCTATATTTTGATGGTGCCAATTGTAAGATTAGGGACAATAGTAACATATCTCTTATCCCATCTTAGGGAGAAAAGTACCAACAATCATATCAATTCCAATTTAATTGCACCAAGAATATTGTCAAATATGAAGCATCAATGCATGGATTGCTCTATAATTGAAAAAAGGTATGCAATTTCTTCAAATTTATGGAAAATTTGAACTAATAATTAAGAAAGATCATAATGTATGTGAATAAATCATTAATGAAGGCATACAAGCACTATATGTGGGATCTATTGGAATCCTTTGATGCATTGAACTTTCAAGCAATTCCTGAATAAATGAAGACATATGTAGATAGAATGGCCTTAATAGGTTCCAACTTTGATTTGGTGATTGAATTGCTACCTAAGAAAGATGTTGTCAACCTCATGATCAAACTCTTTGTTCCTAACAACCAATTATCATTGGATAGTTTTTCAAAATGATGTGCAAATTGATCATTTTATTCAACAACTTATGAGTTTATAGAGAAATTATCCCTAAATATTAAAGAAGCATATGGAGGCCAGATCATCTAGCTAAAAGAAAATAAGTAGCTAAGAGGGATGATCACCTTGGAAGATATGTTCATTCCAAATGACTCCTATGGAGACAAAATAAAAATAGAGGCCAAGAAAAAGGATTAAAATGATGTTGAAATAACCTCAGGCAAGGTACTAAAACTAGCTAATATATGTATATGCTAAAAAAGGAATTTTCTTGTAAATCTATGCATGACATATGACTAGGTCATGACTTATGACTATGAGGGGTTGAAAGGATATAACAAAAGTATCATGTAGCATACAATTGAGATCTAGCCTGAAATTAAACTAGTTAGACAAAAATAGAGACTAGTTAACCCAAAAATAGAGCCAATTACAAAATAAGAGTTATGTATTCAAAGATTATATATCCTATCAAACATTTAATTTGGATACTTAATCTAGTCCCAGTCAAGAAAAATAATGGAGAGATCTAGCTCTATGTAGATTTTAGAGATCTTAATAAAGTCTATCTTAAATATCATTATCCTCTACCATCAATGGATCAAGTCTTGAAAATGATCAGAGGGTCAAATAGTTTCTCAATGTTGGATAGTTTCTCTGGTTTCAACTAAATACTAGTCAAAGAAGAGGATCAACATAAAACAACATTCACTACATCTGGTATGTCAAATGTTGTAGCCACTTTCTAAATATACATGGATGTTTCTTTTAAGGATCTTATCAATAGGTCACATTATCTATCTTGATGATTTGATACTATTTTCAAAAAATGAAGAGGATTAGCTTGACCACCTAGAGAAAATATTTAAAGATGATGCCAATAATTTAGAATATCTCTCAATCTCAAAAAGTGTGTATTTGGTATCCCACAAGGGAAATTTTTAGGGCACATTGTTTCTAAAGAAGGCATATCTATTGATCCTAAAAGGGTTCAGGACATCCTCAAACTCTCATTCCTCAATACAAAAAGAGCCTACAATATTTCCTAGGAAAGATCAACTTTGTGTGAAAATTCATATTAGGTTTTGTTGGTATAGTGCACCAAATTACTCTCATGCTAAACAAGGATCAACAATTTAAATAGATGGAAGGTAAAGTGGAATTTGAGAAAATCAAAGAATCTATCTCTAGGGCCCCAATATTAACCCTAATTTCTCCAAAGATTCTCTCATTTATGTGTGTGGTGGGAAAACTAGTGTTGTTGCAATGCTTGCCCAAAACGAAGAAAATAGTACCAATGAGCATTCTATTACATTTTTTAGTCAGATATTGAAGGATATTGAGGAAAAATATACTTTCATGGAGAAGAAAACATATGCCTTAGTAAAGGGTCTAAAGAAGTTTAGACAAAAATGGTTTCTTCTAGTAAGATTGTTGCCATGGTCATTCAACTAGGTATAAGAGAATACATATTTAATAGATATATCAGTGAAAACATAGCAAGTTGGATAACCAAGATTCTTGAGTATGACATAGATATAGAGATTGCAAAGCTAGTGAATGAAAGAGTATATCTTTGTTAACACCTCAAGAGAATATGTGCTTCCCCTTAAGGAATTAGAAGAGATACAAGAACAATTGGAAGAAACTTGCCTAACTATTCAAATACAAGAAGAAGCAGGATGGATACAAGATAGAATTAAATTTCTAGAAATAGGACAATTCTATAGTAATATGAATCTAATCAAAAGAAGAGCATACAAGCCAGAAGTACCTCCATATAGAGTAATTGAGGGTTTCCTTTTCAAAAGGAACTTTGATGGGATACTGTTAAGATGTGTATAGAAAGAAAGGACCCTAACACTTCTCAAAGAGTTCCACCAAGCTCTAATAGGTGGAAACTATTCATCTCAAACCATAGATACCAAGATTATGAGGGTTGGATACTATTGGCCCTAGATTTTTGATAATACCCATAAGTAAAAAAAGATTTTTAAACTACCAATTCTACACTAGAAAGAAGAAGAAAGCACTACTCCCCTTGAAGACCATTTTAAGAAATCAACCTTTTGCTCTATGTGATTGGACTTCATAAGAATGCTTAATCCTATATTAAGTGTAGGTCATAAATTCATGTTGACAAGCACTGATTACTTCACTCTAGATGAGTTGAGGCAATTCCTCTTAAGAAATCTACTAAGGCAACAATTATTGACTTCCTTGAAGGAACAATAACCAAGTTTGGTATTCCTTAGACCGTCGTTATTAACAATGCAAAACATTTTTTGGAGCATGCATCACCCACTTTGATTTAAAATATCTAATTTACTTGAAAGCCTCATCAAACTATTATCCACAAGAAAATGGACTTGTCGAGTTGACCGATAAGAATTTATTAAGAATTATCAAGAGAATTGGATCATAGCCCAAAAGATAATGGCATTTGCACCTGAGAAGAGCCTTATAGGTACATAGAATTATGCTTTAAAAAGTTTAAGGGACTTCCCTTTTTTCTCTAGTTTATGGAAAAGAGGAAAGATTACCTAGTTCTATAGACCTACCAACTCTCAAAATTAGCTAAAAAATGGAAACTAATGAGAAGGAGGCAATGGTAATAAGATTTGGTAAACTACTATAATTAGAAGGGTAGAGAAATTTTACCCATTATTAGATGAGTAAACACTAGGATATCATTAATTGATGGTTTGACAAGAGAGCAATACTGCAACACTTCAAGGTTGGTAAACACATGTTGAAGTGGGGTGAGGATAGAGCAAAGTTGGGTCAACACAACAAATGTGATTCCTTATGGAGTGGCCTATACATCATCATAAATTGTAAACATGCCAATTCATTTGAGTTCTCAACATTAGTAGGACTATATTTCCAGTCCATTCAATGGGATCCATTTGAAGCCATACATTTAAATCCCATGTTTCCCTTGTACATTCATTCTTCTTTCTATATATAATTCTTGTCATGTTAAATATATATCTATATAATCTTGTATATTTTTCGTTGACATTTAATATGTCCATTCTTGAAAATAAATTCATCCCAATTGCAAATCTAGGCCAAATATATGGTGGATTCCCTTATGAACCTTTAATCAACTTTGTATGTCTCGCATGAAGGATTCCTAAGCTAAATTATATTATTCCTCTTGAGAAAAGACTTATATCTCATTATATGCCAAGAATGCACGTGAGATATTGATCATGCCACAGTGGCTTGACCTAATGGTTCCCACTAATTCTCATACATTACTATAGTTGGCAATGTGTAAAGACCTAACAACCATATGATGATGCCAACTCATCTTAATCCAACAATTCATGCTAGTCAAAGGAAATCATGTATATTTTCAAATCCAAAACCTCTACCAATTGTTTGATGGCTTAAATAATTTAATTTGAGCCATCAATCCTAATTAAGTCTAATATATAACATGAACTATCGATCAAGCCACATTGGCATGATCTAATGTCTTCTGCTACTCTAAAAGGGCCCAAGAGGTTATCAAAATTAAAATATCTATGAACCATTGATGGCCTAAGAGGCTTTAATCTTGACCATTTATTATAAAGTGGGTCACTCTCCTCAAAGAAAGATGTAAAAGATAATTCAACCCAATGATCTTTCCACGTAAGCTTGATTTGATGGTTCCCGCTAACCCTTACCAGTCACATCAAAAGTTAGAGTTGAAAACCCCACGATCTATCAAATGAATTAGGATAGTCAATCAAAAAGAAAGCCATCTCTCTAACAAAGGGCTAGAATTCAATGCCAACCATTGATCTAGAATTAAATTCCAACCATTGATCTTGCCAACTTGGTTATGATCTAACAACTCCCATTACATCGAAATCTTTCAAGTGAATATTAGAATAAAATCTCTATGAATCATTTGATCTATCAAATATTTTGATTCGGACCATTAAGTATAAAGTGAGGCCATCCATTCCAAGCAAAGTCCTAAGTTGGGACATGAGTTATCTATCATGCCACATTGGCTTAATCTAATGACTTACTATTTCAAAAGGTTCCAAAGAGATAACAAAGCCAAAAGTCCTAGGAACTATTGAATGCAACCTTGATAGTCAATCTCCACTATCCATTCTAGAAAACAAAGAATACTCTCTCAAATAACAAGAGAATGGCTTATCGGATCAAATAGTAAAATGTCAACACCATGGAAATCTATTGGAAGTCTCCAAGAACTAGTGATGGACCTCTTGTTTCCATGCCATGTCATCATCTACAACCAATAATGCAAAGATAATTTAAAATTCAAAATTTCACACAATCCAACCACCACAATAGCTTAGTAATTGCAAGTCTAATCAAAAGGGATTCATTACCATTTTTCATGCATCTATAAATATATGGAACCTTAGTCATTTCTCAATTTGGAAAGATTAACACTTAATCTTTTTTGGAGTAAGTGAAAATTGTGATATTTGTTCAACACATACATGTGAATCATTTTCAAACAACTCAATCCACTAGTAAGGAGCCCAAACTTTCAACAATACAACAATAAAGCTAGACCTACCCTATGCATCATTCTTAGTCATGTATCCCAATGAGGTAGTGCCTAAAATGGGTAACCTATCCCCTTTTGTCATGTAAGAAGAAGTGACACTATAAATGATGAAATAAATCTATGACCCCATGCTCTCTACAAGTAACACTTCCCTTAGAGAATGTGCATTTCACCCTAGGAGGGTGACTTTTGAGAAAATCCCCCTCAAAGCCAAAGATAGCTTTATAGATAGAATTTGTACCTCACTCTTACTGAGATACCTTGTCCCCACTATCCATACTAGTTCATAAATCATAGCTACCTATGCACAACACCATGATGCATCCTCCTAGACTATTAAGGGAAAGGGAAAAAAATCTCTTTAAGTACCAAATCTCAGTCAAGTACATAAGAAAAATGTTGGTATTCCTCTTGGCTCTATCCATGCCACCCTAGATGGCCTTTAAAACACGTGGAACAAAGTCCTAGATAAATTCAATTTCTTGAATGGTCTCTACCTCAAGCAACTTCTTAAGACTCCCCTACAATAGCTAATTCAATTGAATTAGTTTAGGGGTGCCACTGCCAGTCTATGTAGCATGGTTTCCTATATCTTGGGGATGAATAATGACAAGTCCATATACATATACAAATTAGTAATAGTTGTAGACACCCAAATTTGTCCATGTCTTGTAGCATCACCTTGTAAAATATCGTACAACATTTTTCCCTAGGTTCTTACATAATCCCAGTCCTAATCTGATCCTAATAACTTAACCAATTAATTAAATAGATTATATTTATTTAATTAATTCCCCTCTCACATGTCCCAACTAATTCAAGTAAAATATTTGAATTAATCCCTCACCTTTCACCACATTCAAACACATGTTACATGACTACAACATTTCACATGCACAACTAATTTAAATAATCTTTTATTTAAATTACGTCTACCCTACACATGTCATATGACTACAACTCCTCATAGAGTGGGAAAACCTGATTACTCCTAACTATCCATATCTTTCAAAACAACTTGCAATCACAACCATTCATTCAAATCAACCATTTCTATAAATTAACCCTCACATAAGACATTTGTATGCAACTAGTTCCAAGTACTATTATGTTGCTGGAATGAGAAACCAACATTCCTCCCTCATTCAACCTTTGAAACATTGCATGTCTATGCGAGATTGAGAAGGGCAGTGGAGATAATTTGAGCATAGCATGGAGATTTGGTTTGCATTTGTTTTATTTTTTGATTTTCATACTATCTTGTGATCTACTGTGCTTGTTAGGGTTTGATAGTTTATTGTTTGTTATTCAACTTTGATTTTTACCCTAGCTACATTTGGTGAACCTGACGTGAAGTTTGTAAATCTAACGTTTTTGTCAATTTCTAAAAATTTGTTTTCTAGGTGACCTCTTGGCCTAAAATAGACATCACCATTGCATCCAAGAGGCCTCACGGGTGAAAAATGATATAAAATTTGCCCTATTTCACTCACAAAACATTTTTGCAAATTTTTGAATTTTTTTTAATTTACCAATCTATATAGTACGGACATGTACTGATCCGTATTGTACAGATGGGTTTGCTGGTCTCTGTAGTGTGTATTCGCTGTGATCTAAGATCTTAGTTGTAGGTTTAGTGATTCATTGTTGTAGGTTTTATGGTTATTATAGATCGACTATTGAAAAACACCTAGGTCACTGGCCTTCTAAACCCTAACCTTAGCCACCAATCCTCACCGCTCCTACAGGCTCTCCTCTGTTGTCACCATTATTCAACACATGATGCCACCTCTCTTCCCTACTCTGCACCCTTCTCTGTATCCTTGGTGACGCTACTCTCTCTAAAACCCTATCACCACTTCCACCCTTTCAACAGTAACCCTAGGCCTTTGCGGTTAAGCCAATCCACCACTCCTTAGAAACCCAGGTTGCCACCAAATTTATTTGCCACCGTTGCTGTCATCCAACTCCCATCATCATTACAACCACCTCTATATTTGTCAACTGGTTCAAAACTCCTGTCGACACCTCACACGAAGCCTATCACCTTCTTTAGACCTTCAAGCCCTAACCGTCGGCTCCTCTTGAAGTTTGAAAGCTGATAGCCTCCACCGTTGGTGGGTTTCTAAACTCTTGCCAGCTTCTAAATCCATGTCCGCTTGGATTATAGTTGGGCTCTAAGCCCTAGCGCCCGGGTCATAGTCGGGCTCATAGTCAAGCTCTAAGCCCCAGTGCCCGGGGTGACTAGGGGACTAGCTCCACCTGCCCACCTTTCTTTTTATTCTTTTCATTCACCCCTGGTCATATGGACAACTAGGGGTTTATCTAAAACCTAACCAAAAATAATAACTGCTAGCTTGTAAACATGTTACCCCAAAATTTGCACTTGAAAATTTTCAAAATTTAGTGCATTCCGCTATATGCCCTGAATCACAAAAATGATTAAATCTGCAAATAAATACAATCTGGTACAAAATCCTTTAGTGGGTTTGTTCCTAACCTCATATTGCCCAGTCTGGCCTGTTTTCATGCCAAAATATCTTACCAATTGCAAAATTTTAAACCTTACATTTTCCCCTGCCAAGCTGCAAATGAGGCCAAAATTCAAATTTCAGAGTGCTGGAGCTTAAAGGATTTCTGGGTTTTACTCTGTGATGCTCAGTCATCCTACTGTCCAAATTTTGCACAAAACAGAGTTGTATGAAAGTTATGAAGTTTTTCATCTTTAAAGACAAACCATATTTTTTAGGAAAAATAAATGGAGGCGTTATTATTGGGAACTATTCCGCATCATTTAATTAGTTTCAGGTGGTATTGAAATGACATAAGGGACAAAGTTCTCTAAAATTTGGAAGTTATTATATATCAAGAGGTACTCATAAAGTTATCCCCCTCATTTGAAGAGTTAGAAGATTTAATTTTTGTAAAGTCTAAGGGACTTTATTAAACTCGCGTTATTTCATATGAAAACTTAAAGGGGCTTACGATCTTGTATGTCACCAAGTCAGGGAGTCGGGAGTTTTCCGAACTCCCGAACTCTTAGGGTTCTAAAGTTCACAACATTACCATCTGTCTGACTTCCTTTGCTGTCAGAGCTTTTGATGGTGCTTGAACTTGGGAATTATGAAGGTTCATAAATTTTTGTTCCTCCCGACAATGTATACAAAAGAAATGAACAATTGCCAAGGAGTTTCACATCAAAGCCATTGTTTTCTGTGAATGTAAGAACGTAAATGAAGAACCTATCGTGGAGAAGATCTGATGTATAAATCCAAGCTTTAAAAGAAGTTTTTCTTTCTGCAAATTCCAAACAAAAGCCCGATGTTCACCATTGATTACAGAATGTTGGCCACTGGAAGCTATGACAAGCAGAGAACTAGAAGATATAGATGTGATTCCAAATGAGGAAGTGTTTTTGGCCCTCAGTAAGAAGGGATATGTGAAGCGCATGAAGCCTGATACATGCAGCCTGCCTGAAGACATGCATAAAATAGATTCATTGAAATGGCCTTAGAGATTTTAAAGCAAAAGCGATTTGGCAGAGGTAAAATGAAAATTCCACAGACATTAGACGAAGGCAATGATATGCAGAAGTGATCACCAATTGAAAATGAGGTGGGAGCCCATTCTATCTAATGGGCATAGGAATGAGAGTATACAAAATGGATTTGTTGAAAAGGCTTTAGAGACTTTTAAGAAAATGCAACTAGCAGGTGTAAGACCAGATTCCATGATCATTGCCAGCGCCCTCTGAGCCCGTACCCAATGGGAGAGCTTTCGAACGGGTTATGAACATCCATCAAAGCATAATGAAATAGTAATAATATACTCTAGTACACATGTATGCAAAACATGAAGGATTCGGTGCCTGAATGGACTGCAATGGTCACAGGATATACATAGCATGGATATGTTGAAAAGGTTCCAGAAACTTACAAACAAATGCAACTGGTGAATATAAAACCAGACTTCTCAACATCTGCCAGCATTCTTCCATGTCAGCATAGGATTTTGGATCGCCTATGGACATTCATCGTAGCAGAAGCCTCCTAGGATCATTTAGATGTCGCGGTCCAATTGGTTAAGGCACCAGGTTCACTTCGTGACTGAAGTTTTGCACAAAATATTTGAAATACATCTCATATCATATATTCTTCTAAGTCAGCTATGATTTAGAGCGCGTAGTGGAATGTTTGATTACAGAGAAGTGAAGATTGTGTTGCATAGATATGACAATATAGTTGTTATGAAACAAATAAGAGGTATAGGACTATGAAGTGCATAAATCAAAATTACCATTTGAGAAGACACTCGCTCCCAGCCTTTCAAAGTCATTAGACTCTAGCCTTAGTGGTATTGTGCTGATATCTTGAATGTCCCAATCCATTGGTTAGATGGTTCAAACATCATTGTAATTGGTAGCTTTATAATATGTGGGAAACATTTTCTTACGACTCCCTCGAAGATTGATCTGCATGCACTATAAAAGACACTTGCAAATTGTGAAAGCATAGCCAACGTAGGGGAATTGTTTGACAGGCGGCCTCAAAGGATTGAGCATTTATTAGGCACTCATAAGGCACGAGAATATCTGTGCAAATACAATTACTTCATCTGCAATACTTGATTTCATGGCCGAAAGCACACCTGTTGTGTCATCAATAGCAAGTGGATGGAGACAATGGAGATACCCGATCATACTTTCTATGTTGGAGTTCAATTCCGTACAGAATTCAAGTCGTGACCAGACAAACTATCAGTGCCCTACTTAGAGCTTATATTAGCTACATTAGGTCTATTGAATGCTTACCTAAGAGGTGTGGTAGAATTGAAGAAAGAGTTAGTGGCTTAATGTTCTTCAGTCTATGTTACAAGTTCTCTGAAGAAGAGAACATGAAGGTTTTCCCGAAGTCTAAAGAAAAGATGAGGAGATTGTGGCAGGTATTAAAGAAACAGCTTCACATGTCAAGTGATAGAACAACTCGGTTGACAACTGCTTTGCTTGAAGACCAATAATATACATTACCAAATTCCTCTGCAGTCCAACTAAGCTTGAAGATATTTAGAGAGGAGTTATAGAAAAGATCTATGCAAATTCTTCGAAGCAATTTTTAGGTTAGCTCTAACTGCAAAACTGGTATTCAACCATCAGGAGCATGTCGAGGAAAGAAATGGATCTCAAAGCACAGTGCCCTATATCTGAAGAGTTGGTGATATAACAAATCAAGTCAATATTTTTCCTTCTTGGATTGGTAAATTGAGTCATTTTAATAACTTAATGTCATTTTCAAGCATTGTGTTATTTTCTTTAAATGTAAAAGTAAGGAAGATTAAAAGTGAATTAAAAGAATTAGTTAGGGAGGAAATCAAGGGATTCTTATTTCTTTCCTAGAATCAGTTATTAGGAACAAATTTTCTTTTATTATAACTAACTTTTAAAGAAAACGGTCACAAAGGAGGAGGAAAATCCTTTAAAAACTCATTGGGGACTCATTTTTGAAGGATCTTTTCCAGCTGTTCCGTGAAATAGAGGAAGGTGGAGCTAGTTTATTTTCTGTTAAGTATGTAATCAGTTATGGTTTTTCTTAACTTAGTCTATGTACAGGAGCATTCTAGAGACTTCGAGCTTTATTTTATTGGAGAAATGAAGAGTTATTTCCAGAATTTTATGTCTGTATATGCCTTATTCGACTACAATTTTTCCTATGTTCATTTGTAGTCGATCTTCAATGTGTTTCTGCTATGCATGGCTGCATCTGTTTTCAGATTCATATCTTTCTTATGTCTAATATGTGTTAAGGGAAATATAACTATCTTTTTATCATTCATTACCGTTCGAGGGTGTGCGATAAGTGGGCTTTGCATCACTTTTGCTTGCATTCAATTCATCCTAAATCAATCTTTTCCATCTATTTCCATGGTTATAGATAGATGTAAGTTTGCCTTTTCTACTTTCTGGTGAAAAGCATACTCTATTTTCATTCATTGCATATTATTCGAAGGTAGTTGCGCCTTGTAAAACAAGAAGAGAGCACTCGTAACTACCATTACAAGTGACTCATCTATTGGTTAGGCTGTCAATTGGTGGGGGCAAGACAGTATAAAGTTGAAGTGACAAATCTATTAACCAAAAAAATAGTCACATGTGACCATAATTTCTCAAACCACTAGTGTTTTGTACAAACAACGAGTTGCCCTTGTGTTTCCTACATGTCCTAATAGGGCATTTTTTTTCTTTTTCTCATAACTTTGTCATATGGGGGCAAAATTTTGCAAACAAGGACTTGTTGGAAAGCCGACTCTACCAACTTTGTTGTGACATAGGTTTCATTAGGTGACTATATTGTTTTCACTCATTTTTCTCAGTCAAAGTGAACACTAATTTACAACTTCAAACGAGCATATCTCTTGCATTTTTTATTTGTTTTTCACAATTTTTTTTCAAACTGCATGAAATTTCATCTAATTTCTATTCATGCTATTCAATTTGCTATAACTATTCATCCTAATCTAATTTCATCAGATTATTTATTTTTCACATAACGCATGTCTTTGCAAGTTTACTTGTTCTGTTCTCATTTTGGTGGCTTGTAGGTGATCTCACAGAGCTGGAACAACATCAACACCTGCATACACAACAAATTGTACAATCAATTTATTAGGTGCACTATATTCATCTTTCATCTCTTTTCATTTCATCATAATCATTGTTTGCAAACACACTTCAATTTGGGGCTTAAAAAGAATATTTGTTTGCTCTCACATTTTGATTTGGGCATCTTAAAACAAACATTGCTTGCTGTCACACATAAAAAATCAAGCTTAAAATGAACCATTGTCTTCCATCACAGATTTTGACTTCGGTTTAAAAAGAACAAGTGCTTGAACTATTTGGTGAATTTGCATGTGATTAGAGGCGTGTATGCTTTTCTCATGTGCTTCACACAACCTTTAGAATAAAAACACCTCTCATCCATTCAATTTCACACCACATATTTTAATTTTCTAAGGAAAATTAACAAGTGTAAGTGTGAATCATGTGTGCATGTGTATGCTCTCTCCTCACACTGCAAGGTGATCTTGGAGATCAAAAGCACCTCACTTGGTTTTCTTTTGTCATACCCTTCATAGGAGGCCTGCTTGGAGACACCACTCCAAGGAATGACCTCAACTCTATCGTTCTGGTAGAATATAAATAGTGGGGTGTGAATCAAAAGACACCTTCTTTAAAAGTTGGAATCCTACCATTTGGACTAAGCCCCAAAGAACTTTATACCTTTGGGAAGTGAAGGTGAAGTGTGGGTTACCCCTTTCTCCTAGTTGTTTGGCACTATTTTGCTTTCATTTCATGGAATTGGGCCCCCCATACCTCAAGTATATTGGGGACATCCTTAGTCAACCTCGTGCATCCTAGACTATGAGCTAATTGGCCACACCCCACTTGACTAATCCTAGGATTGTTGATGTGTCTTCTTCAAGTGCTTGCTTAATCATCACAACATTTAATTTTCAAATTCAAATTTGCTTATGTGTCTTGCATGTGTGATTCATGTGTGTACATGTGTGATCATTTGTTTGAACATTGCCAGATCAAGCTATAAAAATCAAACACATAAACAAGTCACCCTAACCATTCTTGCCAACTCATTCATTCTAAGACAAATCATCCTACTAGCATATTCATTCCAAGTCATCTAATCCAAATCAAAACCCTAATTATATCCTTACCATCCTAATCACCCTTCTAAGACAATAAATTTCTTCCTAATAATATCCAAGTCATCCAATCTTGTCATTTCTCAACATCCTAATCATCTCTTTCATCTAATCACCATCATCTAAGTCATTCTAATCAAACCCTAATCACCCCTAATCACTACACATTATCATCTTCATTCTAGTCCAATGAACTTCATCCTAATCATCTTAATCATATCCTAATCACATCATCAATTGATTTCATCCTATCTATCCTACTCATTCCAAATCATCATCCTAATCCTAATCAAGCACTTGTCAAAATGGTCTTAGTCCTTAGCAATCCTAATAAAAATCCCTAACTTATCCGTCAAGGAGGCCCTCCTTCTAATCCTAGTAATTAAGACAATCCTAGAACCAAGTGTTGATAACTGAGAGGGGGGGGGTGAATCAGTTATCCTAATTATTTCCCTTAATGAACTTTCCTCTTAATTGAAGCAGCATAAAATCAAACACAAAACATTAACCATGAAATAAGAAACACATGACACAGTATTTTTGACGTGGAAACCCTGTTAAGGGAGAAAACCACGGGGTGATTAACCCAAGAATTATTCTCTGTTAGAAGAATAGGAAATTACAAAAATGGCACTTGCCAATTAGGGCTCACTGCCCGAGCACACTGCTCACAAGAGGCTCACTGCCTACAAGAAGACACACTGTCTTACAAAGTGATAAGAATCACAGTCTTGAACTGATCGGAAGCATCTGCATATGCTGGAGTTCAGTTCCGGTTAGGTTCAGTATACTGATCTGCTGCACTTCATCTTTCCTCTGTTCTTTAGTCTGCTATCCTTTCACATACCGGATCCTTCTTGCTACTTCTGCTCTACTCTGGACTTGTTCGCATATCCTTTTTTTTTGGCTCACTGACCCACTTTACAACTAAATCCATCCTCTATATGTATCCGCACAAGTAATTTCATCATCTTTCTAGTCGGCATCCGGAACAGTCTAGTTTCTTACAAACTTAGTTCTGTCGGCTGAATCCTTGCTCACCAAGCAATGCGGATCAAGCATATATTTGTAGATATCATCAATTATGTCGGCCAAACATGATTCATGCCTCCGCAACCTTTATCATCATCTGTAACACATCCGGAAAGTAGTTTGATACTCAGTCAGTCAGTTCTTCCTCTGTTTTCACTGTCTCTCAGGAATCCGGTACTCAACTATTCATATCTTTTTCTTTGTCCATCTCCGGAGGCTAAATCCTTGGAATATACTACTCAAGATAGTCCTCTTGACTTCCCCAGATCCGCACTGTGCCAAGACACTTCCTCTGAGAGATCCGGACCAATCTGTCGGACCTTGCCACATGCTCTGTTCTTGTTCACCGGACCACAACAATCTTCAATCTGACTTCCGGTAGAGATATAACATGACTTGCGGATATGTGGAATGACCTTTGTTGCCATCAATGACAACAACCATGAATCCATATAGTGTCTCTTGCCAACAATCTCCCCCTTTGGCATTGATGGCAACACTTAGTGAAAAATGACTAAGTGTTTACACTATGCTCCCCCTTTGCTGATGCTCTGTCTTTATATACAATTTCCGGAACTCCCCCTGAGTTGGATTCCTCATTTTTCACTGCTCCTCACTCCCCCTTTGACATCAATGGCAAAGGGTAGGGTCCGCACACCAAAATTTTCAAAAATTTTCTATATATGGCCGCATATTTACATACTCACATATACTGCAGAATGTCTGCAAAGGATGTCTGCAGTTGAACCATTTCAGTAGCCCAACTAAGCTTCATTCTGTCCAGGATTGAAATGTGACCACTCAACAAAAATGCAAAAGCTTCTGCCCGCCTGAGATCTGTCGGATCTTTTGTATGGGCGGTGGTCTGGGCATCACTGATGGCCTCATGCATCGTTTCCAACTTAGGGACTATAATCCTTCTAAGTTCTCCCATCCGGTTGGTAATGTTCTTCCTCTCCTTCTCAAGATTCTTTATTTCATTCAAGACTGCAATAGTCTGACATTCTTGATTTATTATAGAGGAAGAGAGAGGATCAAAACTTTGAGATAAGCTTTGAAGCTTGTCCTGTTCCTCTTTTATTTTCTTGTCAATTGCTGCTGTTGCCTTTGACCAAGATATACAAAATTTGTAGATGTCACCGCCATCCTTAAGAGCATTTTCTAAGCTCTTTATTCCAATGCTTACAATCTTCCTATCCTTAGAGATTAAATCTAATATTTCAGAAAATCTCTTATCCAAAAATTCCTTCCGGACCTTGTCTTCAGCTGATTTTTCTAGAGAATTAAAATGTGTATCAATACTGCTGACTAAGGTTTTTAGATTACCGGAAGTGGAGGCTGTCGGATCTATTTGGATTGATGGCATGATCTTTACAAGTACTCCGGAAGCAGCCTCTATCAACTCACAGTCTTCCATATGAGACTTCAGGAGCTTTTCATTTGTCTTGGCATTTGCAAATGAAGCTATCTTCATTGTTTGTACCGGAGAGAGAGAGTCAAAATCAAATGGACCTTTTAGAAGCTCCGGTTCATCAATCTCTAGAGTTTCTTTGCTCAAAAATTGTTGAACAGTTTGTGCAGTGTCTCTTGCCGGAGACAGATGTTTCTTTTCTTCTGCAGTCTTAGAACTGTCAACCTCTTTGTCTGTCACCACTGCTTCCTTCTCCTGCAATTGCTCTTCTTCTTTGGATCCGGAGACTGTAGGGGAAACCGGAGGAGAGATGCTTGCTTGTTCATGGGCCACTTCTTCTGGAGCAGAGGGTCCCAAGTCCTCACTTGTCTGTTCAGGGCTCACTTCTTCCGGAACAGAAGATTCCAAATCAGCAGCTGTTTCTGCACCTAGGTCCTCTACAACAGGAAGATTGAACCTTTTGAAGGCCTTCCGGAGGATCTCTTCTGTCTCTTGTGCCACTTTGTCAGTCTCACCAAGCATGAGCTGATTCATCCTGGCTTTACTTCTGAACTCATCTCTGCAGTCCTTGAAGATCATGTTCATTGTCTTGGGATCAATTTGAGGATATAGCTGAATAGCTATCTGCTCCCGGATCTCAAGATCTTTGGCATGAGCATTATTCTTTCTTACTTCCATTTCCTTCTCTAGGCTTTTAGGAATGAGAGATATGATCTCAATGAAAGCCTTATTGTATGTGTTCAGATATTTAACTGTGGCTTCCTGCAGAGTCTTTTGGTCTGCCTCACTGAAGTCATCATAGGATTCAGTCATTGGTTGAAGGTTTCCATCCACCGTGACCGACTTGATTATGCTCTCTAGTGACAGAGTGGGCTTTTCAACAGTTACCTCTGCCATTTCCTCCTTGTCTTGGCCTGCGGAGGGCTTACCGGATCCTTTCTTTTTCTGTTTCTTTACTTCTCTTACTCCTTCATCTGATTCTGTCTCCTCTTCATCCTTTTGGCTTTCATAAGCCCTTGATGCTTTTGTCTTGGATCTTTTACCGGATGCCTGGACTTCCGGTTTTGAGCTTTTGGTTGTGGAAGGTGCAGATCTCTTTGATGATCTGGTCCGGGTGGGGGTTTCAACCGGAGCACTTTCTTTGCTTTTCTCTTCTTCCTCAGCCTTTCTCCTCTTTTCCCGACTGGCATCAAGTGCCTCTTTTGAGATGCCTAGGCCTTGAGCAATGTGCTCTACTTCTTTTCTCACTTTTCTCTTAATCTCAGGTTCCCTGAGTTCTACATGTAATTTCACGCTCAGCTCCTCAAAGGTTCCAAACCTTTCTGCCTTAGGATCTTTGGGCTGACTTAGCATGTGTTGAACATGCAGCTCTACTATCTGTTCATCAACTTCATACCCCATGGGCATTATCCAGACAGTCCTTGGCTCCACTGCCTCCATTAGGCACTGATCAGTGTCAACCATAAAACATACTGAGTCCTTGTATTTCTCGATGAGAGACTGGGGAATTCTCTCTCTTGCTTGCATCATGCTCTGAAAGTTTTTGAAGTATCCCCATAGAGCTGTATTCCTCGCTTTTGCATCCCCAAGTCCATGCAGATAGTCTCTTATCTGGACTGCAACAGGTGTGTCATTCTGCCATACCCATCCACTTGTTCCGGGTAGCTCATTCATGAAGTAAAAGAAGAGACATACAATGAGAGTACCATACTTAAAGGAGTTCTTCTTGTCTTTCTTGATTTTCTGTACATTTTCCATCAATTGGCTTAGTAGTAGTTCACAAAGATCAAAATCTGCATTCTTTCTTAGCATTTCATATGCTGTGTATATTGCAGTTCCGGATACAGAATTCTCCCTGCTGGAGTGATAGATCTTGTATCCTATTATCATTGATGCATATTTGATATCCGGATCCGAAATATCTTCAATGGTCATTGCCCTCTTATCATATTTTGATCCGGTGGCCTCAGTTACAACGTTGTTCTTGACAGATTTGAGGATAGGTACCCCCCCGGAAGAGTATAGACCAGTTACTGCTCTAATTGCTTCTTTTGTGATCTTACAGGGTCTATCTAGCCAAAGGAAGTTGTCATGCATCCTGCTCAGTACATACCGGACCCATTCATCTTCTTCAAAGCTAGGGAAATGAATGAATTGCTCAAACTGTTTCTTCTGGATACCCTTATACTCTGGTTTGAGCTCAAAAGCATTATCTATCAGTTGCTTGTGATAGAGGTCTCTTAATTTGAATTCCCCAAATTCCTCAATGTTTGCGTGTATGTAAACCCTAATATCTTCAGTATGTAAGACTCCGTGGGGAACACTAGAGAGGGCTCCTAGTGGATCTACCTCCAAAGATTTGTAGGGATATTTCTTGAATGAGGGGCGAGGTCTATCAGAGATCTTAACTATGTTTGGAGTAGCCATTCTTCAAAGATTTGCAGTGAGGCAATGAAAAACGAAGAATACCTTATGCGCCTTCGGTTTGCACGGAGTGGTTGGATTGATTTCTTTATGCAATAGCTTCGGCAGGAGATCCTTGGTGTGCTTGATGAACCTTGTTGCAGAGCTCCACTATTCGCTTCTTCTCAAGTGTAGAATGAGCAGATAACTTTTGAGAAATCCCTTATATTGCTCCGCAAACCCTAATATCTGTCTGCAATAAATGCTTCACCTGCATTATTCCGGTTTACCATGTCTGGACAGCTTGGAGTATCCCGGATTAGTCCTGATCACTGAATATCATCAGGATCTTTAAATCATGAATAAATCTAGGTAACATATTACAAGAACATCCCAAACACTCTGTCCAATCCGCAAGACAAGATCGTGCACTTCCGGATCTCTCCGGACCTTTTTGTAATCCTTTATCATACCGGAGCACCTCCCTGAACAGGTCTAACTTAGTCGAACACAGCTTCTTCATAACTCCATGCGGACCTCTGAAAACTTGACTGAGGCATCTCAGGACTTATATCTACAAACCCTTTAATCCGCATCTTGTGCCACGTCCGGCACAACTTGTTTGGCTGGGGGAACAGAATCTTCTTTGAGTCTCCCCCTGAGCCTGAGCTCATTTTTTAATTTCCGGAAGAAATATCAGCACCAGAATCTGGTGCGGATCCAACCTCTACATTCTCTGAGCTTTTCTTCACCCAAATCTTGCTCATCTGATTCCTAACTTCATCCGTATTCATCTTTTGTTTACCCTTGTCTTGATTCTGATTATACACCGGACCTCTTTTGTCCTGATTCTTGTTTCTGCAGACTTTAGCATTATGACCGGACCTATTGCAGATTTGGCAAATAACATTTCTTTGCATATTTAACTGATATCCCCTTGATCTGCATTGATTAGCCATATGACCTACTCTATTGCATGTAAAGCATCTACCTTTGAATGATTTGTTTACTTGCATAATTCTGCATTCATGGGATTTGTGTCCATACCTTTTGCAGTTGAAGCACTGTCCGGAGAAGGATGAGTTAATCTGATTCATTCTCATTCTGCACTGATTAGCTTTGTGACCAAAATGGTTGCAGCTGTGGCAGTATCCATTGAAGGATGGATATTTTTGAGCATTTGGCTGTCTTACCGGAGGTCTTCTAGGCCTCCTCCTTGGATTTTCTGATCCAAGATTCCTCTGACCGGATCCGGAGCTTTCTCCTTTCTCATATCCCAAGCCATACTTGTCATCTGTCCTCTTTTGACTTCCAAGAAGAATTTCAAGTTGAGCAGAACTTATCTTGAATTTCTCTTTATATTCATTTGCTGTTTGAAGGTCTCTTTTGAGAGAGGCAATTTGATCCTCAAGTTTTCCTTCATTATCTTTGGAATCTTCAAGATCAGATTCAAGGTGTCTGATAATCCTGTCCATCTGGTGGCATTCTTCTGATTTTTCTTTAAGAGATTGTCTTAGATTGTCTTCAGCCTTTCTTTTTTCTTCAATCTCTTGAGTAAACTTTATAGTTCCTGATTCCATTTCATGTCTTAACATAATGGCTTCTTTTGATAACTTTTCACATAACTTGGTTTGCTCAGTCAATTCCTCACTTGTATTGCTTTCTTCACTTTGTCTTGCCAACTGTTGAAGCAGCTCCTTTCTCTTTTTCATAGAGAGACTTAATTTGTCTTTTAATTCTCTCATGAATTCATCAGCCTGTTTGAGTCTTTCCTTTAATTCACTGACTTCAGAATTTGACTGTTCAAGATCCTCAAGGGCAGTCTTGAGTTGCTCCCTTAAACCATATGCATCCATTTGAAATCCCAGATCTTCCTCAGGCTGTTAGGCTCTATTAGGAGGAACTTGGCTCTGATACCAATTGTTGATAACTGAGAGGGGGGGGGTGAATCAGTTATCCTAATTATTTCCCTTAATGAACTTTCCTCTTAATTGAAGCAGCATAAAATCAAACACAAAACATTAACCATGAAATAAGAAACACATGACACAGTATTTTTGACGTGGAAACCCTGTTAAGGGAGAAAACCACGGGGTGATTAACCCAAGAATTATTCTCTGTTAGAAGAATAGGAAATTACAAAAATGGCACTTGCCAATTAGGGCTCACTGCCCGAGCACACTGCTCACAAGAGGCTCACTGCCTACAAGAAGACACACTGTCTTACAAAGTGATAAGAATCACAGTCTTGAACTGATCGGAAGCATCTGCATATGCTGGAGTTCAGTTCCGGTTAGGTTCAGTATACTGATCTGCTGCACTTCATCTTTCCTCTGTTCTTTAGTCTGCTATCCTTTCACATACCGGATCCTTCTTGCTACTTCTGCTCTACTCTGGACTTGTTCGCATATCCTTTTTTTTTGGCTCACTGACCCACTTTACAACTAAATCCATCCTCTATATGTATCCGCACAAGTAATTTCATCATCTTTCTAGTCGGCATCCGGAACAGTCTAGTTTCTTACAAACTTAGTTCTGTCGGCTGAATCCTTGCTCACCAAGCAATGCGGATCAAGCATATATTTGTAGATATCATCAATTATGTCGGCCAAACATGATTCATGCCTCCGCAACCTTTATCATCATCTGTAACACATCCGGAAAGTAGTTTGATACTCAGTCAGTCAGTTCTTCCTCTGTTTTCACTGTCTCTCAGGAATCCGGTACTCAACTATTCATATCTTTTTCTTTGTCCATCTCCGGAGGCTAAATCCTTGGAATATACTACTCAAGATAGTCCTCTTGACTTCCCCAGATCCGCACTGTGCCAAGACACTTCCTCTGAGAGATCCGGACCAATCTGTCGGACCTTGCCACATGCTCTGTTCTTGTTCACCGGACCACAACAATCTTCAATCTGACTTCCGGTAGAGATATAACATGACTTGCGGATATGTGGAATGACCTTTGTTGCCATCAATGACAACAACCATGAATCCATATAGTGTCTCTTGCCAACACCAAGGTCATACTTCAAGGAGCCCCTCATACTAATCATGAAGACAATCTGAGACCCAAGGTCATACTTTGAGGAGCCCCTCCTCCTAATCATGAAGACAAACCATAGCCCAAGCTTATAGTTTGAGGTTGCCATCCCTCTAGTCCTGATGATGAGAATAAACCAAGGCCTAAACTCATTCTTCAATGGGCCCCTCTTCCTAAATCCAATGATGACAAGAATTGTATTGCATACCTTGAGAAACAAGATGACACACAACAATGTGAAGACATGTCATTCCATGCCAACACAAGAGGACAAGGTTCTAGCACCATACCTACACAAAATCCTCCAAACACTCCACCAACTAGAACAACCCCTAGACCAACAAACCATACAACAACTGCAAGACATCATCCAACCATTTCAACACTATCAATCACATCAAATACAACAACTCCTAGCCAAAATCCAACAACTCATATCCATTCACCAATCGTGAATCCAACCAACACCACCTCAATATCAACAAATGCCACATCAATCTTATGTGTCATCCTCATCATCCTACCAACCTAGTCCAACCACCTATCATGTCAATCCTACAACAACCTATAAATTCATTCCACAACAAGAACATGTGAGCCTAAGTCACCCCTTGAAACAAGATCAAGTGTCCTTTGACAAGTCGAACTCCACTCTAGCATGTCGGACCTATAAGTATATTCTACCACCATCCCATCGAATGCTTATCTTAAAGCCACCATGTTCTAGTCCTAATCCATTGGTTCCTCCACCTTCTAATCCATTAAACCCTTAATTACTGTCACCATCATATAATCCTTTGTCAACTCCATGTCCTAAGATTAAATATTACAAAAGTAAACCTATGCAATCATCCCAATCCCCTATGTCATTCCCATCTAGCACAAGCAATCCATTTACCAATCCTTCCAATCCATTCAACCCTTCATCCAACCAAAGTCAAAGCCCTAAGTCTAAACCATCCAACACCACTTTAATCCCTCCACCATGGGAACCATCCAATCCACCTAATCCTAATCATGATCCAACTCCCACCCTCATTATCCATCCACTATATTGTCCATTCACCCATACCCTAATGAAGGATGTGATGCAATGGCTACTAGCACGAAATAGACTATCCCCATGCTAAACACTTATTCATTTAAGCTTACCAAGGAACCTTTGAATGCCATGTCCACTTCTTCAACCCCATCATATAGTCTGCAACCCTTTGATCCTATTGAAGAGTATCCTCCTATGAGTTCAAGTCAACATCCATTGTCCTCTCATGTTGTTGACCAAGAACCTATCCAAGATTCATCCACTTCCATTTAATCAAACTTAGAGGTATGTCAAGAGCATAATCCTAAGCATGGGATGTCATGCCCACATTCACCATGTGGTTATGACACAATAATCACATGTCATGTCCACATTTTCCATGTGGTCATGACACGAATTATCAGAAAATTTCCTACCCAACTCTAAAACCCCCTCGCGTGCAACATGTACACCCGGTGACACACGCACATAATGTAGTCATCTCTACAACTAACTCTAGGCACATCAGCCAAAGGTGGGGAAAGTCAATCTCAATGGAATGACGTTTTATTCCCTTCGCATTCCCTAAGAAACAAAAGCCACTAGGGGGTGTGCACTACGAGGAGAAGTGCTAAGAGGGTTGGGTTCCATACCGGACTCCAACCCTAGGGTTACTAAAATGAAGTGGAATGATTTCGATATAAATCAAAATCTAACCTAGTGACAAGTATCAACTTAATAAAATTAATACTAAAAAACAAGATTCGACTAAAACAATTAATCAAGCATTTAATGCAATTAGGGGAAATAATCAAACTAAACTCAATAATTAATCCCATCTAGTCTAGAGAAATTCCGATAGCATAACACCATCTCATCATTTATAGGAGGTTTGCAAAAATAAATTAAAATAAATTCTACACCCTAACCCCTTTCAAAATTTAAATAAATTAAATGCATAACAATAACTATAAACCCTTCCCAATTATTTTATTCTAAATAAATAAACATTACTAACACTATATTTTTATTTCCAATGTAAGCTATAAGGTAAGTAAATTTGCAAAAAAGGTTTATTTTAATTCATTCAATATAAAGGATAATTTGTTCTGACTTAAAATGTACACAAAGAAATAAAATAACTAAATAAATTAAATATTTGCACAGATACAAAATATAAAAAGGGCTCCCACAATCCAAATGGGTTTGATTAAGTACCCTAAACCAAATAAAGTTAATTAAGCCATCCCTAATTAGGTAGCGCACCAAACCCTAGGTAAGAATTATAAAAGCATAGCAAACCTCTCATTTGCTCACAACCTAATTGTTTTCTTGAAATTTTCTAACATTGTTAGATCCTACAGGTTTAATGATTTACTCTCTAACATTTAGTTTTTTTTATCTCAGTTTATTTTTCCATGTTCTCTAACCATGATAAATGCACAGGTTAAAAAAAAAGTGTTCTATATGCTACTTTAAAAGTTTTCAAATAGTTAAAAGTTTCTATGTTTTTCTTCCATGTTTGTTGTCTCTATTTTTTTTTTTAAGAATTTATTTTACATAGAGACGTTTAATTTAAGACCAGAGCATATACATATACATATACATATACATTTATATGCTATTTTAAAAGTTTTCAAATAGTTCAAAGTTTCTAAGTTTTTCTTCCATGTTTGTGCTCTCTTTTTTTAAAAAAAATTTATTTTACACAAAGAGGTTTAATTTAATACTAGTAATATATATATATAATTCAACTGCAGAAATACAAATTACACAGAAGATAAAATAGTGATTTTACAAATACAGAGATAGGAGAAATGTACACACACATATACTTTTATCCTATCTCTATATTTGTAAAATCACTATTTTATCCTTTGTGTAATTTGTATTTATGTAGTTGAATTATATATATATAACGAAATAGAATGAAGTAAAGAATGTAATAGAGGGTTGATCTTCATGTATTAGGGCAGAGCCTACTAAGTAATCGTTATTATAGGGCCAAGCCTTAGATATGGTCAGCGGCCATTGTTTTTGCAGTGCCGAGGTATTAAGTAAGCCGCAGGCAATACAAAGAATGGGGACGGGGCTCCACCGCCCCCCATAGAGCTTTAAGCTTTGTGTGGGGGAGACAGAAAACAAAATAAGGTCGGCCTTCCCCCTGCACAAGGAATAAACCCTGCGCATGGTATTCCGTGAACCCTAATCTTTATCTGTTATAAACTATGATTTACTAATATTTAAAACATGTGATTCATTCATTATTTAAAACTTGCAATATAAACTTTGTTTGCTAGTTGTAAAGTTTATATATATATATATAAAGCTCTGTCAAAAAAAAATTAATTCACTGTGTAAAAATAGTGAGCATAATATAAAAAAAATAGTGAGTATAACTATATATATATACACACACCAAATCAAAAGAGGTTATCAAACAAACTAACCACAATTATTTTTCTATTAAAACAAGCATAAAAGCATTTTTTTTTCACTACAAAACTATAACATTCATTTTCTTTCCTCAAGTTATTTTCTGTTGCATACCATAATAACAAATAAAAAGAGAGAGAAGAGAGAGAGAAATGTATTTTTCTTTCAACATTCAAATGAAGATAAACTTATTGCCATTAATCATTTAAAATATGTACAATATTCGCAAGGAGCTAAGGAAACTACAACCATTATGATAGCTCAACTCTCAAACAAGAGCAAACCTATTACAATTCCAAAATAGGGATAAGGCATCTTAATGCCTTCATTTTAACAAAATACATAAAGCCACTAAACTCAAGTTTCTTCCCAAATCCAACTCCTCCATAGCCACCAAATGAACCTACAAAACACACAAATTAGTTCACCATGCCCATGGGAGCTCACCTTCCAACCATAGGCATACAAGTAGGCCACCCCTAAGTTAGGAGGCCATTCAATAACCAAGGATCAAACCACAAGGGTTACAAAACACTCACATCAAACACAATGACATCCTCTCGAGACAAACACAAACTAACCCATTTTGAAAATGAGTTTAAGGGGTGAGAAAGTGGACTACTCTCAACTCAAGGAAAGCCCAAACTCAAATACTCATAATCCCATGGCCTCTTGCCATAAACTTCTCATATTTCCATCACAAGGCACTCTTGTCATAAGACCCATACTTCTCAAACTTTAATACAAGGCCCGTGGCCATAAAAACTATACTAAAGGAATGAGGAGAAACCGAAGAGGTTCACACCTCTCTCACCCATGAGAAAGGAGAGCTCTCTGATATGGAGAACTCACCAACACAACCCTTTACAAACCCACATACATAAACCTAAAATAACATAAGCATACAATCATAAACCATACATAATATATAAGCAAAACAAGTAAGAAAATAGGCTTGAAACCTTGAGAGCATACCTCTCAAGCTTCAAGAGTAGAGGATGTTGCTGAAGAGCTTTCCACAAGTCAATCCCAAATCCTTCAAGTCTCCTCAAGTCCTTCTCTCCTTCCCAACACAAGCATAAAAATGAAAAAGAAAGAACCCTCCTCTCTTCTCAAAGAGAGATAAATAGAGTTGCTCACAAGCCCTAATGGATGAGAAGGTGACACTTGTCATCCTCTCCTCCATCCACATAACCCTCCTCACAACCCCACAAGAATGAGGAGGTGACACTTGTCATCTCCCCATTCCACAAAGCTACACACTCTCCAACAAATGCTTTCACACGTGTGAAAGCATAGGGAGAAGTGAACACATAAATGAAACTTCTCATGAGTGAGGAGGTGACACTTGTCACCTTCTCATTCAACTATGCTGCACTCTTCCCCACATATGGTCTCACACATGTGTGAGAGCATAGGGAAGAGGTATCAAACATGTGAGAAGATTCAAGAAGATTCTAAAGCACTTGAGGCAAGGGTAACCCTACTACAAGTGAGTGAGGTTAGGTTAGGTGAGATGGTGACATGCCAACCACCTTTCACATCTCCCAAACTCATCACTTGACTCAAGGGCCAGGTTAAGGTGACCATATAAAAGTTAAAACAAGTTTAAACATGCTAAGAATGACCCTAGACCCTAGGGGTATGACCTAGGGTCATTATTTGATCATTACTAACACTAGGGAACACATAAATCCACATGAAAAGGGCTCAAAGCATTTAGCATAAAAAAATGTGCAAACCCAACATTACAACTTTACAACACTTCAAGGAGATAAATTAAAAAAGGGTAAACCTTACAAAATATCATAAATCAATTACAACATGTATAATCATCATTCTCAAACACAAATGACATTAGTCCCTCTTAGGGACTAGGTCAGCTTAACAGGGATATAACATATGGTTATTGTTTGACCTCTAATTTTCCATGGGCATGAAAAATTACCTACACACTTCCACAAACCCATTAATAACACATGGTAAATATAGCCAAAGCAAATGAATTACATAAACACACACAAGATTGCATAAGTACATATAATATCAATAATAACCACATGCTAACACTTACATGATTCTCAAATTATCCACAATTCACAAGGTATAATCAGGATCACATAATGCAAGAGATATCATAAATTTAATCATCACTAAACATACCAATTGCATCTAATTCAACATAGCATATAAACATCATAGCATCAAATGAAATCTAACATGAAATCTAAACATCCACATAGCATAAACCATCTAACTATTCAAAGAAAGATATAGTATTGAAAGTCTAAATACGGGATCAACAGTCCCCAAATGTCTACATGTCCATAATAAAAATCCATCTGACAAGTAATATAAGAAATATATAAGGTGAGGTAAAAGTAGGCCTCACATGGGAAAACATCAAACCCTCATTTTAATCAAGATAAAATCCCTTCCATCCAACCCATTCATAATCTATATCTTTTCCATGATCAAAATATTATCTATGATGAACCTATACATGAACAACTTGATCGTATTCATACCCCCACAACCATTTATGAGCAAGATACCCAAGACCTACATATTCCATCTAAGGAAAGTCTTTTTAACCAACTTAAGCATTCACATCGTTTCATGGCCTTCCTTCAAAGAAAAGAAACTTCCCCTCCACCTAGTCCTATTCATGATCCAGAAACATCCACTTGTCATGATGAGACACATTCCTCCCAAGAAAACATAGAAGATCAACTCAATACCTTGGATCTTAATGAACATAATAATAATCAGGATCCTAATGATCCTTCCACATCCATCATCAACTCCATTTCAAAGTCATCATATCCTATTGGTCTATCAACCTTCATCCATGAATGTTCTTCCTTATGAAAACAACAACAACCACTATCTACCACTTCACCCTCTCCATCCAATCATAAACTAAAGTCTAGTGTCCAAACCACACATAGTGCCATTTTCCATCACATGCTCGAAAACATGAACTACCAAGGTAAAGGCTTAGGCCTTCATGAATAAGGTATTTTGGAGCCAATCCATGTCAAGACCCGTCCACGCTCATATGACCTTAGATATACACCCCAAGGTAAACAATATAAAGATGGTACTTCCTCCATGCATCCTAAGTCCACCTCTTCTCATCACAAATCCTATCATACTCCCAAAACATATGTTGTCATCCCTCCTCCATTATCCTATAAGTGTCAAAAGCATGTGACCATACACCTTCCACCATCCAATTTATCTTCACTTCTTCCAACTCCTAATATCCATCCATCCACTTTACCTCCACTTCTTCCAACACCTAAGATCCCTATCATCCAATCCCCTCATCCATCCATAAATAAGTACTCCAAAATTCCTAATCATGACCAATAAATGCACACATTGTCTAAACATGAAGCTTCCACCATGTCCATGGGATTCAAAAGTAAAAATTTGGATGCCTCTCCTCATAAATCCAAAAATCCTAAGGATCCTTAGGCCTTAGGGTACAAATATAAAGAATCAAAGTCAAATCCATCCAAAAATCTATCCAAGCCCATACTTTCACAAGAAAAAGTCAAAACTAAAATGGTTTAGATACCTAAGCAAAAAGCAATCAAGTCAAATGAAGTATCCACATCACAAAAATCCCAAAAACCCTCTTCCATCCAAAATTTCCAAAAATCCCATTCCATTCAAAAGTCTCAAATTCCTTCAACCCACAAGAAAAACAAAAGTCATAAAAATCTTAAGTTCATGTGGGTTCCTAAATCACTAAATCAATAATCTCTTAAAAAAACATCTCCATTGCTTCCTACACCTCCTCTAAATCAAAAGCTTCAATGTTTATCATGGTGTGTGCAACCATTGGTCATGGGTCCCCTCCATTCCACAACAATTCCACATACCTCCATATCCCCATCTTTCATCCATTATCCTACATATTTCACCCATCACCTTCCTATGGTCCATGCTTTTTGATAATCCTTTCATCCATCATTTTGCATAAGTCCTACATAATCCACATCATAATCCACTATCTTTCCCTCCATAATCCATATCATAATGCACTATCTACCTAATCCATCTCCCACTCACACAATCCCTTACCAACATCTATGAGCATAGTAACATTTGACATGGTCCATGCGACGACATCCATCTCTAATGGGACTGTCACCTTTCATGGCACTAGACACTTGAGTCCCTCCTTTCCATATTGACCTATCCCATTTCAAAAAAAAAATTAAAAAAAAAGGTACAAAAAAAAAAAAAAAATCAAAAAGTAAAGAGAAATCCATTCTTCCAATGGTGAAAACCACCCTTGGTGGCACCTTCGATGAGTACCATGATAAAAACCTGGTAAACAAGTGTCATGTGTAGGTTGATCTTCTATGTCACTTACACTTGGGGGCACATTGTCTCATCCAACCTATCATTTTCCATCCTACCATTTCCATACTATCTTATCCTACTATCCTTAATCATTACATAAACATACCTATCCTATTGAGTCCATTCATCCTCCCTTTATTCTTTTGATCTTGATAAAGATATGGGGGCAACATGTTGACAAATGTTTTGGGTATCTCTTGACATACCTCATCCTTTCCAAACCAATCCATCTTATCATTCTTATTTTCATAAGCTTTTTCATGTAAAACCCTAAGTGTTGTACCTAGAATGGGCCATGTTATTCTTATGTTGCATAGTCTTTGGAGATCACATCCTAACTCCTTTATGATTCCTACATCCATTCCACCATATCTTATATTTCTATCCATCCATTTATCATGAGCTTTCCATTCCATAGCCTATCCTTTTATCCATTTATCCATCCTATCATCCATACTTGCACCTAGACTTGGTTCCCCCTTGTCATTGGTATTTAGAACAAAGGCTATCAAAATTGTTGTCCAATGCCATCCCAAAACATTTCAAAAATCCAAAAAATCAAAACATTCAAAAACACAAAAAATCCAAAACATTTCAAAATCCAAAAATATCAAAACATTTCAAAATACGAAACAATCAAAACATTTCAAAAACACAAAAATTGAATATTCCCAAAAATACAAAAAATCAAATATCCAAGCAATAAAATCAATCACTGTATTGTTTAAAAAATAGTTAACTAAAGATTTAAAATAGTAAGCTATAAATATATATATATATATATATATAGAGAGAGAGAGAGACACACACACACACACACATAGATAGACTAAAATCACACTATTTTCATTATTTCAAAATGAGCAATATAGTAAAACTTCAACCATCAATATATTGAAATGAACAAATATTTATACAGAGAGATCAAATACACAAAATGCTTGCAAAGAGAGCTTTACTCTCTTGAATACACAAAACTTTTACGAGGCACAAAAGGCCAAGGCATACACATTGCCTCAGTTTTACAACTCAAAACTTCATGCAATTTTCTCTTCATGAATCCAAAACCCAAGCTCTCCTCCAAGAGCTAAAAACCTGGCAAACACAAAGGAATTCTTCCAAGGCCATGGAGAGCTCACCTCCCAACCGTAGGCTTGCAAGAAATCCACCCTCAAGCTAGGAGGCCAACAAAATAATCGGTTGCATACCCAAACAAGGGATTTCAAACACACAAAAACACTCATAGAAAACATAACATAACCACCCATAGAGACTCAAAAACTAATTCATTCAAAATGGATTTTAGGGGTGAGAGAGTGGACATATCTCTACTCAAGGGGAAAACCACAAATAATTCAAAATCAAAATATACTCTATCTCATAGCCTCTTGCTATCATAAACTTATTTCACCTAAAATAAATCCAAGGCACTTTTTCCATAACCATACCATATAAACTCCATAAATAAGGTGCAATGCCATCAAAATACATCCACATGAAGAGGGTTATCCATGAGGAGGTTCTCACCTCTCTCACCCATTACAAGGTGAGCTCTCTCATATGGAGAGCTCACAAAAACAACCCCAAAGCCGTACAACACCAAAGGAAAACTCAAGAACACAACACATATAATTTCACATGCATATATAAAGAAAAAAATAAGAACAATGAAGGCTTGAAGCCTTGAGAGCTTACCTCTCAAGCCAAAAGTTTTGCAAGAAGTTGGTGAAGAGCTCCAAGAGCCTCACTCCAAGATCCTTGCAAGAATTTTCTCCACTCCAAGCCCGAGCTCTTCTTCCCAAAGTCAAGAATCAAAAATGAAAAGAAGAACCCTTCCCTTCTCAAAAAGAGGGATATAGATAGGGTTTCAAAACCCTTCCCAAAGGATGAGGAGGTGACACATGTCGCCTTCCCAATGAATGAGGAGGTGACACTTGTCACTTTCCCATTCATTCTCAAATGCACAATCTCTTACAAGTGCTCTCACATATGTTTGAGATATGGAGGAGTAGAGAGGTGACACTTGTCAACCTCTCCTTCCTTATCCAATGCATAACTTCCCACAAGTTCTCTCACACATGTGTGATATATGGAGTAGAGAGGTGACACTTGTCAACCTCTCATTCCTTCTCCAAGGCATTTCTTCTCACAAGTGCTCTCACACATATGTGAGGCATGGGGAAGAGGGAAGTGGTTAGGGTTCACTTCCCAAAGGATATTACATGTGTATGCTCACACATGTGAGAACCTTGGGATTCCCCCAAGCCCACTCAAGGGCCTTGGATTATGAGATGGAATGAGACATGTCACCCAATACTTAACCTAGGATTCAAAATTCGCCACCTAACTCCTAGGGTTAAAAATAGGGGTCAATAGTGAGTTAGAACTCATCATTTAAGGCTTAAAAGGTGTCTAATTCATAGGTACTTGACCTAAGCACTTTAAACACATGTAATTGACCTTAAAGGACTCAAAAAATGCCATTTAAAATGTCCATAAACTTTATGAATGAAAATGACACAAGATGACAACTCACCAACCACTCAACCTAAGTCAACCTTAGGTGAATAAAAAAACAAAGGTAAAAAAATATATCATTCTCAAACACAAATAACCTTAGTCCACCTTAAGGACTAGGTTAGTTTTTAATGGCTAATCCTCAAGGTTATTTGTTTGACCTCTAGTTTCCATGGGCCATGTAAAAATACCTACACACTACACAAACACATTAATGGCACAAGGTATATCATAGATAAAGAAAATTGAATTACACACACACACAAGGTCACATAAGTACATACAATCTTAGATATATCACAAGATAAAACTTCACTTGATTCTCCAATTATTCATATATCACATAATACAATCAGGTTCATCATCACATAGTATTTCATTAGTTCAATCATCTAACTAAACCATTTCAATTGCATTAAATATAATATTGCATTTTCATCATAGAATCAAAATAAAATCTAACATGAAAAGATATAGCATCATCATAATGTAATCCATCTATCTAATCAAAGCATAAGGTAAAGTTAATGACTGTCTAAAATAATGGGATCAATAGTCCCCAAAATGTCCACATGTCAACATATAGTCCATAGAACAAGTCTCATAAGCAAAATAGAAGGTGTGATAAGAGTAGGCCTCACACAATTGATATTCATTTCTATTTGTTGATATAAGACAACTGTACACATTAGTTTGGTAGGCATTTGGGTTTGAGGACGTAGTCATAGAAATATGGGAATTGAAATTTTGGTTCCTTAAATTCATGTAGTTATTGCCTACCATAGCTATTATAGTTATAATTATTATTATTCTTTGGTGGTTAGATATTTGTAACTCCATAAATGATTGCATTGGAGTTGTTATTCATTAATATTTTAGGCACAAAGGGATTTCAATTAGTGTTGTCATGGTCCATGAACCTTCCATTGGAATCATACTCCTTTCTTTCACTATCAATAGTAGCCTGATTATTAGAGCAGTCTTGATTGAGTCTCTTCATATGATTTGTAAGGATGTTTTTAGAACTCTTCTCATGTGTCCTTACTAAGTGAATGTAGGAAGAATTTGTTGGCACATGGCTCAAAATTTTGCAAAAGTTCCATGTTTGTGTCTCTTTGTTGCCTTGGCCTACTTTGACCCATTATTTATAAGGGGTTCCTAAGTGTGTCAAAATGCCAAGAAAATCCATAAAATCCCATGTCTGGCATGTTTCTGGCCTTTTCCCTAGTTTTGTCCTTTTGTTGGCTTTTCAATATTTTGAGGTCACCCATACTTGCATGCCATCCCTATCGGCTCTGAAACTTCACTTTGGTTGCTCATTATTTCAGCCAAGTCTTTCAGGATTATGGTGTTGGCCTTCCATGGTTCTATTTACCTTTTGAGTATGTGTTTTGTGATGGCCCCACACCTCAATCCCTAAAGTTTCAAATTATCTATGTTTCTTGGGATTCAAGGTTTATGATTTCTCATTTTAATTTGATTATTGGGCATGTGTTTAAGGAAGACCTAATTCCCAATCCCTAATGTTACATAACTTCTATGTTTTGGGGGATCGTAGTGTCAAGAACTCTTGGTTTTCTTTTTTTTGGGCATATGTTATGTGGTATCCCAATCTCTGATCCTCGATGCTAAATATTTTCTTAAGTCTTTCGGGATCATGGGTTTGAGAGGTGAGTGTTTCTCATGATCAAATGGAAGGATGTTTAGCAGTGGCTCAATTCATTAGGGCTCGACGAATTTGCCTTCCAATTATTGTGCCCTTAATATTTATTTGATGTTCATGCTTTGGGGAGTCTTACATTCCCATTCAAAAATGGAAAGATAACTAGTGGGGCCAGACTCTTGAATCATGATGAAATGGACTTGCATTTGTATTTCATCAGTCTTGCAGCTAGTTTCATACTCCTAATCAAGAAGGAAGCTAGTCTGGTGGAAGCCTAATTTGTTGAGGAATTGACCTTCCATTGGGGTTCCAAGTGAAGGCATGCCTTCCTTCAAAATCTTGAAAGTCTCCAAAGGTTGATACTTGTTTCATATCCATTGGGGAGTGGCCAAGTCCAATGTACTAAAGTGGTGAAGATGTATTTTTCTTGTCTAGTGTTTTTCAGACTTTGGAGTTCGAGGAGGTGCTTGTTCTCCTACTCAATAAGTGGAAGGTGATTCAGTGGTGGCACAATTTACCAAATCATGATAACTTAGCCTTCCTAGATGGTGCATCCTATGTGCTTGTCAAAGTTATTGGAAGTCTTCTACTATTATAAAGAAGAAGAACACTTGGTGAAGGTCTGATTTATTGAGGCCTGGCAAATTTTGCTTCCTAGTCAATTGGCATTTCTATACATGACAAGATACTCTAGCAACTCCTAGGGCTATCATTAATGATCATTCCAAAGCTCAATGGCATGGTAGATGGGTTCTTTACATCCCAGGGTTACTGTAGCCCCCTCCATAATGAATGTTTGTACCAAGGCATGGGTGAACACTCCAAATCTATAGGGTCATCTAGCACGACTGTTACAATATTAAGGTTTTACATTTATAATAAACTCACTTTGTGACTTATAGGTTAGCTTAACATAAATAATAAATAAATAGGTTTGTTGTTAGTTTATAAGTTATATGAATTAGTTCGTTTTGGGAAGTTATATTCTCATAGGATTGTTTAGTTACTTGCATGAGAATTTGTAAGGCTTTATATAGCCACATTGGAATCATTGCAAATCATCCAGAAATTAATACATTATTTCTATGTTTTGATACTATGGTGAAAATGGTTTAATCTAGTTATGCTCTACCAAAATCAATATGGTATTAGAGCAATCTAATTCCTGAGCTTGTGTGTTAAAATATGGAGGTTGAAGATGATGTTTTCTATGTATAAAGGAGGCATGTGTGAGAGAGCCATTATTAGGCATGGATACATCCAGTTTTGAAGCACCATTGGAAATAGATTTGAAGGTCATATCTATTTGATGGGTGAATAATATCCAATGTGGGACATTTTTATTAATGTTGGCCAATACAAAAATTATTATGGATGAATTAAATCTTGTAGGGCGTCAAATGTTTAATGCAATTGTTGTAATAAGCCTTCAGAGAAGACATAATTTTTTGGTATACATGTTGAGTAAAATCAAAGTGCTAGAGACATCAGAGTAAGGAGGCATCCATTTTTTTATGATTGGTTATATTCATGCATGCAAGAACAACATAAGAGAATAATTTGCAAAGCATAAGTAGTTGTAATAAGGTGATTTAGGCATAGATTTCACTTGAGGATGAAATTAAAAAAACATTGCAAGGCATTCAACCTATTTTGTTGGGTGTAATAATGTAGTCTGTGTGAGATTTGTTAATGTTAATATATTCAATGAATAGTATTTCATCTACTTCCTAAGGATATATTTGTTGGCATGGAAGAATTGATGCAGTTTTTAAGAACTTTCAACATAAAATTTGATAAGCATTGCAACATATTTTCTTGGCACTGAAGTAGTTTTAAAAGATGTTGAAATCTTCTTGGCATGATAAAAGGCATGAAAGTCATCTGAGTTCAAACATGGAAAATTCAAATGGTTTTTGGTAAGTAAAGATTTAGTTTTTAGGTTTTGTCTATTTTATTAGATCAGGAAATCACTTTGTGGAAATTTTGTTTCGATAAAGAGATAATTATTTCAATTGGTGAGAAGTATTTTAAGAAACACATAAGGAGGAATAAGCAGTTGATTTTTTGAAAGGTGAAGGATAAATATATGATGTGTAGTTAAAATTTTATGTCCTCGTGCATAGTAGAGGAATTGTGAAAAATAGTTTGAAGAGCTCAAGTTAAAAACTATTTTTGCACATGTATTCATGTTTTATAAAAGAGGGGTTATTAGGAAGTTCATAGAAATATGATGTTATACCTTGGATATTTTTATCATATTGTAAAAGGTGCACTTTTGGTGGAATCCAACACCTTGGTTATTTTATTTTATTTTATCATGGCTACATCAAACAATTCTTGTTCTCTTGAAGCCATCCATGCCATGCTTGAAAAATATTTTTGGGACTCACATACTTGTGCTATTGGAGAGAAAAATGAGACATCAAATGAATCAAGCGTAAATATTACACATTGGAGGCAATGGGTAATGGAGGAAGGAGGTCTTTAATTATCACAAGCTAGCTTCTTTCTTAGGGGTGATTCATTGCATGAGAAGCACCTTTTCCATTTGTGTCCCTTCATGGAGCAAGGGGGGCTTGGTAGTGCTTGATAGAGCTTGGCAATTCTTGATAGTGCATGATACTATTTGGTTGTGGAATTTGGAGTTGGTATCAATCCAAAAATGAAGGTGTGTTACTATGGACTTTGGAGTTAGTCTCGGTCTGTAGTTGGTTAGATTTTGTACTCCGAGTAGTTGAGTGAGTCTCGATCATAGTCGAGGTTGGTGATTTATACTATGAGTAGTTGAGTGAGTCTCAATTCACAGTCGAGGTTGGTGATTTGCTTTTGAATAGTTGATTATGTCTCAATTCACAGGTATTATGGAAGTTTGATAGTTAAGAGATCCACTGGTGAGTTCAGTTTGGTGTTTCTTGGGTGAGAGAGGAGAATTGGTGGATAACTGAGTAACTCTCAATCCATCAAAGTTTCCATAAGGTTTGTTGTGATCAACTATTGCAGTGTTCTAAATTTTGTTTAGATTGATGTAATAAGGGGGGAATGTTGGATGTAAACCCTTAAGGGGGGGTGTTAGAATATTAAGATTTTACATTTATAATAAAGTCACTTTGTGACTTAAAGGTTAGTTTAATATAAATAATAAATAAATAGGTTAGTTGTTACTTTATAAGTTATAAGAGTTAATTGGTTTTGGGAAGTTATATTCCCATAGGATTGTTTAGTTGCTTGCATGGGAATTTGGAAGGCTTTATAAAGCCACATTCGACATCATTGTAAATCATCCAAAAATTAATACATTATTTTTATGTTTTGATACTAAGGTGAAAATGGTTTGATCTAGTTATGCTCTACCAAAATTAATAACAACCCATGTGATCATGATGCAAGTAGCATGGTTTCCCTGCAAACATGTTGACAACTCCAAATCCACATCCAATATACAACAGTGATTTGTAATTCTATATATACATGTTCTTAAGGGGTAAAAAGGGTTGGTCACTGAACCAATTTCTAGATTGTAAATTTCTTAGTAGTGTTCTAGGGCATCAAATGATGCAGTCTAATTTGTAAAGTGATGAGATGCATTGTGTTAAGCATATGAAGGCTATTCAAAGATAGATGCATGTAATGGTCTATCTCTAGTGTAGTTTGTAATTATTCAGGAGGGTGTTTGAACCTATTTTCCCATCTTCTCTTACCACATTTTCTAGTACGAATGTAGCAAAGGTTTGAGAAATATGTGATAGTATTATAATTCATTACAAGGATTTGTGATGCTTTTCTTTCCATTCCATGTGGGTTTTTGCAATTATATTTGGATTATTAAGAATGTACATTGCATGAGATGAGATATATGCATTGTATGATGATGCACAATAGATTCTATTTATGTTTTCATTTATGCATCTATTTCCTCTTTACAAATCCATGAATCTATTGCTCAATGGAGTAGACATCAGTTTGATTGGTGAAAGGCCAACTTTTAAAATTATTTAATTCTCTCCTTGGTTAGTTGTAGGAGTAGATTTAGGTTCTATTATGCTTGCATGATTCAGTATTGTAAACTTAACAATATCTTATGCAATTTAGAAACTAAATATTGTTAGAGAATCATGAATGTGTGTTCTTCCCTCTTATCCCTATGTATGCAATGTTAAATGGATTCATCTACTAGCGAAGGATAGTATAGTTGTCATCTTTGGTACAAGATAAGAGAGGATTTTCTTCTGTTTATCAAAGGTTTGATAGGTCTGTATGTACAGCTAGTTTTGAAATGAGCTTAGTGATAGTCATAGGGGTTCATAGCACATTGGGTATATATTCTTAACAACTTAATGTTCAAATTGTTTATGTTGTCAAAAAATTGGGAGCACCCCCCTTGGCCTTGTAAATATGGAAGATGAAGGTGAGTTTACCCACTCACAACAATTGGTCCATTCATGCCACTATCTATTCATAAGTCGTACTCAGTGCCTAAGAATCATGTATCCCTGCCCTTAGGTTATGGTGTTGAGTCTTTAGGATTGCTAGAATTGCATGTTTGAGCACCAACAAAGTTCACATAGTTCTCTATGATCCATGTTTGGTAGACTGATTAAGGACTAGAGTGTTGAACACACCAAGATACTGAGAGGGGGGGTGAATCAGTATCTAAACAAACATCAAATCTTTTGGAGTAGATTAAAACTTAAACATCACAGCATCAACATAAACATGAATGATCAACACAATGCACATCAACACATAACACCAAATATATGTGGAAAACCCAAAAAGGGAAAAACTATGATGAGGATTAACTCACAATATATGAAGCTCAAAATACAACTTTGTTTCAAGGCTACAACCCAAGGAAGCTACTACTCCCTGATGAATGGTTTTAGGGCCACTCCCAAGGAAGCTACAACTCCCTGCATACTTTATTTCAACTCCCTGCATACTTTATTTCAAGGCTATAAGCCAAGAAAGAAACTACTCCCTGAACTAAGAATGAACTCAGAGAAGATCACGGTATGATAGTCCTTCTACTGTATAAAAATTGACATTGAAGCTCACACCTTTGATGATTGTAATTCTGCTTCCTTAGATGATTAGATCTGATACAGTCAAAGTAGGAGGGTCCAATGAAGGACTATCCAACCTTCTAGCCTTAAAAATCTAACATGATCATAATAGAGATGCAATGGAAATATACAACTAACAATAAAATGAAGGAGATATTCAGGAACACGACACAAGATATATCTTGGGAAAACCCTGAAAGGGAAAACCCAACATTCAAAGCTCATTCTTCATTATATTTTTTATCACTGGGAATTGTACCCGTATGCAAGGCTAGAAAAGCTCTGCAATTTCGTGTAACATGGGACTAATTTTAGGTTGTGGGTGCCCTATAATGAAATTAGACCTCCATATTGTGGGTTGGTTTCCTTCAAATGTTCTATTGGAATGTATGTATTCTATTTTGGAAAAAGGAAGAAAGAAACTATATGAAATAAAAATTGTAAAATTCGGTGATGCACCTAAGTTGGATAATAATATGCAATTTGGCTCACAATATAACTTCAGAAATCTTACTTTCACACAATCCAATCTTGGCATAAATATCACAAAATTGATTCTAAGGAAGGCTTGAAAATAGGCTTTCTATGAAGGAAATGGTTTTTCACAACACAAAAGGACTACTTCTAGTTAACACAACCTAAGACCTATGATGATTATATTCTTAATGCTACAAGAAAGAAAGTGAGACAATAATTTTAAAGGTTTAATGGTTAAACACAGAAAAATTTCATCAAATCACTTCAAATAATTAGCACTAAATGGAAAGGTAACTAATTGATCTCAAAAGAACAAAGGAAACACTACAAAAAGACAAAATAGAACCTGTAACATGCCAATCTCTTAATAAAACTATAAAAATGAGCTACAATAATTCTCCAATCTGTCTGAATCAGAATGAGTATCAAGAACTAACTCCATAATGAATGAAGTTTTACAATATATAGAAAAGATAGGTCAAAAAATGACCTATAGACAACTAGAATTTGAACCTCAGTTATCTCAAAATAGCACATGCATAAAATGAAAACTAATTCATGTGTAAGCCCTAAAATCATGCAAAAAACACCTCCAAACTGATGGGAAAAATAATATAATATGTCAAAACTAGTGTTGGTCCATGTACCAATGAAAAGGAGTGTTTGACTCAAGGTGAACTGCTCATATAACTCCTCAATCTGCTCCTCAAACTGCTTCTAACTAAAAGCTCAAACTGATGACTTAATCCCTCTTATCACTCCATGCATAAGTCAAAAATAACTTATATCTTCACCAATCCATGCAATGCAATGGCAAGAATAATATTCAATAAATGAATATTCCATCCAAGTCCTCTTGTGTGCTATAAATGACTTATATTTTTTTTTTAAATAATTTATTTAAGGTATTATTAGAACCATTTGTGTAATTGTCCTAATAATATCTTCAATAAATTATAATATATTTTTCTATTTATAACATAAGTCAAAAAATGTTATATCTCCCTTTGACTATACATCCTTACCATGCAATAAGTCAAAAATACCCTTATTACTCCATGGACAAGTACATTCACAATGTAAAACAATGAACTCTAATAATATGCCCCTACCACCTTGCATGCAAATTTGTCTTCACACTTGTGTCTTCATATGATGATTCCTAAAAAGGCATAAGGAATATTCTGCTTTGGCCATGCAAAGTCTAATGTCGACCTCAAGGTAATGAGCATCATGTTTGACTGAAATAGTCAACATTAGAAGGAAAGGGGTTTTGCATCATTTAAAAAAAAATACAAGGCATTAAGGTATAAGTCTTACCCTTATTTTTACCGACCACCTTTGTCATTTATTACACCCCTTCTATTGGCCACTCCATGTAATAATCACTAGGAAACACATCATTTGATGTTTTGACCTCGGTCGACAAATAGATTTAGTAATGATGTTTGGCATTTTGTGGGTCAAACATGAGAAATAAGAAAGAGGGTTCGAACAAAAATAAAGAAACCCTAATGCTTAATCATTTTTCACTTGTCTTCATCATACCAACCGCCACTCTGCAACTCCATTGCTCTTTAGGGTTTGATTACTCTCCGCATTTTCTCCATCTCCTTGGGCTCTCTATGTTCAAACTTTATAACTTCCTTGCACTTCTTTAAGTGAGAAGATATGATGGCGACTGGTGAATGCTGTGTGTTTTGTTTTATGCTGGTATTTCTTCATTTTCCTGAAGTATTCTTGGCTCTATGGTTGCGGCCATACATTTAGCTCCTTCTGCAGGTTCCTTGATTATATGCATTGTTTCTTTTTGTGTGTTTATCTTGAAACCCTTATAGATGTGAGAAAAAGATAAGAAAGACCTCAAAAAGGAGGCTGCGGGTATGCCATCCTTCTTCCTCTACAATCTTGAGGTAAACGACTGAGTCTTCTTACTTTCTTCAGGCTCTTTCATCACTCTATCTTGAAAAAGATAATGAGGGTTTTGTAAATTTGGTGCATTATGAGCCCTCCTTGCTACAGCCATGCATTTACTTTGCTTTCTGTAGTGCTTATTTCACTAGAAGCCAAAAATGAAATAAGGGTTTCAAGATTTTTGACATAATGATTTCATTCTTTCTACACAGTAACTCTCTTATCACGGCCATGGTAGTATATCCATCTTTGTAGAATTTATTTCATTGTATGATGGAAAAATGGGATAAGGGTTTCAAAAATTTTGAGACAAGGGTTTCATTCTTTTTATGAGGCTTTCACTTCTTGATGAAAGACTATAGGAACTTTCATTTTTTAAAACTAGGTATAGCAAGAAGTTACCCATTACTGCACAACTGAGATATCCATATTTCACCATGTGATAGAAATCTTTAGACTCCTTTCTGTGATGGCAAAAATGTATACCCTTTTGCATGGACTGGACTTTGAATATTCTATTTTGTACACACTGAATTTCTTCTTGTTGGCTATCATCCTTTAAGTGTTGTGCGTATGATGGGAAACCTTCCTCCTAGCTCCATAAAAAATGTTGCATATGGATAGAATTAGATGCCTTTTGATGCTTGATTGTATCATGATTACCTATTTATATGGAACTGCTTTAGTCCTTCCTCATTACAAAGTATGAATATTTGAACAATGTGGCATCAAGTCTGAATATCCTATAGCATATAGATTTCTTTTATCAACTGCTTTTTGAATGTTGAGGTTAGCTTATTTGTATCTACTTTTATAATACATGGCATTGTAATAGCATTTGTCCACATTGTATTTCTTTAACAATTAGTCATTCATGGCTTTTTGATCTCATCTTACACAGTAATTATGAAAATACTTCTAGATTTTAAATCATGATATGTTTGGATATCATCCATTTCAATGGTGAAAACACCTCATGAGCAGTTTTACATTTTATTTACAATAGAGAGTGGTAAATATTTGTCCTATTTTCATTGGCCTGGACTAGGCTTTAAACTGTTGAAGTTGATGATGTTTAGAGTTGAATGATTGATGCCTCATGTGTGACTGTGGGATCACTGTTGTCTTCATTATCTTTTGGCTATGGCATTCTTTAGAGACTACTCCTAATTGTCTTTGTGCATGCTCACTGCTCCTCCTGTAGCATACATATCATGTCTTTGATCTCCTCTTTCAATCCTTTATCATGGAAAATGTTTGTCATAACTGTGTCATTTAGAAACAATGGCATATGAGATAATGACTACTTGTCTTGTGCTTCTGACAACATCATCACTGTGGCATTTAGCATATCATGTCTTTCTACTGTTTCTCCTCCATCATTGATGTGGTATTCACTTTTGAGATTGTTCTACTCCTGTTGATAGACATGGAAGTTGTGATATATTTCTGACTGTAATTGCTTGCACAAGCCACTTCATGATCACTATCATGACTATTCATAGTAAATGTGACTGCACTTGTTTAACCTTTTGCAAGGTATCTCTCTTTGTGGTGTTTGCTAACTGTAGCATGATGTCTTTTCACTATTCCAAGGCATGTGATAAGGCTTGTTTCTCTAATACAATGATGATATTATGATCATGCCATGACTTCCATGTGTCACTTAACTATCTGAATGTTGAACATTTGATTATATTGGGACTGTGGCAGCTACCTGGGAGTATAGGCTTTCTATTGATGACCTAATCATATGGAATTTTGACTTGGTTGTTTCATCTTGAATGCTATAACATAGCTATTCCACATATATTGGTTCATGATATTGATCATCCTATAGATGCCTGGATAATGTATTTGTTTGAGACAACTGTCCTGGTTACAAACACATGACTACTCCTCTATGCATGATGAATGTTTACTGAACTATGACTGTCCTATGCATTTGCTGATGGCTGTACTTATATCTATTCATTCTTCTATCATTTCTTAAGTCTAATTTTGCAAATGTGACCTAAAACATGACAAAAAAATGTATTCTGATAATGATATGGAAAAGATAAAAATACCTTCCGTGACTGTAACTTGATTTCTACACTTTGTCAACCTGACTCAGTCATGTTAATCTGATTTGCTCCAATCAGCTGTAATAATGTCATGATGACATAACTTTTCTGCAAGTTGATTAGATAATGCATAATGTAGCTTGGAATGATGCATCCTATCTTTTCTGATACTCTTTTCAAATGAAAAGAAAACATGCTAGGCTCAAACCCTTGTGGGAGCCACATTTAATATACTTGTCCTATACCTGCATAGTGAACAAACAAGTTAGCATAAAAATATACCTGATAGTATTGATTGATCTTCTTCATGATTTCTTCCTAATTTGTGTCATATATCAAATTTGATCCCTCATATGAATGCATGATGTGATAAGTAGATGTATATGTTTGATAAAAGCATGTGATGTCCTATACCTACACAGTGAACAAACAAGTTAGCATAAAAATATACCTGATAGTATTGATTGATCTTCTTCATGATTTCTTCCTAATTTGTGTCATATATCTAATTTGATCCCTCATAAGAATGCATGATGTGATAAGTAGATGTATCTGTTTGATAAAAGCATGTGATAACTTAAAACATCTAAAGCGCTAACAAGGTTGTCTCTAAAATTTTACGGGTTCAACTGATGATGGAGCTGAAAATAAAGGCTGAAGACTGAAGACCAGCTTCGACAAAAAACCTTCTTACTCAAGCAATGATGGATGTTTCATTTTGTCATGTGTTCATTTCTTTTCTTTTATCAAATAGATATAGAGCTTGCATGTCTGCAATTGCTCAGTCTAGTTACTCCCATGGCTTATGTGGGACACATTTGAACACTTCTTTTAAGCATGATCAATTAATTTCTCTTATGCATATGATGTATATGTAATTCTTTTTCAATCAATGCATGAGATAAAGTAACAGATACTTGAATGTATGTTCAAAACATGACATGAAATAACAATTCAATACAAATATATTTCTTTCTTTTATCCAAAATTGATTAAATGAATAATCAATCTAACTTATAACTCCTAAAAGATAACATGATGCAAAACAACTATATTTCTTGAATGACTGATACCTTGGCAATTCTATTCTCTTGTCATGATAACTCATCAGTGTTGATTAGACTGATGGGCTATCCTGTTAACTGAATCTCTTTCTCTGCTCTTGTCAAGATATCAACCTGTTCAAAAGATGCATAACTTGAAGTTTTCTTTTATACCTTCTAAACAATTACACTTAGGTCAAACTAATTTTAAGTGTGAAAAAAAAATTAGTAACAATATTATAATCTCAAACACCATTGCATATGCCTCTAGGGATTTTCAGATGCTAGGCCATAGCCCAGGGTTTAAAAATGATTCATACATCACATATCCATGTCTTCTTTCTTCTCCTTCTCCATTTTATGCTTTGTACCTTCTTCTACTTTCTACTCTACTTTTTATTCTACTATTCCTTAGGATCAAAACAACTTATCATGTTTCTTCATATCTTCACACACTTAATCATCCTCCACAAGCCTTCATAACATTATCAAGTCAGCCTAATTGCAATGGCTAGTATGAAATGTGTAGACACAGATAGGTCAGACCTAAACATAAGGTATTGCTCCACAAATGCATGAAACTTAGTGCGGATCTCCATGAAGGTTAGCTAGGTCCTAAATTACCTTGAATGATGTTACTTTAGGCTCCACAAATCACGGAATTGCTCCTCACTTGTCCTTTAGGCTCCAACTAAACACTAACTGCTCTACTCTATGAAAAGAGGTAATCTTCTAATAGCGATATCTCTCCAGAAATGAACCCAAATGATCTAAATTTTGGATATGATGAAGATGATGATATGTAGATGTTATGTCCTACTCTATAGCTTCTAATATATAAATGCGGTAAATTGTGGTACTCTCCAATGTCGCCCTCCCTGGTACTCTCCAACTCATCATTAATTATCCCAATTGATTTGAGTGTTTTGAGATGCTCTTGCATCAAACTCTCAGGGTTAATTGAAATGTCAGCCTCTTCACTTTGGTTTGTATTATACCAAAATCCATGTGATCCCTTACAATAAGCTCGATGGTCTACTTGCAAGCCTTGCACTGCCTCAATGATTAATAGTCTGAGCAAGTCTTCTTCTAGGTTCAGCGGTCTACTTGGAAGCATTGTACTACCTCAATGATCATTGATCTGAGCAAGTCTTCTTTGCAAACTACCTCAATTTATTCATGTTCTGGTGGTCTAGGTTCAGCGGTCTACTTGCAAGCCTTGCATTGCCTCAATGATCGACGATCTAAGCAAGTCTTCTTCAAAAGATGCCTCAATTTCTTCATGTTTTGATAGTCTAGGTTCAACAGTCTACTTTCAAGCCTTGAACTACCTCAATGATCCATGATTTGAGCAAGTCTTCTCCACAAGCTACCTCAATTTCTTCATGTTCCGGTGGTCTAGGTTTAGTCCAGCCTACTTGTAAGCCTTGCACTACCTCAAAAATTGGTGATCTGAGCAAGTCATCTCTACAAGCTGCCTCAAGTTCTTCACTTGGTGGTCTTGGTTCGGCAGTCTAGCTACAATTTTGCAACTACCTCTCAGTTTGGCGGCGGTCTATTGTCAAATACTTGTAGGTTACCTCAATACTAATATCTACTTCAATCAATTAAGATTCAATCAATACATACATGCATCCTCTAGAACAATCATGTTACTTCCTTGATTTAGTCCATACACGCTTGAATTATCTCCATAACACCTTCTAATCTCTAGTTTCAAATACAATTTCCTCCACATACATCAAAATTTTATAGTTTCTTCTCTATACATACTGCTCCTATACTTCTCTCTATTTATTTATCCATATTTCCTTTACTCTGGTACACAAACTTTCTCTTCCAGTAGAATATCTTGTCATTCCTCTTTTCTCTACAATATGAACTTCCTTTTCCTGTTATGCTTCACACATGTTCACACAAACTTTCTCTTGCACTGGTTTCTTAGATGATTAGTCTACAACAAAATTCTCCTTAAGATCAAAGTCTCTCCCTCTTTGGGTCTCTCTGTTGAACATGATGATTCAATAGGTTCTTCTCCCTCTTCTACATAAACTGCTTCTACATTATCTGTTGCTTCTCCTTCATTAGCTTCTTCGGTAATATCCTCTTGACGAAATTCACTGCTTGATTCTTTTCACCTCTAAACTTGAAAACAAATTTCTCTTCTAGAAAATCCTCTTTCATTCCTCTGGTATCCTTCATTTTGATAATAATGATGACTCCTCTCATTTCTCCCTCTGTAGTTTGAATTACTATTCTTGTTCTATGCCACATACGGTCTTGTCTTTCTACATCCTATTCCATATCCTTCTTTCCCTCCAACACATGAATACTTCAATATATATAACCTTCTTACTATATAAGTAACACATCTCCATTCCAGTCCATCAATCCATCCATAATCCTTTTGTATACAACCTGTCATAGGATTTCTCCTCCATATTTTGTCCCAACACATCTTTTTAGCATGATTCCTTAATCCACAAAACCTACAAGGTATAGAAACATAGTTCCTTTTCATGTCCATGTCTATTACAATAAGAACAATACATACCTTTTCTTCCCTGATTTAGTTTGTTTGAACTTGTAACAACATCTTTACCTCTTATATATCCAAGGCCTTCATTTCTTGATCTAATTACCAGTTCAATAAGTTCTGCAATTCCTTGCTGACACTTTCCCAATCCTTTTCCTTCATATCCCATTCTTTGCATGATTTTGAAACCAATACTATCACTAACAATTGTAGGTTTAGTTACACTGTTATCTTTAATCTCACTTTCTAAGGAAGCTTCTGCAACATCACACAAATCATTAGTATTACAAGAAATATCATAATATTTAGGCTTAGATCTCAAACTATCATTCTCTTCCTTGCATGCTACAAGTGATTGCTCTAACTGATTAACCTATTCTTTCAATCTAGATATTTCACTCATTTGTAGACTATTCTCTCTTTCCAACTCTTCCAAATTTTCCTCTAGATCTCTATTCCTCTTTTCCACCTTCCAAAACAACTTGAATCCTTCTTCCAATTTTTTAAAATTCTTTTCGACATACTCAAACAAGTTTATCTCTTCTTCTAATTCTTCATTCCTCCTCTTTACATTTTCTAATTCTTCTTAAAGAGTATCATATTTGTCTTCTCCTAGTTCTCTTATGCTCTCCATCAACTCTGAATTACACCTTTTAATTTCACACAATTCTTCTTCTAGAATATCCCTTTCACATATTAGGTTTTCATTTTCTTTCTTTATCCTTTTCCCAATCTTTCCCATTGAAACAAATCAGATAAACAACTTAGTATGAAAATCATACTTGGATCTTTCTTGCCTTGATCTTTCTTCTGTCGTGATACTTGTTACACTTTAGGGTTTCTCACTTTCTTCTAGAACTTTCATCTTCCCAACAGATTCACCACCTTCCTAGCAGATTCATAACCAACTAATAGATTCACAACTAGCTCTAATACCACTTGATGCAGTCAAGGTAGGAGGGTCCAATGAAGGATTGTACAACCTTGCAACCTTAAACAACTAACAACATGGTCATAACAAAGATACAATGGAAACATACAACTAACAATAGAATGAAAGAGATCTTCAAGAACACATGACACAAGATATATCCTGGGAAAACCCAGCATTCAAAGATTATTTTTCATTATATTATAAGTTTAAATGCCATTAAAGATGCCTCTAGGGATTTTTAGATGCAAGGCTATAGCCTAGGGTTTACAAATGATTCATACATCACATCTTCATGTCTTATTTCTTCTCCTTCTTTTCCATTCTCTGCTTTCTACCTTCTTCTGCTCTCTACTCTACTTTTTGTTCTACTATTCCTTTGGATTAAAACAACTTATCTTCTTTCTTCATATCTTCACACAATTGATCACCCCCTTGAAACAATCCTTTTTTTTGTCATTTATATCCTCCACAAGCCTTCATAACATTATCAAGTTGGCCTAATTGCAATGGCTAGTATGAAACGTGTAGACACATATAGCTCAGACCTAAACATAAGGTATTGCTCCACAAATGTATGAAACTCGGTGTGGATCTTCATGAAGGTTAGCTAGGTCCTACATTACCTTGAATGATGTTTCTTTAGGCTCTGCAAGTCCTTTAGGTTCCAACTAAACATTGACTACTCTACGAAAATCGGTAATCTTCTGATAGCGATATCTCTCTAAAAATGAATCCAAATGATCTAAATTTTGGATATGAAGAAGATGATGATATGTAGATGTTAAGTCCTACTCCACAACTTCTAATATGTAAATGTGGTAAATGTGGTACTCTCCAATGTCACTTTCCCTGGAACTCTGCAACTCATCATTAACTGCCCCAATTCATTTGAATGCTCCCAGACACTCCTACATCAGGATCAATTAGGTACACTCTTTACTTTACTCTTGTCACAAAAATTTCTTCAAGATGAATCAAGATATCTTCTACAACTTCTACTCTTTCTCCTTCAGTCGCACATCACAATGCATATAACATTCATTCTATGCTCTTCACATCCTTTTGTTTTTCATTTTTTGCAACCATACCTCACCTAGACCAACTAGGTTTACAATATATACATGACATTACATTGATGTCATTTTAGGTCAGCCAATACAACAATGATATTACATTTTACAGGTTAGCCCGAGGCCATACACTATGAAATATGCATAGGGCAAGCCCTATCATGAACTACACGCAACTCGAGAAGCAAATATATGTCTTGTGGTTCCCAATTCATGCTTAGTCTAGTCCTAAACAACACTCACAACATCATTATTCAAGGAATAACACTTACACATTACACAAATTTGAATTAGGTCACCTTTAAGCAAGAACCCATGAAATATGTAGCATATTGGCCTTCACAATCTTGGCGCTATCATGAATGATTAAACATTGCTTGTTCTTTTTCTAGATAAGTTGGCAGGACCTATACAACATCTCCAAACCTTCCTTGATCTCTTCACAACAAAAACTTTGCGGCACATACCTTCAACAATCTTCATCTTGCCAGGTAGAAGCATATCCTGACAATATCATCATTCCAGACCACAACCAATTCTCCAGAGAGAGTACAAAACTACCTTATGGAGAAATAGGAGACAACAATGTAAGAATGTCAAGACCATCTACCATTAGTATATGTATCATTTCATACCATAACAATCTAGTGCACATCATCAACATATCCAAGATGACTTCAATAACAACAACTCTTCACAGCCTAACTTGAAATCATTTTGTGGTACTGGAAACAAGATGTATCTTCATGATCTTCAAACCTGAAACATTTTGAGACATGTAAAATGTCCACAACAATATATATATCTTATCAGTGTAGTTGTCAATAGGTGCAAGTACTCAAGCATTTATCTTGAGAGTAATTAGGCATCCTAAACTATGTGTAACACAACTGTCATTTGAAAACTAAGCTTGTGGACCTCCAAAACATTTGATATTTCAAAGAGACTTACAATGGACATCCCTAAACATGTCTACCAAACTACATGATCAAACATTCACATCCGAAGGAATGCGGAGTGTTACATCAAGCCATAACACAAATTGAAATGTTGTTGCTTATAACTTTTACTGCTAAAGGTTAGATGATCTGAAACTTTGAATATACCATCTTCACAAAATGATGAACTTATCTTTTGAACCACATACAGTCATATCTATCATTGCAAAGGAATGCAGAGCTTTTCATTCATCCTTCATCATCACACTATGTTGCCAGAGCACAGTCTGAAACTTTCTGACTTGTAGGTTCCACTGTGGAGGAGAAAATGATCTAAAATTTTGGATTTAGCACCTTTACATCATATTTAACTTATTTTTTGAATTGCATAACCATAGCTTCAAATGTCGAGGAATGTGGAGCATTTTACCAAACAGTCTTTCATGCAACTCTTTGTGGCAAAAAACTTCACCAACTTCCAGAGGCCAAAACCTTCATGTAACAACACATGCATCCTTGGAAACAACATTAAGAATCATACAACATGCCACAAGTCCTCAGCAACATCATCTCATCCTTAGCATAGCTCAATGCATCATAATGTATCTTAGTGCTTCTAATTCCCATCTTATCATTCATCTTAGTGCTTATAATTCTCATCTTATCATTCATCTTAGTGCTTCTAATTCTCATCTTAATATTACACCATTCATCTTAGTGCTTCTTATTCCTTTCTTAATATGTCATCATTAAATCATCTTTGTTGACCATAACCATACTAACCAAAGTCAAGGGAATGAAATCCAACCATGAACATCAATGCATCTCACTGCTTTGCAAACTATAAGTATTCTTAAGATAACTTGTCTTGACATTGATTAGGACATGACATCCAACCATGAACATCAGAAACCCACTATGAACATTAAGAACATCATTGAATATGAGAAACCATGAATATCGGTATTATCATTGTATCTTACTGCATCATTGTATCTCACTTGGTATATCATCATCACAAACTAAGTGTTGACCTCACTCTAAGTGTTGTCATCTCTCTCTAAGTGTTGACATCAATGACAACGCAATGACAACACATATTACCAACATAGAGGTCTTGCCTCCATTACATGATAAAGTGTACAATTGATTCATTAGCCTCGTACTTAACAAATATGAATTCTTGAGTTTGTACTTTGACTAATTTGTTCATATGAAATGTGGCAATGAACTAAGTAATGAGTTGTTAAAAGGAGAAAATTGATGCATTTGGGAGATAGTAATACCAATCTAGAGAAATATCTTTCAAGATTTTTTTTAAATATATTTCTACCATCCCATCCAAAGGAAGGAGTTGCAACACTAATGTAGAGTAAATCTTGATGTGTGATTTGGGATCTCACACTTTTTTGTATTTGGGAAACTCAAGGAGGGAATGGGATAGCATGATGTTGAAAATATTGAGATATAGAGGTTTCTTAAGATGTTCAAGGTACTTCCTCAAAAAATGGTTATGTGTAATGGGAGTTGTTGGTACCCTGAGAGTGTTAGATGGTTAGGTAATATTATATTTAGGTTTGAAAAACTAGGGTGGATAATTTGAGATTGATTTAATATGACAAGTTTCCCACCAAATTGATTAAAATTTTCCATATTGAATGACGAGGGCAAGGAGGAATGAATACCTTGTTAATCATATTACATGTGTAGAAGTTAACATGGGGAGAGTTCTCATACCCCTCATTTTTATTCAATTTTCTATATAGTTGAGGGGTTGGTGCAAGGATAGTACCTCCAAGACCTTAGTCTTTCAATTGCTTAAGTAGAGTATGTGTTTGTTTCCTAGCACTTCCAACTTCAAGAGTCATGATTTGTTAGACCAGGGTGGCTATAAGCACTTCAAGGGTGGCTTCTCATTTGTTTTTTATTTTTTAACTAGGAGGTGGGTTTTTTCCAACATGTAAGGGTTGAGTATCCCCATTGGTTCTTTCTTTAAGATAGATTTTTAGTAGCCCTTATTGTGCTATAGTTTGTTTATTTTGAAAATCTATATTAGTGAACTTGTTGTCAATTCAGGTGGTTGTCATCTCTATATTTTGTTATGTGATGTAGACGCATCCTAGGTTATAGAGCAATCTTGCATCAACCAAAAATATTTGCATTCCTTTTGTTTTACTTCATTTTCCAGTTCATTTCAGTGTAGATAGTCAAAAGTAGCTTCAACATTTTCTACCATATTTTGCCACTTTATCATATCATCTCTTGCAGATTAGGACTTAGCATCTAGACATCATCATGCACAATATATCCAAAATTCAGCTCATTTGGATTAGTCATCAGAGAGATACCACTATCAGTAGATCGCTTAGTTTCACAAAACAAAACATTCAAAATAGTCAAAGGAAGGAGAAAGTTTCTAGAGTACTTCTATGACTTGTGGAGATAAATGAAACATCATTCAAGGTTTTTTGAGGCATGGCTAACCTTCCTTGAAATCCACACATTGTTTCATTCATCTGCGGAGGAGTACCAGTTACTTAACACTGACCTATCTATTTTCACATGTTACACCTTCATTGGAGAATGTAACTTTATCCTTGGCTGATGCAGAGGAATCTAGGATCTTGAAGATGATCTATAATCATGTATTTGATGCATAGAAAGGTAGTAAACATAGTTATCATAGTTCATGAGATAAATAGTTTGGATTCTTTTCTAAGAGGCACTTCATTACCATATCTTTCTATTCTGTAATCAGGCATGTGAGCCCAATTCTGTAAGGCTGCATGTTGTTAGCATGTTTGCATTTTGAATATTTGATATATTGAGCATTTGATTCATTCTTTGCATTCTATATTGCAGTTGCTTCCATTGTGTTTACTCTTGCTGCACAGCCTGGATAGTTCACTCTATGGACCCTCTGATCGTGAGTGCACCATTATGGGACATGGACTTGTTAGTGAAATGCTAATCAAACATGCACTTAGTACATTCTACCCTGATCTAGGTTTTGTTGGAGCATAGTATCTTAGATTTAGACTAGTTCTTTGGAAGTGATAAATCCATGTTCCTTCTATCACCCACCATCCCATTTGATGTGCTCATAATCATACCTATTTGAAATAGGTGTCATGGGACTAATAGGGACATATCAACTAAATGATAGAGGGCTAGTTTCATGTAGGAAACCATGTCCCTATTGTGTTATCAATACTAACATATTGAAGGGTATCATGGGTATCATAGAATAAAATGGGATGAAAAGGAAGGAAACTAAAAATGATGAAAAGAAAGATGGAAATGAAAGAGCTTTCTTAGAAATATTTTCTCTTCACATCAAGTTCATAAAATTATGTGATATTCTAGATCTACTCGCCACTATAGTGAATAAGGTGGACCTAGAATGACACATGCACTACACCCTTGCTAATGCAATGGATCAAATTACTCCTACTCCTCTAAGGAAAACCAACTAAGCAATGGAGAATTTGATATATCATTCTCCTCACATAGAAATAGTCTCACAGATAATGGTTCATCAATAAGCTCAATGAGTCCATCAACAAAACACTCTCTTGTGTAGGACTCTTCTCTTATCTATACCTTTGTTCATTATCTTCTCAAATTTTCCTACCTTTGTTCGTTAACTTCTCAAATATTCCTAAGAACAAGTTGCTTCTCCTAAATTTCATGCAAAACTACCTTAATCTAGTCGTCTTTGATCCTTACACACATTTGGAAACTTAATACAATAATTTCAATGTGTTTAGATGATTGCTTGCTTTGCTTGATGGTTGGTTTAACATTTTTTGAATGCCTCATGATGATATCAAGGGTTTCTTTCTTTTTTTCTTTACATTTTTTGAATTTTGAGAGATTTTAACTAAATGTATTAATCTAAATGCATGCATAAAATAACTTATTCTACTTCTTTCTTTTTTATATTCTATGAAACCAAAGTGTGAGCTAATTAACTATGTGCAACTAATTACTTATATATGAACTTGCATGCAACATATATTATGTTTTCAGAGATTTCAATTTTGAGAAAATATTTCAAATAAATTCTAATCTATTTGTAAGATTTGAAAAGAAATTTAAATATAACTCTACCCAAGGAAGTAAATTTTAGACTAACTAAGAAACAACAATGAATTGTTATAATCCCTAGAAAAATTTAAGTGATCTAATTACTAAAATAAATGAAACTTTGAGTGAAGATGCTTTTAAAACTAAAGAATGCAATAAAGATTTGAAGCTTCTTTCTAACCACTATGATTGAAGTCATCAAAGAATCCAGATTAGTCAGTAGTGTCTTCTCCTATTACAACCTTGGAGTACTCTACTTGATGGAAAGGGAAGATCTAAATTGGGAGTTATTTTGAAGGAAGGAAAACTTTAGAAGACTTTAGTACTGTATGGGTGAGGCTAGAGGCTAACTATGGGGATTTTAGATTGGGATTTACAAAGAAGATTACAATCTTCTAAAGGTGATCTCATTTGTAGAGGAAGGGATGCATAACTTCTAGCAAAGACTTGCAAAGGTAGCCGAAATCCTCCTATTCTATTACCAATGAAAATATCTTCTTCCAAATTGCTCAAAGATTTTATATTTAAAAATTCTCCTCCTTATGAATGAGGGAATGATGGTTTAAATAAGAAAAGAGAAGAGAAAATCAAGAGGAAAAATGTCTAGCTAAGGATAAGAATGAAAGATAGAAAGAAAATATGGCATCCACAACTCAAAAACTATTGATTAGAAGGAAAATTAGAGAAAAAATAGACAAATTAGAGAGACTCATATGCTTGCCAACATATGATAGGGTCACATGTGTTAGATGGTGTTTCACCTCTCTTACTAGGGCAAGTTATCTGAGAAACACTACAATTTAACATGGGTTTCTCAAGGGACCCTAAGGTGTCTCAAGTGCCTCTACAACTCAAGGGATGTGATAAAAGATATGGAAGGTGAGAAGACAAGACAAGCCAAGAGGGTAGCTAACAAGGGTGAAGAACAAACAAAGGAGGGTGCTAATGCACTAGAAAGGCTTCCATCAATACAAAAAAGTTGTAAAGAGAAATGCACATGCTATGTGGGTCATGAGCTAGACTATGAAATCATCATTGGACTTGTATGTCAACACATGCAATTTTTGGTGCTTGCAATGGAAAATGTTTGATTTTCTTATATTTGGTTGTGTAACTATCCAAAACCATTTTTTGATGTGTTCAGACTTTTGAGCAAACACACTATCAAATGATTTTTTTAATTTCTAAATAGTGAAAAATAAGTGTCGTACAAATAGGTTGATTTGTTCATTTTATTTTTTATTTTTAATTACTTTACTGTCATTCTGTACAATTTTAATTTATAACTCCTAGAATAGAATTAGAAGAAATGCCAACAAAATAACAAGAGAGACATAGAATTATTTATTGATTGGGTAATCTAAAACAAAATGATTCTTATTATAAATTTTATGTTAAATGGAAAGGGATGCATATAAATAAAGTGGCATTGCCTTTGTAGTTGAGGTCATGGTCAACATAGATACATTGTGTGGATTTTAGAAAATGATGACCAATATGAAGTAGAGTATGGAGGATAGAGATGAAGACTGTTGGAATATATGCTCCAACATTAATAAATGTAATAGTGAGTTGTGCAGGTAGACATCTTGCCTATATGTGATATTAACAATTTGTTAGATGTAGGTGAATAAGCAATTAGATGCTATAATCGTGTCAATAGTTGTTAGTGTGTTGTCAATTAGTTGAGTTAGGTGTCAAGAATAGATCCACTTTTGCAAGACTTTGTTATGAGTTTGTAATATCTATAAATTGTAACTTTTATTTGTTGAATCAATGAGGAATGCAGATGTTCTATTTTCTATTTTAGTATCAGAGCTAGACTGGGCATGGCTCCTTCATAGGAATGCCCAAGTAAATGAGAGGTCTATGAGTGGTGTGTAGATGCCTAGATTTTTAAAGACTTTTTGCAAGGAACGATGTACTAGAGGATAGATAGATGTTCAAAAGTCTAAGATGCTTGTGGGTCAGAGAAACTATACCTCATTGTGGTTATGAGACATGCACATGAGGATTGATGTCCAATAGTTTAGGGCAGATCCAAAATTTTGAAGTTTAGCATCATACATTTATGAGGGTAATGAGACACTTCATGTGCAAATGGTATCAATGATGTTGGGAACTTGGATTGTAGCTGGGAGACTATACCTGGAATAGGGATCAACTTGAAGAACTATTATTGGTCCAAGAACTATTTTCAAAGAGCAATGTTTGAACAATTTATTTTCTGGTTTTGATGTTGTTAGTTAGTTTAGTGTTCTAGCATTAAGAGGGGGTGTTGGAATATATGCTCCAACATTAATAATTGTAACAGTGAGCTATTGTGCATGTAGACAACTTGCCTATATGTGTTGTTAACAATTTATTAGATGTAGGTGTAAGAGCAATGCGATGTTGTAGTTGTGTCAATAGCTGTTAGTGTGTTGTTAATTAGTTGAGTTAGGTGTCAAGTGTAGATCGACTTTTGTAGGACTTTGTTATGAGTTTGTAATCTCTATAAATTGTAACCTTTATTTGTTGAATCAATGAGGAATGCAACTGTTCTAATTTCTATTTAAGACAAGGGATCGTCTAAGTTAGAAATGTCTCAAAAGTTATCATTTGTGCCCAAATAAAACACTTTATTAACAAATGTTTAAAAATATGAATTAAATTATATATTAACAAAATTATAAATAGAATTTGCTTAGAAAATATCACAAATGATTAGAATATATTATCTAAAAATTCTTTAAGATTTAGTTTCTATAATTAAGAGAACAAAAAATAAGAAGAAGATTTGCTTGACCCACTTAAGCCAAAAAGTGAGATAGACATTTGTTCGACCATCCATTTATAGCCATTTTTGTCAAACACTATATATAAATATTTAAGTGAGATGGACATTTATTCTACCACCCATTTATAGTCATTTTGGTCAAACACTGTATATAAATATTTATCCTCATAGCCCATTTGATAACAATCTTTGGATGTTGTTACTATCTATCTAACTATCTATCTATATATATGAAAATAATGAAATCTTATTAATTTGTATGTTGATTTTCATGTGAAAATTGAGTGTATAACTCTAATATTATGTAATAAGGTTGTATAATATATTATAACTACCTTATTATATGAATATTTAATTTTGTTTATATTTTCTCTTTCTTTAAGTTGCCATCTAGGGCGTAAATTTGATGGCTACATGACAGTATTTAGGCATTTTTATCATAAAATACGATCAAAATTTTTAAAAGATTGTATCATATGAAAGGAAAGATTTTAGATAGACTCTCACAATTTTATATAATTTTATTTATACTAAAGGGAAGTTTAAATGGATAATCACCATATAAAATTAAAATTGCTTGACAGGAAAGGTCGACCATCAAATTTAAGCCCTATTACCATCCATGTTGTCCTTTGGAAAATTATCCCCTTTAAAAGTCATCCCAATGGTCCAGAAACTTGGTAGAACATAGTGGAAAGCAAATGTTATAGTAACTGCACCAGAGTCCACTTAAGGTTGGGGAACACCACCAGATATGCTGCCACATTAAAAGTAAAACCTCACCACCAAAACACAACACACTCCACTTAAGGTTGGGGAACACCACCAGATATGCTGCCACATTAAAAGTAAAACCTCACCACCAAAACACAACACACTTCACTTAAGGTTGGGGAACACCACCAGATATGCTGCCACATTAAAAGTAAAACCTCACCACCAACACACTCCACTTAAGGTTGGGGAGCACCACCACATATGTTGCCGAATGGAATGTCACAACGAATAACACCACAATAGCTTCAAGTATGGCCACAAGCCACCACGAATGCCGAATCGACACCACACAACGACACCGCAGAGATGTTTCAGAGAAAGTCGCCACAGTCATACCAACCACAAGCAAGCAAAAAAATCTATCATGTATGTGACAAAGAATAAGCAACGGTGTCACCCCTAACAGCACTCTCTTCCTCATTCAAACCTCGAGGTCCGTGTAGAAGAAGAAGCGTGGTGTTTTGATTTGTCAGGTAGAAGATGGAGCGTCTGCTACACTTTGCTTATCCAATTTTTCCATTCTTTTTTCAGTACCACCTATTCCTGAATCGATGCAATAAATTTATTTAAATCTATATCTTTCTTCCCTTTAAATTTAAAGAAATATATTATCTAAATGAATCCCATGCAATATATTTGTTTAACTCTATATCTTTTTTCCCTTTAAATTCAAATGTATTCAAGCGACAAATATTCCTTTACATGTCTCACCTTTAAATTTAAATGCCCTCCACGCGACCTATTCTTTTATATGAAAACCTGTAAAATTCTACATGCCTCATAAATGGTTCTTAGTGTCTCTGTGATCAACATTATCAAACTAGAAAGTTTCGTCTCTTTTTTATAACACAAAATGGCCTATCACACCTCCTGTATGTTCTCTCTTGACAAAGTAATGAGTTTGGTGTGTTCATGTATTTGGCCAAGCCATTCAATGCGTTTTTCCTTAATTGTTATGGGGATCGGCAACATAAGGTCTATATTCATTCCATAGAACTTGGACTCATTTTACACCGTCCACTATTAACAAGTTTGGCATGCTTTGTGCATGTTCTGTCTTGAGAAAGTAACATGTTCTGTCTTTACATCAAAACAGATATCTTTAAAATATTCAGAAGCTGAAACGTGAGTTCCATGGGCGTCCTTTGTATGAGCTGGAAAGTGTATAGCGAGCTGTTTTAATATTTCTGTGGAGAATGTAAACGGTGTGCCATTCTGTGTGAATATTATTTTGAATTGCATGGGGGCACTGTCTTTATATGGTTGACGAGCACACTGTCCTTACATGGTTGTGCAAAGATTCTTTTAATGTATTATAGTTATAAGAGTTGCGCTATTGTTAAGAAGCTTCCGCAATCGCCTGTATTGCTGGCTTTTTATGATTTCATGGTGTGCTTTTACACAGCTAGAATCGATATAACCTTATTATGGTATTTTTAGACTCCTACCCAAGCATCTCCCTTGCCCTGCACAATGTTTGTTACGGATGCTGAGCTGATTTAATATTATATGGCTTCGTCAGACATCTAATTGGTATTATGCCTAGTTTTCTATGGCTGTGCAACGATTTTATTTGTGGCGAATACAAAGGGAAAAGTATACCCCATATGTTATTGTGAAAAGATTTTCTCAAGATTTTAAGAATTTTTTATAGTTCTAACAAGGTTTATACAATCCCCTAAAACATCTCAATTAAATAATGATACATCTAATTATGGAGAGAATCTTATTGGACTACAAATTCTCTAGATTTATAATGAATGAAAGACACAAAACCAAGACCAAACATACATCCTTTGACACCCAAGAATATGTTGAACTAGACAAAACACCTATACAAATTTTGCCCCAGGCACAAATACAACATACAAGTCTAAAAATTGGTCAAAGATATGTTCTTTAAAGAACACATATTTATAACAATTCATTCTACTCAAGATCACTTCAAAAAATGACAAGTGTAAAATCCTAAGCACAACAAACTATAACTCACAAGTGTATTTGATTTTCACTGTGAAGGTAGGCGGAGATTGTCTTGGGATATGATTCTACATGAACATGGGAGAAATCTTGTTCAAATGTGTAAATAAGCCATGCATAACATCAATCTTCATTAGATAATGGAACAAATTAAATGTTTGGACTATGGTCACCCATGCTTAAAGATTAAAATTTAAATTGTTTATTTCACAAGGCATGAGCTATATCACTTTTTAATATTTCCTAGAAACTTGCACATGGCACAAGACTCAACAATACTAGATTTTTCCCAATAGGTCACTACCATGTTGTTGACCGCACTACAAAATCACTCAATTTTAGGGCTCTACTGAGCTATTAAACCTCAACTTCTCACTTGTGAAAATCTAGTATTGTTGAGTCTTTTTTACCATACTACAAAATTGCCCTATTTTAGGGCTCTACAGTGCTATTAAACCACAACTGCTCACCTGTGCACTTGCCTTTTATATCATTCTATGAGGTGCACATAAAACTCTAGTCTTATGGTACTTAGCTCTTTGAAAAACTATGGGCATAAAACCTTTGATAAACCCTTTAAACAATGGCACCCAAATCAACAATTATGGCCTAAATATGGTTGGTAAAATCATTCACCTTTCATTCCATCATTTGGTTGGTATGATAGTATTCAAACACAGCCATCAACTCTATATAATTATGCACATTTGACCTATAATTGAACCTTTTGCTAAGTATGTAGTAGGCCCACAAAACATATCACCAACTCATATCCACATGGCACTGTATCATTCACCTTTAAACTCACCAATTATTCAACCTATCCACTATGGTAATCAAAACCATGCACACACACCAACCCTTGTACATTAAAATAATCATGCAAGAACATATTAGAAAAAGGATATGGATGGCCCCACCACTAATGGCAATTGTGACCACATAGCCACTTAAGACCAATATTCATATGCCATGGCTACTGTTTACCTATGAATTGACATGCTGCCAAATAGTTAGGAATCAAAGGTCTGATTTCTTTCTTGAAAGGAGATTAGTAATTCTCCCCATGGTCTCTAGTTTGTTGGTTCTCAGGTTTGTAGGATAACTCAAAGGGAAATGTTTGTTGCTTTTAAAAGGGGCCTAGTAAGAATCTCTTCGAAGTTTGATGGAAAATTCAAGTTAATCTTAGTTTTAGGGAAATTTGTAAAGTTTTCATGCACATTTAATGAGCTCATACATATCAACACATGCATGAATAAATTTCTAACTCTCTAGTCTAATTCCTAATCTAATTACTCTGTTACAGTCCTTTTTCCTATTTTATATTAAATTCTCTTTCTAGATGTAATCTTTCACAAATATCTAGAACAACTAAGTTAAAATTCATAGCCACATCTGTATTCCCTATTCATGGTATTCTAGATCTTGAGAAAATGTTCCTAGAGCATGTAGGTCATCCATAGAAAGTAACAAACTACTAGGAGGGTGTCATGATAAAGAAGGGAAAGAACATTCTCCCATGCTTTCTTGTTATGTCTTGGTCTTCAACGTATCACAATTCCATGTCTACAATAACTTTTTCACCCACTTAGTCATTGAATCATGAACTCTAGGCAAATATGCCATTAAATATTGCAAAACAATGATTAGAGAGTCAAAACCATGTTAACACTAACCAAATTTAGATTAAAATTTATTTGTAAGGTTTCTTTATGCTTATACATGTTCTAGTTAGTTCATAGTAGGTTGCATTCAAACTAGATGGTAAAATTAGTATGCATGGGTAGCTAAGATAGGTGAAAGAATAAGCTGAAATTCCCTAAATGTGTGAGAATATCATTGTTTTGATGGGAGGTCATCAAATTCAATTGCGTGAAAAGTTTTCTTTCCCATTCATTTTGGGTGTTTGAGTGTGTTTGGACATGTGTCATGCTATGGTTGGTTGATGATAGTTGATTAGGAAACAAGTGGAAACACATCACAAGTGACACAGAGCATTGGCTTAGTCAACAAGGGAGTGCCACATGGAAGACTCTAGTTGTTTGGTGAAACTTAACGCTTAAGGTTATGAAAGTTTAGGTTGTATCAACAAGCTAGGCTAGCATGAGGTCGGATAGACATGAGCAAAACCAAAATAACCAAGGTAGAGTAAACAAAACAACAAAAAGGAAAGGCAAAGACATCATGAAACAACTATAAACATAAAAATATAGTCTCTAATTGGATATTTGTAGGATCCCTATAGGAAACTAGACCAAATTGAAAAGTATTAAATCATGTCAAGTCTTCACCCTGCAAGTAATGCATAAGATGAAATCCACACATATAATAATGGAAATAATATAATGTAGAATATAGATCTCACACAACACAAGAGATGTTCATGGGCCAAGATGCCCTAATATCCAATTTATGTAGAAACAGAATACCCTTAAGGTAGGGTAACATCGTACAATACGCCTTATGGAAGAAGTCACTCCACGCTATATCTCCAAGTGATCCCAAATACAATATCATACTCAACACATATCCTTACTATTAGCAAGAAATGGAGAGCATTACTAATCCAGAGATTCGATCCTCAGTCAAGTCTTTGTAGTCAATTTATACCCCAGTTAAGTAGCTAGAGATTGGTAGCAAAACACAAAGAATAATAGAAACAGAGTATCACCAACATAGAATTACCTAGTACCGTCAGATCTCCATATATATATAAGACAACACAGAATTACCTAGTACCGTCAGATCTCCATGCACATATATATATATATGCATGGAGATCTGATGGTACTGGGCATAGTGTATGCGCCAGCTACCAATTGGGTTTTCTCCATGCTCTACACCCTACTAACATCACCTGACGGTATCGGGCATAGTGTATGCGCCAGCTACTGGTTGGGTTTTTTCCATGCTCTACACCCTGCTAACATCACCCCCCCTCAAAATTATGTTTTGTCCTCAAGACATGCCCTTTTCTAGTTGGAAATATTTCTTGAGTCTAGCACCATTGACATATCCAGCTGATAATTGGCCCTCTATGTTCTTCAGTCTGACTACTCTAGAATCTACAATTGCTTCAATGTAGAATGGTCCTAACCACCTTGTCTTCAGTTTTCCTTGCTTCTTAAACTTGTTTTCATATAGGAGCACTAAGTCACCTTCCTTGAATATCTTGTTCCTCATATTTCTATCATGCTAGGCCTTCTATCTTTTCCTTTCTAGGTTCATATTATATGTTGCCATCAATCTGCCCTCATCCATTTTCTCCATCTCTTCAATCCTTTGTGTGAGAGAGTCTTCTTCATTCAGCTTGAGGGTCTGGATTGTGTGGAAGTTTGGCAGTATGAAGTGTATCAGTATTGTAGCATCTATTCCATGCACCAATTCATAGTGAGTGAACTTAGTGGTTCTTTTGTAAGTTGTTCTGTATGCCTAGAGTACTGTAGGTGGTGCAGGAGCACTAAGGAGACCAAAAGACCTATGTCTTGTTTTGATGTTCACTTTGTTTGTTGATTTCATAAGGTCTTGACGACCATTCTCATGATGTAATAAGGACCGTTTCCATTTCTTGTTGATGAGGTGTAATAGGCAGTTCTATTTGTAAGCCTTCCAAGGCATGTAAAAGGCAGTCATAAAAACATAGGGGCAGTCATATGTTTTCTCATGTTGTAAGCCTTTGTGGCATGTGTCAAAGGGTGGTAGAATTGTCAAAGGCTTAATTACATTGTCAAAGGTGTTGACAAGTCATAAACCATCGATGCCATTAGGTTGAAAACTTGTAATTAGTTTCAATGACAAAACAGGATAGTTGTTGTCCTAAAAGCAGAGTAGTTTCAGAGAGGAATTCGATGGTTATACAGTTCCATCAACCTCAACTACTTTCTAACTACTCCAAGATTTTGTAGAAGGCTTCTTAAAGCCCTGCCATGATGGTTGTAAGGAGTAGAAGACTTTTGGAGGAAGAAAACCAATAAAGAAATTCAAATTTCTTGTTTTCCTATGTAAACTCGCTATTGCAGTCCGTAGTACTCTTCCATATGGCAGATTCATAAAGCATGAGTTGGTGGGATGATGGAGGTATGAACTAAGTCTCATTTGCAATTGGTTGGAAGTTTTGACTCTATTTTGTGTGTGAGTAATCTATAATTTTCTGAAAACTGCTAGTCATAACCTAGACTACGGTTTTGATAAAAAAACATGCATTTGCTGACCATTCCACTGATTTGATTCACTTGTGATCAGTGGGATGGGTGGTAGTAGGCCTATACTAGTATGTTGTGATGAATTTTTAACAAGAAACTTGAGAAGGAGATGATTTCTTTGAGAAAACCTAACATCCTCATGTGTTAGGCAATTTCTAGAGGCATAACAAGGAACCATAGATGCATTTTTGGGAAAAGAAGACTGTAAGAGCATAAAACCCACAAAATCCATAGTTTTGGCATGTATCCTAAGTGTTCAAATCATTGGTTGAGTTCTGGGCTTGCATTTTATAGTAGTCTCTTTGTATTTTTGGCCTAATTGGGGCTCTAGGTCATTGAGAGGAGTTATAGATTGGGATATTCCATCCAAAACAACCCATACCCATTCTGGGATATGTGATAGGGAGTCCAAATGGGTATCTCCTAATTGTCCAATTTCTATGTTTGAAGATCTGGATCAAAAGTTATTAGGATTGTTCTCCTTTTTTAGGGCTACAAGGCATTTCTTGGGTTTGTGAAGGAAGTACTAGTTTGAAGTTTGATCTACCTTTGCAAATGGTTGGAATGGGTCCCAATGCATACCTAATCACCCTTTCCATGAAGAAATCAAAGCCTCTAGCTGTTGTTCCCACTTTTGTATGAAGAACCTCAAATTTGGCTTTTTGGTGTAGTGCAAACCTAGTCAACTTGTCTATCTTCCTCGTATCCAAAGTGCCTCTACATCATAGTGGTATTAGAGCCATAAAAGGTTTTGTTGTTGTTTGTGTAAGGCCTGGTATATGTCAGAAGAAGAGAGTGAAGGAGAGGCCAGCAATATGCCTCCAAAGGGGATGACCACTGAAGTGGTCAAGAAGTTCAAGGAGATGGAAGAGAAGATCAAAGGTGGAGTCAAGGAAGCAATCCAAGCAGAATTGAAGGCATTGAGGATAGGGAAGAGGATAGATGAAGGTTCTGATGAAGAAGAAGAAGAAAAAGAGGAGGAAGAAGAAGAGCAAGAAGAGATAGAGGTACCGGCTGATCAAAAGCATTTCCTTGAAGCCATCAAGGCAATTGGCAAGGATTCTTCAGGGGCTCGGATGGAGATTCCCGTGTTCAGTGGGAAGATGAATGATGATGAATTCATGGAGTGGATTGAGGCTATAAACAACTACTTTTAATACAAAGAAGTTCCTGAAAACAAGAGGGTGAAGTTTGCAAAAACTAAACTCAAAGGTGCTACCCTTACATGGTGGAATTACACCCAAGGTGAGAGGGTAAAGAATGGGAAGAGTATGATCTCTTCATGGAGTAGAATGTTGGAGAGGATCAAGTCCCAATTCCTTCCATCAGAATATGAGGTGCAGATCTACAAGAAGATGCAAAATCTCAAGCAAAGAGATTTGGATGTGGCTACTTACACCGAGGAGTTTCACAAATACACTCTTCGTTGTGGGTACATGGAGGATGAAAAAGCTAAAGTGGCAAGGTATCTAAATGGTTTGAGGTTTAATATTCAAGATGAGATCAGTTTATTAACCCCTGAAACTGTGGAAAAATGCTTTCAAGTGGCATTAAGGGCTGAGGAGAAGTTGAAGAGGAAAGGTGAGCAGCAAAATAGAGGAAGAGGTGGCAGAAATTTTAGAGGTAGGGGCAGTTTTAGGGGCAGAAATCAGTCCCAAAGAAGTCAAGGGGAATCTAGTTCCCAGGAGCAAAGTGGAGAATTAGGTTCTAGAGGAGGTTTTAGAGGAAGAAGGCCTAATGGAAGAGGTAGATTTGGTGGACCGGGGAGAGGTCCTAATGTCTTCATAGGAAGGTGCTACAATTGCAATCAAGTGGGACATCCAACCTTCAAATCTCCTGAAAAGCAAGCCTCAAGCTCTCATGGAGGAGAGAGAAGGAACCAATTGATCCAAGAGGAAGATTGCCAAAGTGTCAACTCTCCAATTGGAAGTGCAGCCCCAGTCCATGAAGGAGAAAGTTTGATGATGAGAAGAACCATGTTGAAGGTGCCTCAAACACAAGAACCCCCTCAAAGGAAGACATTGTTCAAGACAACATGTAAGGCCTATGGTAAGATTTGTAAGGTAATTGTTGATTCAAGCTCAACTAAAAAATTTGGTTTCCATTGAAATGGTAGACAAATTGAAATTGACAAGACTTCCTCATGTTAGTCCTTATAAAGTATCATGGTTGAATAAGGAGCAACAAGTTTTGGTAGATGAACAATCATGGATAGAATTTGAGATAGGGGAATATAAAGATAAGATTTTGTGTGATCTAATTCCCATGGATGCTTGTCATTTTCTGTTAGGACACCCATGGCAATATGATGTTCAATCACAACATGATGGTAAAACTAATTCTTATAGAGAATGGATCCTTTGCCTGATGAGAATGTAGAGAAGAATGTTGGGTCAAGTGTCATGATTGTGAGTGGTAAAGAGTTTTTAGACACCCTTAAGGAAGAAGGAACCCAAGGATATGCTCTGATTTTAAAGCCTGAAAATAGTCCTAGTTTGCATGATCCTAGTAAGGAAGAAGTTCCTAATGAGGTGCAGCAATTGTTCGAGAGGTATAAGGGGATTATGGTAGAAGAAATGTCTAATGAGTTGCCACCTATTAGGGACATAAGCCATCAAATTGACTTCATACTGGGATATACTTTTCCAAACAAAGCAACCTACAAGATGACACCCTCACAAAATAAAGAGATTGCCAAGCAAGTGCAAGAATTGTTGGATAAGGGATTGGTAAGAAAGAGCCTTAGCCCGTGTGATGTCCCAATAGTCCTAGCCCCTAAAAAGGATGGTAAATGGAGGTTCTGTATAGATTCTAGATCCATTAACAAGATTACCATAAGATATAGGTTCCCTATGCCAAGGATTGAGGACCTAATGGACTGTTTGGGAGGGGCTAGATACTTTTCTAAGATTGATCTTAAGAGTGGGTATCATCAAATTAGGATCAAGCAAGGGGATGAATGGAAGGCAGAATTCAAAATAAATGAGGGTCTTTATGAGTGGTTGGTGATGCCATTTGGTCTATCTAATGCTCCAAGTACTTTTATGTGTCTCATGAATGAAGTGTTGAAGGATTTCATTGGCAAATTTGTTGTGGTTTACTTCGATGACATTCTTGTTTTTAGCAAGACTAAGGAAGAGCATTTGCAACATTTGGATCATGTTTTGAAGAAGTTGCATGATGAACAATTGATGATCAACATGGAAAAGAGTGCCTTCATGAAGGAAGAACTCACCTATCTTGGTTTTGTGATTTCACAAGGTAGTTTGAAGATGGATCTAGCAAAGGTAGAGGCCATTTTGTCATGGCCAACTCCAAAAACAGCAGGTGATGTGAAAATTTTTCATGGTTTGGCAACATTTTATAGGAAATTCATAAGGGGTTTTAGTCATATTTGTGCACCAATTTTGGATACCATCAAAGGGGGCAGAAATGTAAATTTTTTTGGACAAAGGCAGCCAATGATTCTTTTGAAATTTTGAAACAAAAAGTAGCACAACAGCCCATACTTGTTTTGCCCAACTTTAACAAGTTGTTTGTAGTGGAATGTGATGCTAGCAACCTTGCTATAGGGGTTGTCCTAAGTCAAGAAGGTAGGCCTGTTGCTTTCTTTAGTGAAAAATTGAATGATGCTAAGAGAAAGTACTCTACTTATGACTTGGAATTGTATGCAATGGTGCAAGCTTTAAAAAAATGGAGGCACTATCTTTTTCCTAAAGAAATTATTGTTTATACTGAAAACCATGCACTTAGTTTTCTGAAATCACAGGAGAAACTCAATCATAGGCATATGAAATGGGTTGAGCAACTCCAAGTATATACTTTTTCAATCAAACACAAGAAGGGGCCATGACCAAATCCCTTCAATGTTATTGTTAAGATGCCAAACTACATTCAAATGATAGGTAACTTAGTGTAGCATCAAATCAAAACATGATAAAATGATGACAATCTTATACCTTACTGCAGTACGACATGAGTTTCCAGAAAAAACTAGAAAAACAGCAAGGAAATGATGATTTGTTTGCATAGAACTCCTTCTCCTTGTACATTTTCCATGTTCAAGGGTATATATGCTTTGCATACTCCTTGAAAACTCCATTCAAACAATTTTGGGACCATTCAAGGAAGGTTTCAACCAAATCAAACTTCTTGAATTGTTTTGGGCAGTTTGCAATCTTCAACTAATCCTTAGTTGGTTTGCATAGACAATTGGTGTTTATGATTTTTTAAACACCTCTACTATGTGATTAGACCTTGAACAAGGTATTTAGGCTCCTTGACAGTACTTTAGCCTCCTTGACAGTACTTTAGCCTCCTTGACATGCCTTAACAAGTCTTATAAACATGAAGACTTACATGACTACCTTTTATGGCTTGATGACAGCAGTTTATAGACATTTGGACATAGTCCTTTACAACATGGCATCCTAGCCTTATTACATCATGGAAATGCTCTCCAAGACCTTATGAAACCAATAAACAAAATGAAGATAAAAAACAAAACATAAATCTCTTGGTGCTCCTGCACCATACTCCCCGGGTGGAAAGAGAACTTAAGTCTCTTGAAGAAGTAGATCAGAAATTTGGACACCATGCTTCAAGATGTCTTCTTCAGTCATCCAAGTGGCATCTTCAATAAACAAGCCACTCCATTTGATGAGAAACTGCTTGTATGTCTTCTTCAAGACCTTGGTGTCAAGAATGCATTCCAACTTCAATGCCTGATTGGGTGGAAGACCTTTGACCCAATCTTCATCTCCTGCTACTATCATATCTACCTCTAAATCTGCCTTAGAATCACCTTTGAAAGGCAACAAATCTAAAACATTGAAAATAGGAGATATGGCCAAGCCTTGAGGAAGTTCAATCTCATAGGCATTGGGCCCAAACTTGTGCACAATCCGGCATGGTCCTATCTTCTTCATGAGGAGTTTGGTTGGCTACCCCTTAGGAAGTCTTTCCTTCTTCAAATGTGCCATGACCAAATCCCCAACCTTGTATTGTACATCTCTCCTTCTCTCATTGGCTTTGTCCTTGTACTTGTCATTGTTCCTTTGAAGAGTTTCCTTGACATTATCATGAATGTCCTTCATGGCTAATGCAAATTCTTCACCTTGAGCACTTTTCCTTTCCAATCCATGGAGATCTCTCAATTCAAGAACACCTCTTGGATGAAGGCCATAAACAATCTCAAATGGACTCCTTCCTGTGCTCCTATTGGTGGAATCATTATAGGCAAACTCTGCTTGAGGGATGATCATATCCCATGCCTCTCCATGTTGTTTGGTAAGACACCTGAGAATGTTTCCCAAGGACCTATTCACCACCTTAGTTTGGCCATCAGTCTGAGGGTGATAGGCTGAAGTTAAGGACAATTGAGTGCCCAACTTCTTCCACAAAGTGCACCAAAAATGGTCTACAAACTTTGGATCCCTGTCAGTCATAATGTTAAGAGGCAAACCATGGATTCTAACAATTTCTTTGAAGAACAAACCAGCAATGTGAGAAGCATCATTAGTGCATTTACATGGCAAGAAATGAGCCATCTTACTGAATCTATCCACCACAACAAATATACTATCAAAGTCTCTTTGAGTCCCAGGAAGACCCAATACAAAATCCATGTTAATACTTTCCCATGGCCTATTAGGTCTAGGAAGTGGCTAATATAGACTGGCATTAGATGAAGTACCCTTTACCCTTTGACAAATACTACAACATTCAACAAATTTTCTGATATCTAATTGCATTTTAGGCCAAAAATAAAACCTCTTCACCTGATCCAATGTTTTATCCAACCCAAAGTGACCTCCTAGTCCACCACAATGTTTTTCCTTTATGATGTTCTCCCTCATGGAACACCTAGGAACACATAGTTGGCTGCCTTTGAACAACAACCCCTGCTGCAACAAAAACTCAGAAAAATCAGAATGATAAGAGTCTAAAAATTGTGAACAAACTTCATATACCTCTTTGAAATCTTCATCATCCTAATACATATGTTTGAGAGCATCAACCCCTACACTTTGCAACTGAATTTCTTGAACCATACACGCCCTTCTACTCAATGCATCTACCACTTTGTTAGGCTGCCCCTTCTTGTGTTTGATTGAAAAAGTATATACTTGGAGTTGCTCAACCCATTTCATATGCCTATGATTGAGTTTCTCCTGTGATTTTAGAAAACTAAGTGCATGGTTGTCAGTATAAACAATAAATTCTTTAGGCAAAAGATAGTGCCTCCATTTTTTTCAAATCTTGCACCATTGCATACAATTCCAAGTCATAAGTAGAGTACTTTCTCTTACCATCATTGAATTTTTCACTAAAGAAAGCAACAGGCCTGCCTTCTTGACTTAGGACAACCCTTATAACAAGGTTGCTAGCATCACATTCCACTACAAACAACTTGTTAAAGTTGGGAAAAACAAGTATGGGTTGTTGTGCTACTTTTTGTTTCAAAATTTCAAAAGAATCATTGGCTACCTTTGTCCAAAAAAATTTACATTTCTGCCCCCCTTTGATGGTATCCAAAATTGGTGCACAAATATGACTAAAACCCCTTATGAATTTCCTATAAAATGTTGCCAAACCATGAAAACTTTTCACATCACCTGCTATTTTTGGAGTTGGCCATGACAAAATGGCCTCTACCTTTGTTGGATCCATCTTCAAACTACCTTGTGAAATCACAAAACCAAGATAGGTGAGTTCTTCCTTCATGAAGAAACTCTTTTCCTTGTTGATCATCAATTAGTCATGAAGACACTCTTTTCCATTTTTGGCAAAAGAACGTGCCTCCATTTTTTCAAAGCTTGCACCATTGCATACAATTCCAAGTCATAAGTAGAGTACTTTCTCTTAGCATCATCCAATTTTTCACTAAAGAAAGAAAATACGTGGCACATTTGAAGAAGGAAAGACTTCCAAAGGGGCAGCCAACCAAACTCCTCATGAAGAAGATAGGACCATGCCGGATTGTGCACAAGTTTGGGCCCAATGCCTATGAGATTGAACTTCCTCAAGGCTTGGCCATATCTCCTATCTTCAATGTTTCAGACTTGTTTCCTTTCAAAGGTGATCCTAATACAGATTCAAAGGTGATCCTAATGCAGATTCAAAGGTAGATATGATAGCAGCCTGAGATGAAGAATGGGTCAAAGGTCTTCCACCCACTCAACCATTGAAGTTGGAATGCATTCTTGACTCCAAGGTCTTGAAGAAGACAAGAAAGAAGACATACAAATTGTTCCTTTTCAAATGGAGTGGCTTACCCATTGAAGATGCCACTTGGATGAGTGAAGAAGACATCTTGAAGCATGGTGTCATAGTTGTTGATCTACTTCCTCAAGAGACTTGAGATCTCTTTCCACCTGGGGAGTATGGTGCAGGAGCACCAAGGAGACAAAAAGACTTATGTCTTGTTTTGATGTTCACTTTGTTTGTTGATTTCATAAGGTCTTGAAGACCATTCTCATGATGTAATAAGGACCATGTCCATTTCTTGTTGATGTCATAAGGTGTAATAGGCAGTTCTATTTGTAAACCTTCCAAGGCATGTAAAAGGCAGTCATAAAAATATAGGGGCAGTCATATGTTTTCTCATTTTGTAAGCCTTTGTGGCATGTGTCAAAGGGTGGTAGAATTGTCAATGGCTTAATGACATTGTCAAAGGTGTTGACAAGTCATAAACCATCGATGCCATTAGGTTGAAAACTTGTAATTAGTTTCAATGACAAAATAGGATAGTCGTTGTCCTAAAAATAGAGTAGTTGCAGAGAGGAATTCGATGGTTATACAGTTCCATCAACCTCAACTACTTTCTAACTACTCCAAGATATTGTAGAAGGCTTCTTAAATCCCTTCCATGATGGTTGTAAGGAGTAGAAGACCTTTGGAGGAAGAAAACCAATAAATACATTTAGATTTCTTGTTTTCCTGTGTAAACTCGGTGTTACGGTCCATAGTACTCTTCCGTACGGCAGAGTCATAAAGAATGGGTTGGTGGGATGATGGAGGTATGAACTAAGTCTCATTTGCAATTGGTTGGAAGTTTTGACTCTATTTTGTGTATGAGTAATCTGCAATTTTCTGAAAACTGCCAGTCATAACCTAGACTATGGTTTTGATAAAAAAAACATGCATTTGCTGACCATTCCACTAATTTGATTCACTTGTGATCAGTGGGATGGATGGTAGTAGGTCTGTACTAGTATTTTGTGATGAATTTTTAACAGGAAACTTGAGAAGGAGAAGATTTCTTTGAGAAAACCTAACATCCTCATGTGGTAGGCAATTTCTAGAGGCATAACAAGGAACCATAGATGCATTTTTGGGAACAGTGGACTATAGGAGGATAAAACCCACAAAATCCATAGTTTTGTCATGTATACTAAGTGCTCAGATCATTGGTTAAGTTTTGGGCTTACATTTTATACTAGTCTCTTTGTATTTTTGGCCTAATTGGGGCTCTAGGTCATTGAGAGGAGTTATAGGTTGGGATATTCCGTCCAAAAAAACCCATACCCATTCTGGGATATGTGATAGGGAGTCCAAATGGGTATCTTCTAATTGTCCAAGTTCTATGTTTGAAGATCTGGATCAAAATTTATTAGGATTGTTCTCCTTTTTTTGGGCTACAAGTCATTTCGTGGGTTTGTGAAGGAAGTACTAGTTTGAAGTTTTATCTACATTTGCAAATGGTTGGAATGGGTCCCAATGCATGCCTAATCACCCTTTCCATGAATAATTCAAAGCCTCTAACTTATGTTCCCACTTTTGTATGAAGAACCTCAAATTTGGCTTTTTGGTGTAGTGCAAACCTAGTCAACTTGTCTATCTTCCTCCTATCCAAAGTGCCTCTACATTTGTAGGTACTTTTAGATCCCAGTCTATCTTGTTACCATTGCATATCTTTGTTAATGCTACCCCAATGATCTTATTCAAGGATTCACTTGCTCCATTTTCTTGTGGATGGTATGGTGAACTCTTGTTATGTGTTATCATGAAGTTATCTAATAGTTCTGAAATCATCTTATTTACAAAATGTTTACCTTGATCACTGGTTATGCTCAACGGATAGCCAAACCTGGTAATTATGTTCTCATATATGAATTTGGTGGTAGTTTTTACTATGTAGTCTCTAGTTGGTTGTGCTTCAGCCCACTTAGTCAGGTATTCCACTCTGGTAATGATGAATCTCTAGCTTTTGATTGCTTTCTCAGTGGTTCTATAGCTCCAATGAAGTCAATATCCCATTTTTGAAAAGGTAATTATGTTGGAACTAGTCTTAGTGGCATTTCATCTTTTGTGGTAGAGAACTACCTCTTTGCATCTTTGAAAAGTGTAGGCCACCATAATCTGGCTAGTTTGATTTTTCTTGCTGTCATGTCCCTAGCATTATGTCCTCTTGCTATCCCTTCATGTGCTTCTCTTGGAATTTCTTCTCTTTCATGTTCGTATACTACCCTTCGGATGATATCATCCTTTCCTATGACATGCAGTTCTCCTTAATCAATGTATATGGAAAATACTTCCAGATTAGATTTTGTCTTTCTTGTGATGACATCTCAGCTGGAGATTCACCTGTAGTCAATAAGTATGCTATGTCTGCCAGTTCCTCTGGTACTGCATTCACTTTGAACATATTTGCACTAGGTAGTTCTTCCTCATGTACCTTCGAGTCTTCCCCTATCTTGAAATTCTGGACAAGTAGTTTGGTCCCTAAATGTGCTTTCCCAGTTCACCATGATGGATAATTCAAACTCTTGAAACAATAGTAGTCATCGGAAAATTCTTCCTTGAATGATTGGTTTGTTGATTAGATACTTCAATGGTTCATGATCGGTATAGAATATAAAAGGTGTCAACAAGAGGTAATTTCTAAACTTTTGTAATGCATACACCATTTCTAGACCTTCTCTTTTAGTTGTAGTATAGTTCTTCTCTGCTTTCAATAGCTTCCTACTTGCAAATGCTATAGGATGATCCTTAGAACCTCTAGGTCTACTACAATCCCTGATGCATCAACATGAACATGGAATGTGTTATCCTAGTTTGGAAATATGAGTATTGGTGATTTTCTTATCTCTGTTTCAAGGTGTCAAATGCTTTTTGGTGTTGATCATTCCAGGTAATACTTTTGCCCTATTTTTTCTTCAATAGTTCTTCTATAGGCGCTAAGATGGTTGCATAACTATTGATGAACTTACAGTGGTAAACGGTATACCCTAGGAATGTTTTGACATCAGATGTGATTTTTGGTGGCAGAAAGTTTTGAATAATGACAAATTTTAGGGGATCAACCATCAAGCCTTCTTTGCATATTATATGACCAAGTAGTGTTCCAAATGGTACCGCAAAAGTACATTTCTTCAAATTTGGAGAAATTTGCAAGCTCCTACATTTATTCAACATCAACCTCAATGTCTATGTGTGATCTTTTACTAGTCTAAATATAGTCCAATCATCCAAATAGACTTCTAGAAAATCATGTATAAACTCCTTGAATGCATTGACCATAATTCTACTGAAAACTGCAGGTGCATTTTTCAAGCCAAATGGCATAACAATGTACATGAAAGATCCTAGTTTAGATGCAAATGTTGTTTTGTATTGATCCTCCTCTCTCATTTTAACCTGGTGATATTCAGAGAATCAATCAATGAAGGAGTAAATTTCCCTATCAGCAACTGACTCCAAGATTTCCTTTGTGAATAGTGTAGGGAAAGGATCATGACTTATACAAGCCTTATTCAATTCACTATAGTCTTTACAGATCCTGATTTCTCCTATTTTTTTATTTTGTACTACCATTGGACTCATCCACTTTGCTTCATCCACTGGTTTTATGATCCTTGCTTCTAGAATCTTCTCAAGTTCTACTTTAACTTTTTTCTTCATCTTTGGATTCATCATGTATGACCTTTTCTTGATTGGTTTAGAGCATTCTTTTATTTGAATTTTTAGTGTTCTGGCTTAGTCTTTGATTCCCTTCATCTCTGTGAACTTTCTAGAAAATTGTTATGTCATAAAATGTCCCCGTAGGACTTTTACCTCCTAAGTTTAGCTCTTGGGTCCCTTAGCTTTAATCATGCATATTAGAAATGAATCCTGAAGCAAAATCCCCCAAAACCCATGAAAAATGGGACTCAGGGAACATCTGTGAGCTTAATCCAGACCCAAAAATAGGCCCATATACAAGGGCACCCATGCTCTAGTCCATCCCTATTTTGTCGAGGTCCCAAATTCATAGGATGGCTTATGACTGTTAATAGGTGTCCCTTGTTGGCATCTTAAGTTTGAATTATGAAATATTAGCGGGAATGCATATATAATCATGTTTAGGACTACATTTGTAAACTAGAAGATGATTTTTAGATTAAGGAAAACTTATGATCATAGAGCATTCAAGGCATTCATTGTGTTGCAGAGTAGAATTGTGTTGTTGTTATGTTTGTTGTTGTGTTTGTTGTTGTAGATTTGGCTTCATCTTCTCATGGTGTGAAAGATCTTCATCTCCTCGAGAGCTACACCTCTGAGGTGATATCTATTTGTGATTCAATCTATTTACTTTATCATTACTTTTGCCTCTGTCCACCAAGGACACGCACTCTCTATCTAACAATGGTGTTAGAAGGATTGAATGCCATTTCGGGGCTTGACTGATGCAAGCTCCTAAACACCACAACCCCCAACCCCTCTCTTGTGATTGCAGGTGATATGTATCAGATCTTGCAGAGAGGACTTGCAGAGGATCATTGCAGAGCATAAAGAAATCATATTTGAAAGGTAGGAAATAACCCTAAAAGGTCAAGGGCACCCACTCTTTTGACCTTAAGTTTTGTAGTGTCAATAATCTTGGAGCAGGTTGTAGTCTATAGTAGATTTCATCTCGAAGCTCTCAAAAAAAGTAGTACCTTGGCTTGGGTACCCGCTCTTTCAACCCCAAAGTTTTTGCATTCCAAAATCTGAAATCTGGTATGTATCTAATCTACATTTAGTGTCTTTTTGTGCAAGCATTTATCATGTTTTGTCAGTTTGCCTATGATTTTGCATAATTAGGGTTTTAGGCTTAATTGGGCTAGGGTTTAACAAATTAATCAACAAATTCCTAGTTTCCTTATCATTCCAAGTGACATCAAACTTGATAGTTGAGTCCTCTTGCAAAAGTTTTGATTCAACTTGGCCAAATGTCCTTTAATGTATGAAGTGAAAGGGGATCTAATCCAACTATCAATCAAATCAATCAACCCTCTTTACATACATTACATTTTGGTGAACCTATGTTTTACTGAACATTGCATCTCGTTGAGTGTTGTACATCATATTTACATTGATACATGTTTCATTTTCATCATCATACAGTTGAAAATCTACATCAGATCTAACATAAATTACAACAATACATCATTACATAATCATTTACCTTGCATTTTCATACTTTATTTGTTAGGGTTTTATTGAAATTGTGCATTTTTCATATAGCCTAGTCTTTGCAAAGCAAGGATTTGTGGTTAAAATCTTGTTTCATATTTTACTACTCCTTTGAACACTCTTTCAAATCTAATTTTGGACTGTAGTGAACATGTTGCATTGCACATTTTTGCATTTATATTTGCATCTTTAGACCATTTACATTGGAAAAAAATGAAAACATCAAGCATTTTAGGTCATAGACAAACATAGTTTTGCATCTACTTCCTTGCATATGTATTAAGAATCTTTTAAAATTAGACCTTGCATACATTTGAAAACATACATACATTGCTCATCTAAAAACTTGGCATCATTTTACATTCTTGCTTGAAAATTTGCATGTTTTAATTACACATTGTGTATTTCAATGCTAAGGGTTGTATACACTTTCTTTAAACAAACTTACAAATCACTCATATTGCCTTGTTGTGCTGCATTATTTCATTCTACCCACTTTGTTTGTTGTGGACCCTATGTGTCTTTTAGTACATGTTTCCCTCAAATAAGTTCTTAAAGGGTGAAATAGTCTCACATACATGGCTTCTTATTGCAATAATAATGCTAGGGTCCCTCCTAGACCTTATATGAAAAGAAAGACCCCTGAACCTAAAATAGTACTCACACCTAATTATAGAACAATTGGAGACATTGAATGACCTCTTTACATCAAATTGAAGGTAATGGAGACTCATGTGCATGGAACACTTATAGATCCTAATTGTATGACTAATGTGGCAATGGAAGAGTTCCTTTATTCACATGATTTGATACAAGATTCTTATGAACATGTACACACATAATGATTAAGACACATAGTGGAACTTCATTCCTACCTATGGGAAGATTTCTTTATTGATTATGGTATTTGAGAAATTTATGGAATAATTATTTGATGTCATCCCTACATCCGATTTCTTCCACATAAAATTAGGCCATCCATGGCTAAAGGCTATGAAGGTTGTCCCCTCAACAATTCACAAATGTATAAAATTTCCTTTACATGGACAAGTGCACACTATTAATCATAATACATGGTAACCCATGGTTACTCATAAGAACTTTACTCTTGATTACTTTTGGCCATGACCTACTATGGAACCCAAGCCACAAAGAGACCAAGTTTTCTTGGGATATAGAAGATATAAGGAAAAATTACTATCTAGAGTGGTCGGACCTTCTATTTAACAAGAAACAAATGAAAAACAACCTACATTAGAACAACTTCCTAGATCAAAAGGTAAGGGACTCTATGTCGAGGTTCCTCCTCCGTCATCCTTGCAAGGATCGGGAGGTACTCATGGAGAACAAAGCACTTCATCAAAACAAATTAAGTTTGTATCAGCCTCCTCTGAAATGTCAAAAACTATAGAAAATCACAAAAATCCTTTTGACAACATCACTAATAAAACAAAAAGAAATAGGCAAGAAAATAAAGGAGGAAGAAAAGACAAGCTTTTTCTCAATGAAATGCACCTCAACAAGAAAGCATTCCACCATCTAACATTGAACCAAACAAAGAAGAGATTAAAAAAAGAGTTTAAGGACAATGACAAAAGTTGGGCAATTGTACCTTATGTACCTCTCTCCTCTGACATTCAAGATTGGGAAGACGATGATTTTCTCTACGACAACCGCTAGTTCAGTTGTACATCAAGTAAGTATTTCTAACCTAGGTGGCCACTTTTGTCATAGAATAGTTTGCTCATTTATGTGGCCTCCCCTCTTGTGTTGTGTTCCCTTGTGATGTGTTCTAGGCCTCCTAAGATGACCCTTGATACTCTTGTAAGATCAAGGATACCAGTGACCATTCTTCTATTTTTCTCATCATTCTTCTATCTTACCTCTCCTCTATTTTATTTTTGTGTGTCATGCCTTAGGGGCATAGCATTGCGGTTGATGACCTAGGGGCATCCTCCTACGTGGTGTTCCTAAGGCACTTGTTCTCCTCTCTTATTTTATTGTTTAATTTCTTCTAGTGATTCTATCTAGTTGCGGATGACAGAAAAATAAACAACTAACTGATATGGACTGCGTGTCCCTTCAGAAAGCAAGCAAAAATGGACCTAGTCGATACATGAAGACAAGGTTGATTTATATTTCTGATGCTTGGCTAGTAGAATCACTCCATGTGATATTTGATGTTGTCTTATCTTTTCTAACAAATCATAACAATAAATTTGCTTCGTGCACTTTGATTTGTCTTGTACCTCACCTTGTTGTTACACTCAATTCTGAGATGCCTACAGTATAATCCCAATAGCTATTCTCAGATTCAAACCCATATGTGTAGCCTTGGTTTCTTTGATGTGATCTCATATATGATTCATGCATAGCTTACATGTTTTGCTTTGGTTATTATCTTAGAGTAAGATTTGTAACCTCTCTTATTATCTTATCTTAGCATATCTTATCATTGTGTTTGTGGGAACATTCAGAGATCATGAACACATGTCACCTTTGGGGCATGGGCTTTGGGAAAGCTCTAGTTTCCTTGTGTGTTTTCTCTCTACCTTAACATGCTTGATATCAGTATACAACATCAACCATCTTAAGATGGGGGCATATATAATCATATTTGTCTATTGATTTTGGTACTAATGAAGTGTGTTTATAAGCCCTCTCCATGAGGCAAGATGTTGTATCTCCACCATGAGTGCACACCCTTATATCAATTGCAAAAAAAAATCCTTCTCCGTGAGGCACGATAATGTATCTCTTGAGCTAGTGTGTGTCCTTTTATACAAAAGACCTCTTTGCAACGTGGGATGGTGTATCTCTTAAACTAGTGCACATCCTTTTATACAAAGTTCTCATCAGTAGGCAGGGTTGGATCTTGAGCTATGCTCCCTTAAGCGTGTTTTTGGTGGTTGTTGTGGCATAAGCCCAACTGTCAGGTGTGTCTGCAACATGTTTGAGATGGTGGGACTTAGCAATAAGCTCCTTCCATTGCCTTGTTTGTCATGTTTAAGATGTATAGTATGTCTATGGCATGCTATATGGAGCTCGTGTTTTCCATGTGTCTTCCATATGTTTTTCCCCTTGTGTAGTGTAAAGGGTGTGACAATGAATCCCCCTACACTTGGGTTTTTTATGGCGTGTGTTCCCCCTCATGTAGTGTAAAGGGTGTGGCGATGAGTCTCCCCTATGCTTGGGTTTTGTATGGCATGTTTTCCCCCTAGTGTAGGGTAAAGGGTGTGGTGATGAGTCCCCCCTACGCTTGGGTTTTGTATGGCATGTTTTCTCTCCTTGGTGTAGTGTAAAGGGTGTGGTGATGAGTCCCCCTACATTATTGGGCTTTTGTGTTGCAATTTTTATTTTTATGCATATATATATGAAAATGAAAATGTTATATTAGTGTATTCATCATGCTTTGCTTGTCTTCAATACTGTCATCTTCATGTCTTGCGTCCCTGTTAATGTCTTCATTATGTTTTGCATGTTTGTGATGTGTTTTGTAATGCTTACCTAAGACTGGGGGATAGAAATAGTCTCTCAATCTTGGTGTATCCCTTATCTTCTTGTGTTTGGCGTGTTTGATGTGTTTTCAACCGTACTTTAATGCATGTATGGTTCATAAGATCATACATACATTAAAGTGGGGGCTAAATGTTATGTCATAAAATGTCCCCCTAGGACTTTTACCTCCTAAGTTTAGCTCCTGGGTCCCTTAGATTTAATCATACACATTAGAAATGAATCCCGGAGAAAAATCTGCCAAACCCCATGAAAAATGGGACTCAGGGGACATATGTGAGCTTAATCCAGACCCAAAAATAAGCCCCTGGACAAGGGCGCCCATGCCCTAGTCTAGCCCTTTTTTGTTAGGGTCCCAAATTCATATGCTGGCTTATGACCATTAAAAGGTGTTCCTTGTCGGCATCTTAAGTTTGAATTATGAAATATTAGTGGGAATGCATATATAATCATGTTTAGGACTTCATTTGTAAACTAGAAGATGATTTTGAGATTAAGGAAAACTTATGATCATAGAGCATTCAAGGCATTCATTGTGTTGTAGATTAGAATTGTGTTGTTGTGTTTGTTGTTGTAGATTTGGCTTCATTCTCATGGTGTGAAAGATACTCATCTCCTTGAGAGCTACACCTCCGAGGTGATATCTATTTGTGATTCAATCTATCTACTTTATAATTGATTTTTTCTCTGTCCACCAAGGACACATACTCTCTATCTAACAATGGTGTTGGAAGGCTTGAATGCCATTCCATGGCTTGACTAAGGAAATCTCCTAAACACCACAATCCCCAACCCGTTTATTGTGATTACAGGTGACAGGCATCGGATCTTGCAGAGAGGAGTTGCAAAGGATCATTATAGAGCATAAAAAATTTAGATATGAAGAAAAATGTAGGAAATAAACCTAAAAGGTCAAGGGCGCCTGTTCTTTTGACCTCCAATTTTGCAATGTCAAGAATCTTGGAACAAGTTGCAGTTTGTAGTAGATTTCATCCTGAAGCCCTCAGAAAAAGGAATACCTTGGGCTTGGGCACCCACTCTTTCAAACCTAAAGTTTTGGCATTCCAAAATCCAAAATTTGGTATGTATCTGATCTACATTTAGTGTCTTTCTATCCATGCATTTGTCGTGTTTCATTTTTTTGCTTAAAATTTTGCATAATTAGGGTTTAGGCTTAATCGGGCTAGGGTTTAACAAATTAATCAACAAATTCCAAGTTTCCTCATCATTCCAAGTGATAGCAAACATGATAGTTGAGTCCTCTTGAAAAAATTGTGATTCAGCTCGGTCAAATGTCCTTGAATGTATGAAGTGAAAGGAGGATCTAATCCAACTATCAATCAAATCAATCAACCCTCTTTTCATACATTACATAAACGAATACTCATACTTAGATAAAATTTATACTACTTGTGTCACTTCCTTCTCATCCCAATAATCTCCTATTTTGGCTAGCTTAGGATCTCCTTCTTTGGCAATGTTTTCTTCCCTTAGACAGATGGGCTTGTTATAGTAATTTTCCTTGATATCTGTTGATTCTGACAACTTTCTTTCACCTTATTAGATCTTTTTTTTGGTTCTTTATTTTCTTCATCTTCCTATTGTGATGTTTTGTAGCAATTGTGTTTCTTTGGGTATGATTCTTTATCCAACCATTCTATGACTTTCAATATGCCTTTTATTTTTGCTGGTGGTGAGTTATGTTCCATTTTTGCTTCTTCTTCCTCTATATATCTTATCGGAAGATGATCTCCTAGATTCTGATGAGTGTTGTATGTATATTCTTGTCTGGATCAAAGAATGAGAATGTGTGAATGAAGTCCTTTTGCATCTCCTCCCAACATCTAGTTTCTTTTCTTCATTTCTAATTTACATAACATGTCTATGTAATTACTGATAGTGTCCAATAAAAAAGTGGGTGTATAGTACCTCATTATATTCATTTCTTCCTCTCTATACCATTGTACAATGGACAAATGTTCTTGTGGTCAAATCTGACCTGAGTATTTAGGTATTATGTCGTATTCTTCTTCCTTCAGAAAATATCTCATCTTGATTAATATTTTGAATGTTGTCCACTATTTGATTGTGTCCTTATGTGTGTTCCACCAGTTCATGGTATTGCATACCAATGTGTGTTGTGCATCTTGTAATCTTATGTCTTCATCTGAAAACACTACCTCCATTTCTGCGAGATATGTATGTAGATTCTATTCTCTTGAAAACCTAGACAACTTGATATGTGAAATTCTTGTCAAAATGTGACTTACCTGGTAAGATCTTTGGTCCATGTCTTCCTTGTCCTCCATAGATGTGTTGGATGTGATCTCCGGTGAGTTTTGATGAAGTGCGAAGGATTGTAGTATGTCTTCTTCACCAATTCTGATCATCAATATGCTTTGATAACCAAGCATTTTTCCTGTTTTTAGTTCCGGTTCTTCTCTCATCTAAGCTTCTAAAACCTCCTCACTATCTATACTATAGTCATCATCTTCTATCCCCACTTCTCCCTCAGAATTAGGCTTTTCTATTGTCTCCACTACATCCAACCTTGTAATTGCATAGAGGTTCTTTGTATCCTTATCACTATCTTCAATCTGATTAACTTCTTCTATGTATGCTTCCTCCTTTTATGATCCCAAAGGAATGTTGACAGTCTTGTTATCATTAGCAAATGATAGATCTTATTTTTAGAAGTCTATGATATCATTTGTATCCACAAACCATCTCAACCCTAAAAGTGCAGTGAAAGCTTCTCCTTGATCCTTCATGGCTACAACAATAAAGTCTAAGACTTGTTTAACACCCATTAGGTTAACTTCCACTTGATTCCATGTTCCCATTGTCAACATGTTATATCCATCTACCAAAATTATATTATAGGTTGTCTTTGTTAGTTTAGGTCTTCCCACCTGCTCCCACAGTTTCTTTGTTATCATGTTGACATCTGCTCCCAAATCTATCATGACATTCTAGACTTTTTTATAATTCATATGAACATCCACCATAAGTGTTTTTATCTTCCATTCTCTATATGTTCTTTCCATCCTCTGGAGTTGACTCTTTTGACCTTGCTCCTTATTCCAATATTTAGAAAACTTCTTTAGTTTCTCAATAAGTCTATGTTGTTGTGTCAATTGTGCCAACTACTTGAGAGCTTCTACTTCTCCTTTAGTGAAAAATTGCTTGTATTGCTTCTCCTTTTATTGCTCCTTATTGTTTATTTGGCTTCCTTCATATCTTCCTCATGTTGTTTCCTAGAGGGAACAAATTCTTCTTCTTCCTCACTATCTTCATCTTCTATCTCAATGATGTAGTGCCTTTTGGTATTTGTTCCTTGTCTTGTCAGTACTACAAATTTCAATCCTTCCTTCTTCTATCTTTTCCAATATGTTTTGGCTTGCTTCTCTAGTAATACTCTTATTCTTCTATGGATTCAGTTGAAGATATTATTGATAACTGAGAGGGGGGGTGAATCAGTTATCCTTAATTTGCTTCTAATTCAAACACTTAAATCCACTTTGTTAATCAATAGCATAGCAATTAATCATTCATGAAAGCATAAGGCATAAACACCAGAGCATATACACATCAACACATGAGACACTAAGATTTTGACGTGGAAAACCCGGTTAAGGGAAAAACCACGGGGTGATTAACCCAAGGATTATTCTCTGTTAGAAGAATAAGAAAAATAGATGGCACATGCCAATTAGGGCTCACTGCCTGAGCACACTACTCACAAGGAGGTACACTGCCTACAAGAGACACATTATCTACAAGATAACAAGTATTACAAACTTGAACTGGAGATTGACATCTTTACCATGTCTGGATCAGTTCCATTTAAGCCCAAAAACTCCTGCTCTGCCTTTCACACTTCTCTTCGCTATATCACTCTCATAACCACAAGACACACTACTAAATGAATTCACAAACCCTTATTTATATAAGGCATTGACTTAGGAACAATCATCTAAGTCAGCAAACATCTACAAGATCATTCGCAAGACATGTAATACATCCGGTCGGCCTATCTCAGGAAGAACACCAACAACTGGTGGTCTTTACATCAAATCCAAACTCTAACTTCAATGCGGACCGCCAATAAGAGTTGTACATGATCCAAGGATCACCAAAACCTTTCCTGAGTCATCAAGAACATCTACACTTTATCAGCTTACTGAAATTCTTCTCTTCTTCATCTGGAACTTCAAGAACACAGTCTACCGCCACTGTCATAATGCAAAAGGTTCTTCCGGACCTCCAAACAATGCACAAATCAAGTTGTCACTTCACACTGACTTCTTCAACACTCCTTCCAATCCAGAATGAGATAATGTAATTCCGGATCTCACCGGACCAAGCTGTGACACTCTGTCTCCACTGAACACCTACCAAAACCGGTTCTACACAAGCAGCCATAACTTCTTTAGATCTTTATGCGGACCTCTGAAATCTTAATTCAAACATCTCAAGACACATATCTACAAACCCTTTAATCCGTATCCTCTGATTCTCAACCTATTGAGTACTTTTGCCTTCTTCTCATCACTATTCTTCACTATTCCTGATTGAGACTAATTTCCTCAAAAACCTCAGTACACAGCTCATCCAATCCTTCTTATCAATGCAATATGAGTATGTTGGCATCAATGACAACACTGGTTAACCTCATACTTGCAACAATCTCCCCCTTTGTCATTAATGGCAACATATGATGTGAAAAACCATCAAGACAAGAACTTCTCCTTTCTGTCACAGCTCCCCCTATCAGCAACAACTCTTCACATGTCTTCTCTTCCTTTACTACTCCTCCTTTGATCATCAACCACTTGTTTTTCACATGTCTTCTCTCCCCCTTTGACATCAATGGCAAAGGGCTCATACTTGCAATTCTAACACATCAGAATCATACCAGCTGCTCCCCCTTAGTAGCAGCTCCCCATCATCAATCTGGATCACAAGATATGACTGTGAATTCCACTAGACTGATGCACATTAGTGCATCCTAGTTCATCACCGGAGGGGCCATGACCCCTAACTTCTCCCTGAGATACTCAAAAGAGTCCTTGGGAAGAGGTTTAGTAAAGATATCTGCAAGCTAATCCTTGGAGGGCACATACTCCAATCTGACTTCACCCTTGTTCACTTGTTCTCTCAAAAAGTGAAATTTGATAGATATATGCTTGGTCTTAGAATGCAATACTAGATTCTTAGAAATATTTATTGCACTTGAATTATCACAAAAAATTGTGATAGGCTCCTCATATTCTACTTGAATATCTCTTAGCATTTGCTTCATCCACAAAAGTTGAGTGCAACTACCTGCTACTGCAATGTATTCTGCTTCTGTTGTAGACAGGGATATTGCTTCTTGTTTCTTGCTTAGCCAAGAAACCAACCTTTTTCCCAAAAAGAATGCTCCTCCACTTGTACTCTTCCTATCATCCACATTTCTTGCCCAATCTGCATCTATATATGCATGAAGAGAAAAATTATGATCTCTGGGATACCATAGGCCATACTCAACTATTCCTTTCAAGTACCTAAAAATTCTTTTGATTGCCATGACATGAGATTCTCTGGGATCAGCCTAGAATCTCACCACAAGACCAACAACCTGCATTATATCTGGTCTAATCTGAGTGAGATACAGTAATCCTCCAATCATTGATCTGTACTTTGTCTGATCTGTCTTAGGAGAGTCATCATCTTTGCTCAACTTACATCTGGTAGCTATAGGAGTGTTCATTAGCTTTGAATCTTCCATTCCAAATTTCTTCAATAGTTCTTTCACATATTTGGTCTGAGAGATAAAGATTCCTTTCTCTATCTGAGTAATTTGTAGACCCAAGAAGAAATTCATTTCACCGATCATTGACATTTCAAACTCACTTTTCATTTGGTTTGCAAAGGTTTTACACATACTATCTCTTCCTCCAAAGATGATATCATCAACAAATACTTCAACAATCAAGATGTTTTCATGATCAATTTTGAAATATAGGTTACTATCAGCAGTACCTTTGTTGAAACCAATCTTCAAAAGATGTTTGTCTAGCCTCTCATACCATGCTCTTGGGGCTTGCTTTAGACCATACAGTGCCTTCTTTAATTTGCAGACCATATCACCATGCTCAGATAACTGAAATCCATCCAGTTGTTCAATGTACAGCTCTTCTTCTAGGTCACCATTTAGGAAAGTAGATTTGACATCCATCTGATACACTTTGAAATCTTTGAAGGCAACAAATGCAAGAAATAGTCTGACTGCTTCAATTTTTGCCACCAGAGCAAAGGTTTCCTCAAAATTAATCCCTTCTATTTGAGAGTAGCCTTTACATACTAATCTGGCCTTATTTCTGATTACTTCACTAACTTCATTTAGTTTGTTCCAGAAGACCCATTTGGTTCCAATCACATTGTTGTTTTTAGGTCTAGAAACAAGATCCCAAGTGTGATTTTTCTCAATTTGCATTAATTCTTCTTCCATTGCTTTTGTCCAATTTTCATCATTGCATGCTTCATTTATTGTTTTAGATTCAATCTTTGAAATCAGATAACATTCATCTAAATTTTGAGCAACATTCCTTCTAGTTTGCACACCTTTGCTTTTGTCACCTATGATCTAATCTTCAGAGTGGTTCAATCTTACATACCTTGGAACTTTGGGAGTTTCTTGCACTTCTGCTTCTTGATCATGCTCATTTAGACCTGTCTCTTCTTCCTGATTTACCGGATTAGTCTGAATCTGACTTTCAGGAGAGGATGGAGCACCTTGAACCAGAACATCATTCTGCTCATCTTCATCATACTCATAAAATCTTGAGGGCTTCTCAATACCTTCATCAACCTTCACATTTGTACTTTCTATCATCTTTCTCAGTCTCTTATTGTAACATCAGTATGCTTTGCTTTGAGTGGAGTAACCCAAGAAAATTCCTTCATCACTTCTAGCATCAAACTTTCCTAGATCTTCATCTCTTTTAATGTAAGACTTGCTACCAAATACTCTAAAATATCTCACAGTAGGAATGATGCCAAACTAAAGTTCATAAGGAGTCTTACCGGTATTGCTTCTGATTTGAACTTGATTGAGAGTGTAGACTGCAGTGCTGACAGCTTCCTTCCAAAACATCTGGGGAACATTTGCTTTCATCATCATTGTCCTGGATGCTTCCTGGATGGTCCGGTTCTTTCTCTCAACTACTCCATTCTGTTGTGGAGTCCTAGGAGCAGACAACTGTCTCTTTATACAATGTTTCTCACAAAAGTCTATGAATTCACCAGATGTGAATTCACCACCTCTATCAGACCTTAGACATTTCAATTTTAATCTAGTTTGATTCTCTACCATAGCCTTGAAGATTTTGAACTTCTCAAAAGCTTCTGATTTCTCTTTCAGAAAGGTAACCCACATCATCTGGGAATGGTCATCAATCAGTAACATGAAATATCTATCACCTTGCATACTCTTGATTCTTGTCGGACCACATAGATCAGTATGAACTAACTCCAATAATCTGGTAGAGGACTGATCCTTGCTTTTGAATGTGACTCTGCTCTGTTTACCTAGCTAACATTCTTTGCACAAACTATTTGTAGGTTTTACCAACTTTGAAAGATCTCTTACAGCCTGAGTATTGCTTATCTTGATGATGTTATCAAAATTTACATGACACGTCCTTCTATGCCATAACCAACTCTGATCAACTTGAACAAATAGACAACTTTTATTAGTACCAACTAGATGGAAGATATTACCTTTTGTTTGAGTACCGGATGCAATCTCAGTTCTGGAGCTTTCAAAGATCCTGCATCTTCCATTCTTGAACCGGAGATCATAGCCTTTGTCCACCAACTAACCAACACTGAGAAGATTGTGCTTCAATCCTTCAACATACAGTACATTACCAGTTTTGTTCTTTCCATCAAAAGAGATAGTTCCCCTACCTCTGATTCTACCAGCAGAATTATCACCAAACTTTACCATTCCTCCTTCATACCTTTCCAAATCTAAGAACTTGTTCTTGTCACCTGTCATATGGTGAGAGCATCCACTGTCAATAACCCAATCATCATTTTCTTCAACTTGGGCAGCCAAAGCTCTTTCTATAACCTTATGATTGATAGATTCAGAGGATATTGGATTTTCTTCCTTGATGGCAATGAACACCCATTCATTTCTGGATTTGTCTCCTAGCTCTGATTCATCATCTGTTACTCCTTCATTATCAGCTTCTTCATGAACATAATAACAATTCTTTTGGAACCTTTGTCTGTTAGAATTTGATCTTGTGGATCTTTCTAGACATCTTGAGGCAAAGTGACCAATCTTATTGCAGTTGAAGCACTTAAAGGGTAATTTTCCTTCATACTTACTGGATCCCCTTGGCAGTGTTTTTGCAATGAGGGCTTCAAGTTGAGTTGTTTCTACTTCTTCCTCTTCCATGTCTTTTCTTGCTTGATCATACCATGACAGCTTCCTTGAAGAGTTTTCTCCCAGATCAAATTTTTGTTTGCCTTTCACATAGGCACTGACTTTGAATGTAGATTCAGTCTTGGGGGGATCATCTCCAAACTCGGTCATTTCAAATGTAGCCAGTTTGCTAGCCAATTGGTCTCTTGTGATAGTTGTATGGGCTTTGAATTCATCAATGGCAGTGTTGGTTATTTTTCTGAATCAGCATTAGGGATTGCCACTTCTAATGCACAGGCAGATTCAGCCAACTGAATATAGGAGGTTGCGTGAGCTCCTCCCCTTCACTTCTGGTTCTGCCGCACCAAGGGGGGGATCCCTATAACTCAAGATGTAACCTTGACTAGCTCAAAGATAGAAAGATCTAACTTGACAACAACAGGCAGAATACTCTCATGTATGGACCAAGATCTATATGATAGATCACAAGGCTGGCAACATTCTTGGACATGATGTCTGGTTGGGTATGAGAGCATGCAGGGGGTTCCTAATCCTACTCCTACAACTAACAGGTGGAAGTATGAAATGTTTTAGTTTGAATTTTGGATGCAAAGCTGGACATGGTGTATAACACAAGAACACAGCATGATTGGTGCCTATCCAGGGCTTGGAGTCGGTAGACATACACCTGTGAATGGTCAGCATGAATAGCTAAAACTGGATTTCAGGGGGATACACATGATATCTGCCTTACAGATATCTCCCAATGAAGAGTGTCAAGTTATCTCTACTTATGGCATCCCTACTGCAGTATACCCTTCCCAATGTTCAACCTGAAAACAGTTTAATCTACCCCTTGAGCAGAAGTTAAAAGATCAGACATTCAACATAGGAATTCTATGCTCTAGAATCTAAACATTACGCAAATATCCAGATCCAGAAGAAGAATACATGCAATACTGGAGACAGAATTAACACAACACATGCTAAGATAGCATTACTCATATAAGATCAACCATGAAATCAGTGGATTCATGCCAAGTCGTACAACAGGAGATACATAAACTCACAAGTTTAAGCTGTACAGAGCAACCAGATCAGCTGGTTTTGGATTACAGAGCCAAAAATCCTCAACTTTCAACCACCTTGAATGAATAACACCGTCTGCCTTATATAGCAGGAGGGTGTCTTCAGCATTAACTACCAGGTTGACCAAAAAACCCGCCAGATACACAGTATCATAAAAATGGCGCTCAAACATTAATGCAGCAGGTAGGGGAGGAGACAGGAAGATTTTTCGAGCCCTGCACCACCGCCCATACCTCTGCAACAATCGCCATTTATGGCGCACCAACCCGCGGCCTTGGGAAGAACATCAGACAGTCGATCGCAACCATTTCCCGCCGAGATTCATCATCATGATATTTTGAAAATGCAGGATACAATTATCCCACATGCACCCCGCAGCAACCTCTTTAACACTTTATATACTAGGTCATGAGCATATATCATGTCGGTGCTTTTGCTCCTAATGACACTAGTATAAGACTTCATCATCATCATCCTCCAGCAGCATGATATCCTGTTGCCCGAAATATCACCCTGACGTCAGCATCATATCGCAATACAACCTGCATGATAATCGCCTTCATCGGCACAACCTGATCCATCGGAGGAACATCCTCCCGCTGAGCCTATACCAAAAGTCTGGCCGATGAACATCCTGATGACGTCATCATCATATCCTGCTGACGTCATCATCATATCTGCCTACTGCGCACCTCCTCATATCCGGATGACGTCATCATCATGTTTGCAAATATCGGGAGATCTCCTCAAGATGATCAGTGTTAGAAATATGACCCCCCCCAGACCTTGATGACGTCATCATCATATCAACATCAGGATGATATTCGGAAGACAACCGGATATTTGGAAATATCATCCTGATGTGCAAATATCAGGTTGCACTGTAGCTCCGCTATAAGATCAGGGTGAAATATGAATATGATGATGCTTGAAAAGATCACCCCCACTAGATAATGCACGAAGCCAGCAGGCGGATATCTCCTTGATATCAGCATCATCATGATGCTGGAACAAACATACACCCGGGTGATATGAAAATATCACCCCCTCCTTCGGAAATATCATGATGCAGATAGGCAGAGAACCGGATATCACCCTGACATAAGAATGACGTCAGCATCATCAGGATGACAAAACAACGAACAAGAAGTGATACAACATCATCAGGATGATATTGACTAAGATCATCCTGACGTTCAAAATATGATGACCCCAGTGAATATCGGGTCACACTTAGAACTCTTCAACAACATCATCAGGATGATCATAACCAAGATCACCCGATGATAGAAATATCACCCCGGCGAAATATCATGAAGGCAGAAAACATGATGACCCTCGCAAGCAACACGGTGATAACTGGAAATATGATGATGATGACGACGACCCTTAAGAAAAAACAAGTAAGGTCGAACAACTTAGAGAATAACCCCTTCAGAATATCGGGGCAACATCATCATCATGTCTGGGCAAGGTGATAATTGGAAGATCACCGGAGACTTTGAAAAATCACCCCCGCAAGCAAATCAGGGCGCGCTGTAGCTCATCAGCATCATCAGGATAATAACCAAACATCACCCGATAAAAAATATGATGATGACGATGAGAAACGGGTCGACGGAGAACATGATGATGCTGACCACCATCAAAGAAAATATGATGATGATGACCTCCTCCTCAGGAAAATAATGATGCTGCAGCTGAAAAATACTGAGGAGGTCCAACACTTAGAACATTTTTTGGATACTTAGGGAAAACGCCTGCATGAAAATTGCTCAAAAAACTGCCAGTCAATTCAGGCGCTAACAGTGGCTCTGTCTGGGGACATGCAGGTGCAAGACTGCAGCGAGAACCCCAGATCTCTGGGATGCAGACTAGTCCCTTATCCATTGGGCACAGAGTCAAATACTACACTGACCTGCATCACCAAACACACTTGATGGCCTAAGGCCACCAAGAAAAGAAAAACATGTATCTCCCTTTGTCAAATATCTTATTTTCATCTGCATGCACTGGGTCAAGCCTGGAGATACTGTCAGGATCCACCCACAAACAAACCTTGTCATCTGCATATTCAACCCTCTGATTTGGCCTGTCATTATCACCCTTGTGCAGATAACCCTCAGCATCATGTGACATGTGGGTGCAGAATGTATCAAACAATGCATATTCATATGGCATATAGCACTTATCACCTATATCATCATCATGCATTGCAACATGATCTCCTAGCTGGACTGCAAATAGGAAACACTCAGAGTCCACCACACAACTAGGAAGATCAGGCCTCATTGTATTATATGCTGGCACATCAAAAGGAAAGCTTTCAAAATCACAATTGTGCACATCATGTACACAACAATCAGCAGCACCAAGCTGGAAAAGATCAGGCTCTAGCACCTCTTTACAATCAGGCACATTTTCACAGTCACTTACCTGATGTATGTTGTTTCCTCTTTCATCAGGATGAGAAACAGAATCCAAGCCAAAAATAGTGTCTAGATCCTCACCATACTCAGACAGATCCTCATCACCATATGTGTCATAAATGGGTGACCCAGGTGCATCAGTTTCATCATAGTATGCCATTTGTTCATGGGCAGCAGAGCACACCTCTTCATCACCAATGGATTCACTCTGTGGAGGAGTATCAGCCTGTGTGTCATAAGCAAAATAGCCATCAAATGAAAGACAATCAGGCTCTGAACTAGCACTTATTTCAATTTCTGACTGCTCTCCATGATCTCCATGTGTTTGAAAGGTAGGCAATGGGTCACACATAGGACTGCTTCTCTGTTTGCTTATATCTTCTCTGTCTTGAGTACAATACTCACAATTGTCTCCATAGGTCCATTCTAAAAATTGCTCATTGCTGTCCACAACCTCGTTATTGTTTTCATGGTCAGCTGCCTCATCATTGCAATGGGAATCCTCATTAGTCCTTTCACTGGCATCCTCAACTGGTGAACAATCCAGTTGAGCAGTATTGTTAGCATTATGTTCAAATACAGCAGTCTCAACCTCTATGCTTTTATTTTCATTTTTATCTGCACATGATGCCATAATCATTTGGTCATTTGCAGCTTCATAACCATTCCTCACACCAATGCCTGGGGACAGGGGTTTCAGCAGGTACACATTTCTGAATTTTTCTATCTTTTCTATGAACCTGTATGCCATCTGCATACTTGTCACCTTGAAATCCCTCAGTATTGCACTAAAGCCCTCCTCAAAAGCTTCAAAGAATATGCCAACACAGGCTGAAATATCAGGTCTGAAACTTTCAGGGACATGTGAAAGGGCTACTGCAAACCTATGACTGAAATCAACACATGGCTCTTCATCTTGTTTTCTGATTCTCATCAATTCTGCAACAAGATCAGCCGGTTCTTTTGCAAATTCTTCCTTGAAACAGTCAGCAAGCTCATCCCAATAGGCAAAAAATTTCTTTGGAAAGCTCAAATACCAGTCTTTTGCTTTTGCATCAAAGGACCTAACAAAAAACCTCATCCACATATCCTCATCTCTGAATGAATATTTTCCCATAAAACTTTGAAAATTTTGGATATGTGCATTCCCATCACATACATTGTGACCACTAAATCTAGGCATCTGACAGTATATCCTAGCAGGCATAGTTTCTACTTTATAATCCACCCATGACAAATCCAGTTGGTCATACAAAGGATCAAAAGGGCTGACAGGAGGTTTAGCTTTCTGACAGGCAGACACAACGGGGTTACTGCTTCTTAACTGGGCCTGCTCAGCCTCTAAGAATATCAACCTATTTCTTATCTCTTCTATTCCTTTATCCAACATTTCACCACTGAGTGTGGGATAACTCATACTTGGATTCATAAAAATCTTACTCTTAGACATCCTTTGTCTGTCTAAGACCTAAGGCTTCCCCTGGCATCTAACCTATGCAGTAAAACAGCAAATAAAGGGGAAGGAACAAGGTACCTTTTCTCATACAGATGCAGAAATATATACATCTTTCAACCAATAACATACATTTATCTTTCATGTGCATTTGGATCTTTTTGCAGAGTTGCCACCTCTCCAGAGAGGACAAAATTTTCAATAGCTGAAAGCTACTTTTCCAGGTTCATTCCACCAGCAGAGCATCATTTTGTTAGTGACTCGGATGGGCCACAAGTATATCATTTTTTAGTCCATCCCCAGCAAAGTCACCATTTTGTTGGTTATTTTTCTGAATCAGCATTAGGGATTGCCACTTCTAATGCACAGGCAGATTCAGCCAACTGAATACAGGAGGTTGCGTGAACTCCTCCCCTTCACTTCTGGTTCTGCCGCACCAAGGGGGGGATCCCTATAACTCAAGATGTAACCTTGACTAGCTCAAAGATAGAAAGATCTAACTTGACAACAACAAGCAGAATACTCTCATGTATGGACCAAGATCTGTATGATAGATCACAAGGCTGGCAACATTCTTGGACATGATGTCTGGTTGGGTATGAGAGCATGCAGGGGGTTCCTAATCCTACTCCTACAACTAACAGGTGGAAGTATGAAATGTTTTAGTTTGAATTTTGGATGCAAAGCTGGACATGGTGTATAACACAAGAACACAGCATGATTGGTGCCTATCCAGGGCTTGGAGTCGGTAGACATACACCTGTGAATGGTCAGCATGAATAGCTAAAACTGGATTTCAGGGGGATACACATGATATCTGCCTTACAGATATCTCCCAATGAAGAGTGTCAAGTTATCTCTACTTATGGCATCCCTACTGCAGTATACCCTTCCCAATGTTCAACCTGAAAATAGTTTAATCTACCCCTTGAGCAGAAGTTAAAAGATCAGACATTCAACATAGGAATTCTATGCTCTAGAATCTAAACATTACGCAAATATCCAGATCCAGAAGAAGAATACATGCAATACTGGAGACAGAATTAACACAACACATGCTAAGATAGCATTACTCATATAAGATCAACCATGAAATCAGTGGATTCATGCCAAGTCGTACAACAGGAGATACATAAACTCACAAGTTTAAGCTGTACAGAGCAACCAGATCAGCTGGTTTTGGATTACAGAGCCAAAAATCCTCAACTTTCAACCACCTTGAATGAATAACACCGTCTGCCTTATATAGCAGGAGGGTGTCTTCAGCATTAACTACCAGGTTGACCAAAAAACCCGCCAGATACACAGTATCATAAAAATGGTGCTCAAACATTAATGCAGCAGGTAGGGGAGGAGACAGGAAGATTTTTTGAGCCCTGCGCCACCGCCCATACCTCTGCAACAATCGCCATTTATGGCGCACCAACCCGCGGCCTTGGGAAGAACATCAGACAGTCGATCGCAACCATTTCCCGCCAAGATTCATCATCATGATATTTTGAAAATGCAGGATACAATTATCCCACATGCACCCCGCAGCAACCTCTTTAACACTTTATATACTAGGTCATGAGCATATATCATGTCGGTGCTTTTGCTCCTGATGACACTAGTATAAGACTTCATCATCATCATCCTCCAGCAGCATGATATCCTGTTGCCTGAAATATCACCCTAACGTCAGCATCATATCGCAATACAACCTGATCCATCGGAGGAACATCCTCCCGCTGAGCCTATACCAAAAGTCTGGCCGATGAACATCCTGATGACGTCATCATCATATCCTGCTGACGTCATCATCATATCTGCCTACTGCGCACCTCCTCATATCTGGATGACGTCATCATCATGTTTGCAAATATCGGGAGATCTCCTCAAGATGATCAGTGTTAGAAATATGACCCCCCCCAGACCTTGATGACGTCATCATCATATCAACATCAGGATGATATTCGGAAGACAACCGGATATTTGGAAATATCATCCTGATGTGCAAATATCAGGTTGCACTGTAGCTCCGCTATAAGATCAGGGCGAAATATGAATATGATGATGCTTGAAAAGATCACCCCCACTAGATAATGCACGAAGCCAGCAGGTGGATATCTCCTTGATATCAGCATCATCATGATGCTGGAACAAACATACACCTGGGTGATATGAAAATATCACCCCCTCCTTCGGAAATATCATGATGCAGATAGGTAGAGAACTGGATATCACCCTGACATAAGAATGACGTCAGCATCATCAGGATGACAAAACAATGAACAAGAAGTGATACAACATCATCAGGATGATATTGACTAAGATCATCCTGACGTTCAAAATATGATGACCCCAGTGAATATCGGGTCACACTTAGAACTCTTCAACAACATCATCAGGATGATCATAACCAAGATCACCCGATGATAGAAATATCACCCCGGCGAAATATCATGAAGGCAGAAAACATGATGACCCTCGCAAGCAACACGGTGATAACTGGAAATATGATGATGATGACGACGACCCTTAAGAAAAAACAAGTAAGGTCGAACAACTTAGAGAATAACCCCTTCAGAATATCGAGGCAACATCATCATCATGTCTGGGCAAGGTGATAATTGGAAGATCACCGGAGACTTTGAAAAATCACCCCCGCAAGCAAATCAGGGCGCGCTGTAGCTCATCAGCATCATCAGGATAATAACCAAACATCACCCGATAAAAAATATGATGATGACGATGAGAAACGGGTCGACGGAGAACATGATGATGCTGACCACCATCAAAGAAAATATGATGATGATGACCTCCTCCTCAGGAAAATAATGATGCTGCAGCTGAAAAATACTGAGGAGGTCCAACACTTAGAACATTTTTTGGATACTTAGGGAAAACGCCTGCATGAAAATTGCTCAAAAAACTGCCAGTCAATTCAGGTGCTAACAGGCAGCAACCTTGATTTTGTAGGCAGCAGGAAGGGATCTGCGAATTTTGCAAACAATCTCATTTTCATCCAAAACTCCACCAGCATTCCTAATTCCACACACCAGCTCATTTACTCTTGGCATAAAGGTAGTGATATTTTCATCATCTCTCATCTTCAATCTTTCAAATTTCCCTTTGAGACTCTGCAACCTTGCACTCTTAACATACTCATCTCCTTCATGCAAAAGTTCCAGTTTAATCCAAATCTCATAAGCAGTTGGTAGGTCAATAACATTTGAGAGCTCTGAGTCAGTTAATGCACTTAGAAGAGCCTCTTTAGTCTGTAGATTGTTTTCAGCATCTGTGATTTCATTTAGAGTTGTCAGACCACCTTGTGGAGGTGTATATGCTTTTGTGACCATGGACAAGTACGCCTTTCCCATACACTACAAGTGACATTTCATGCGGCCTTTCCAAAGAGTGAAGTTGGTTCCATCAAACTTCGGACTATCCTTCTTGTATGATGACATCCTGGATCTCCTCAAGCGGTTAAGCTCCTTTTAGAGGAACCTAGCTCTGATACCAATTGTTGATAACTGAGAGGGGGGGTGAATCAGTTATCCTTAATTTGCTTCTAATTCAAACACTTAAATCCACTTTGTTAATCAATAGCATAGCAATTAATCATTCATGAAAGCATAAGGCATAAACACCAGAGTAGATACACATCAACACATGAGACACCAAGATTTTGACGTGGAAAACCCGGTTAAGGGAAAAACCACGGGGTGATTAACCCAAGGATTATTCTCTGTTAGAAGAATAAGAAAAATAGATGGCACATGCCAATTAGGGCTCACTGCCTGAGCACACTGCTCACAAGGAGGTACACTACCTACAAGAGACACACTGTCTACAAGATAACAAGTATTACAAACTTGAACTGGAGATTGACATCTTTACCATGCCTGGATCAGTTCCATTTAAGCCCAAAAACTCCTGCTCTACCTTTCGCACTTCTCTTCACTATATCACTCTCATCACCACAAGACACACTACTAAATGAATTCACAAACCCTTATTTATACAAGGCATCGACTTAGGAACAATCATCTAAGTCGACAAACATCTACAAGATCATTCGCAAGACGTGTAATACATCTAGTCGGCCTATCTTATTAAGAACACCAACAATTGGTGGTCTTTACATCAAATCCAAACTCTAACTTCAATGCGGACCGCCAATAAGAGTTGTACACGATCCAAGGATCACCAAAACCTTTCCTGAGTCATCAAGAACATCTGCACTTTATCAGCTTACTGAAATTCTTCTCTTCTTCATCTGGAACTTCAAGAACACAGTCTACCGCCACTGTCATAATGCAAAAGGTTCTTCCGGACCTCCAAACAATGCACAAATCAAGTTGTCACTTCACACTGACTTCTTCAACACTCCTTCCAATCCGCAGAATGAGATAATGTAATTCTGGATCTCACCGGACCAATCTATGACACTCTGTCTCCACTGAACACCTGCCAGAACCGGTTCTACACAAGCAACCATAACTTCTTCAAATCTTTATGTGGACCTCTAAAATCTTAACTAGAACATCTCAAGACTCATATCTACAAACCCTTTAATCTGCATCCTCTGATCCTCAACCTATTGAGTACTTTTGCCTTCTTCTCATCACTATTCTTCACTGTTCCTAATTAAGACTAATTTCCTCAATAACCTCAGTACACAGCTCATCCAATCCTTCTTATCAATGCAATATGAGTATGTTGACATCAATGACAATACTGGTTAACCTCATACTTGCAACAGATATGTCTATTTCCTTGCTCCTTGACCCTTTGGTTCCCTTCTTATAACCCTACCTCCTTTTTGATTATTCAGGTTTTGTATCTCATCACTCTTAGATTGTGGTTGTGCATTTTGAAAGTACTATTGAGCTCTCTCACAATAAAATAAATCATTCTCTGTACTGCTACAAAATGAACACTATTCTTTCCTTTCTACCAAACATTCATTAGAAAAGTATCCTAGCTTATCACAATTGAAACATGTTGCATCCTCCCTCCTTCTTTGACTTCTTCCATGGCCTCTTCCTCCTATGTAACCTCCAAATTGCTCTCTATCATCATTATTGTAGCTATTGCCATAGGATGGACTGCTAGAGTTGGAAATTTGTATTGCATTGATTTTCCTTTGATTTCTCCAATTTGGTTGTTTGTAGCCTTGATCATGTGAGTTTCTTTCTACATATGATATGTTGTTCTCCATCAAGTTTGTGTACCATGTTTCATATTCTTCATCAGAAAAATTTCTTTTCCTCCAGAAGTTTTGTGCAGGATAGTTTGGTGTTTCATGGTCATCCCATTTTGGACACATAATCCACAATATACTAAATTGACTCTTTTTGTTGTTGCTTTGATGTCTACTTTTATTGTGGCATCTTGGCTTTCACCTTTCATCCTAGGGCATTTATTTCTCAAGTGACCCTCTCTTGTAAAGTATGAACACCAAATATTAGGTCCTTGTTTCTATGTATTCTCCTCCTTGGGTAAAATCTCTTGTTTCAGCTTCAACTGCTCTAGTTCCAATTTCATCTTCTCCAATTATAGGTAAATTCCTTTATCTTATCTTGTCTGTACCAAGATTGAGACTCTATTTGATAGGCTAATGTCACTACTTCTACATATGTCTCAAATATTCTTCCATCTAGGGCTAACCTTATTTCAGGGTTTATTCTGAAAATAAACCATTATACCTTTTGCTTCTCAGTTAGTGGTTCCTCCAACTTTCTAGTTATCTCCTTGAATCTTCTATCAAATTCCTTTATTAATTCTTTATCCTATAGACATCCAAAATTGACCTAGTTATCATTATTAAAATATTACATTATTCATCATCTGCATTTGTCTAACACATTTGAATAATTTGTTTATTTTCTCTTAAATCATCTATTTCTTCTACTAATTAAATAAATTTATATTTATCTAATTAATTATCTATTTTTCTTCTATCTTCCTCTATCTATACTTAAATAATTTTTAATTATTTAATTATATTTCCATTCTCGCTAATTTTTAATTAAATATATCTTATTTATTTAATTAAAATTTCATCTTAATCTCATTATAATCCCACTTTCCAATTAATTAAATAAATTTTATTTATTTAATTAATTTCCACATCATCTCCCAACTAATTCAAATAAAATATTTGAATTAAGCCCTCACCTCTTATCATATTCCAACACTTGTCCATTTCTCATTCCAATCATGTGTGGTAGTACTTTTTATGTACACAATCACATATGTATTACTTTTTATGTACACAATCACACATAAACTTATTTAATAAAGGTTTTTTGTGTACACGGTCACACGAGCTTCATCCTCTTCCTCACACTTGTCTTATGCACATTCATCTATGATCATGAATTAATCTCAACTGTTCAAACTATCTTTTCTTCTCCACCATTGATCAACTTTTATTGAGTGCTATATATACACCCACTCATTCTCATTATCATCATCTCACCATATAGTGTCCAGAGTATCGTCTCAAGCATAATACCTCCATTAGCATCCATTGAGCATTTTTTAGCATTCTGTCCATTATCATGGCAGCTTTAGCATTTATGATTGTTCACAATTGAGAAGCAATCCACAAATCCAACCAAGGAAGATCAATAATCTAGGTGATTTGTTTTCATTTATTTGCACTCTTGTATCATTTAGATGGATTATTTGAAGGTGGTAGGATTGGGTTCGATTTACGTTGTTTGATTATCCTAACCTGATTTTTCCTACTCACACATTTTGGCATGCCCGATGGGACCCACGTCCTTGATTTAACATCTTTTTTGTATAGTTGTTTTTGTGAAGTTGGATTTTACAAGGTTTCAAGCGTAATTGTTCCACAGAAAATCACAATCACACCTCAGATCGTTGCAATTGGCCAAAATCAGAGCACAATTGATTCGCAGACTATTGCATTTGGTCATATTTCAAGCGCAATTACACAGCAAAGTGTTGCATCTAGTTTTTCCAGTTGCATTTGGTTAGCTAGGGTTTATGTTTTGCAGGTCATGTGCAACTGTTTAGATCCAACCACAATTGAATAGTAGAGCGTTGCATTTGGTCTAAATCCATACGCAATTGAATTTTTGCATTTAGTTTTATTTCATGCGCAATTGCAACCCAAATCGTCGCAGTTAGTTTTTCTGCTATGCATTTGGCTGAATCTTATTTCTGCTTGATTTCTTTGGCATCTAATCATCTTCTTGTGTAGCATCTTATCTGTTTGTTGAAGAAAGGAGGTTTTGAAACTACTAATCCATTTGTTGCAACATTGATTGGTCCAAGACATATCATTTTTATCACTAATCTAGGAACATTTAGATTTGGTACTTAAAAGGAACCATTGTTTTCTCCGTGTTTGTTTTATCTTTTTTGATTGCTTGTTGTGTATGTGTGTAACTCAAATTTAATAACAAAATTATCATCTCCCCTTGCTTATCAAATGGATCTTGGGTGCATGAGAACTTGTTATTATCTTTAGAGGGCTTTCCTTCTCGGTGTGACAAGGGGATGACCCAAGCGATAACAAGCTAAAGCCAATCTCTTCCAAACCGCTATACAAAAAACATGTTTGTGGCAAAAGTCATAAGCAATAGGTGTAGTTGTGTTACACCGATGAATGTTTCCCCCAAAACCCCATAGAGCGTAACCTCTTCGGGCTAGGAAGTGTCCATTAATGGAGTGAATTGCTACATGTGTAGCCACCCGATTAGATGCCCATAATAGTAACCTTTGTGTAGTAGCTAAAAACCTTCTATCTGTTGATACAAGAGGATAGTTGATTAGGCCTATGATAGTCGTCCCACATTTTCGTGGCTTATGGTAGAGATATCAAAGTATCTTAAGATCTACGTGTCTTAAGGACTTAGAACTTGGTGTGCCTGAGAAGTGATTGCATTGTAAGGGGGAGCCCATGCCCCAAGTTCCTAGAGATATACACAATAAGTAGGCGTGGATGGGTAAAACCAAGTGGGAACTCAACAGATATTGTCCTTGCCTAGCCTAGGTTGTACATGTTTGTGACTGTTGGAGTGATTGTTTGCTTATAGCCATCATTTTTCTGTCAAACATAGTCTGAAACCACAATTGAACAACAAAAAATTGCAATTGAATTGTAAACCCTTGCAATTGTTAGAAAACCATATGCAATTGAACCATAGTCCGTTGCATCTGGTCAAATCTGTACACAATTTATCTCTATCAAATCCTACTGCTAAATTCCCTGTCAGACGCATTTGAGAATTTCCAGTCGCAATTGATTCACAGTTTGTCACATCTGTTAAAATCCTAGTTGCAATTAAATTGTAGTTTGTCACAATAGGCTTATTCCAGGTCGCAATTGAGTTATCATTCATCACAATTGAATTATCCTACCTCGCAATTGGTCATCTATAGACAGTTATCCAAAATCTCTACTAAAATCCTCATTTTCATTATTGTCTGAGCATTATTTCCAGTCTGCAAGCTTTATTCTGAGCATCCATCATCCAGTTTACACAGCAATCATTTCATTGAGCCTAGAATTATCATCTATTGTGGACTTTTGAACATTCACATCCATTGAAACTCCCAAAACATAAAAACCAAGTCAACCATCAAATCAAATCAGTGGCTTCCTGTAGCTAAAACTATCACTTAGGTCTAACCATCATCATCCTTAGTATCCTATCCAACAATAGCATATCCCTTGAGTTCAAGAGTCTATCTCTAAAGGTATTCCTTATCCAAAACCAAATCAAACAATTGAACAACTATCCAATCAACCAAGCATCCAATCCAATTAGCAATCCAATCCACCTATCAACTAATCAGATGATATCAAAGCCATCAAAACAGTAACCAATCCAATAAACCAACCAAGCAATCCAATCCAAACAATCAACTTAGCAATCCAAAACATCCTAGCAAATGATTAATCCAAGCAACCCATCAATCAAACATCAAACAATCAACCATCATCTAAACAAAATTTGGAGTCTCAAACTTTGCAAAACAAGTCCACCAATCTAGGCCAATATCATCCCATTCCTCAAACAAGGAGACAATACAAGGAAGCTATGGAGAAAAACTTGCAACAATTTTAAAACACTCCTCTTAAGGATGCCTCACAATTTACAACCGTAATGAACCTGCAATACTTTCTACCTAAAGGTTATAGTTTAGAAGCTTCATCCTCTACTCTGGGGCCACAAGAACAAGTATATGTCTATGAAGATTCCTCAGAAGATGACCAAATGTCCCTTCAAGATCCAACACCCATGCACCATGCCAACAAGATCATAGAAGCCAATCGACAAAAGATACTTGTGAATTTTCTCAAAGGAGGAACTTTTCTACCAAGTGACTTTGATTTGTCCACTATCCAAAAAGAAGTACCTTCAAATGTCACTCCCGCTGCTATCACTAGCATGTCCACTAAGCCCACAACCACACCATCTAATGTTGTATCACCATCCTTGGCTCAATTTCCTCCATTTCATACTCCTGTTATCACACAACCTCTCGTACAACCAAGTGTCATTACTAAATGCACGAGTCCTTAGCTTCTCAACATACAAATCAAAATCCCATGCCAATTTTGCAAACGTTTGCAAGCTCTACTCAAAATGTGCCTATTGCTAATGCCCCCCAATCCACGTAAAGCACTAAAACCATAGTCCAAACACCTCAAGTGTCGCAAGCATCAAATGCCAATGTGTCGCATGTTGAGCCATCCCAACCATCCAATGCATCATCCTCCATCAATACCATAACCATACACCAAACCAATTTGGATACTCCCCTCATTGACCTCAATCCTCCCAACACCAATCCTTCTCCACTCGACCAACTTTTCTTTGGATCACAACCTTCTAATACCCATACTTCTTATGTCAATCTACCCATTGTCTCGCAAGCACAATTCCAATCTAATCCATCTACCAATCCCTCTTTCGTATCTCAACCTCCATTGACAAATGTGTCTACTACATTACAAGTTAATCCATTCACTGGTACACATGTATCATATACCAACCCATCTGTTAATGTCCAACATATTAATACCATATCCCAAGCACCTATCATATCTTCTGTTAACCCAAATCCTGCAATCCAAAATCCATTAACTATTTCCCAAGCTCCACACCATTCCACTCCGCAAGTAACCTATGTCAATCCATCCCATGGTTCACATGTGACTGTTGCATCCAACCTTAATACCACCGCACATTCATTTGTTCCTCTGCCTGGTAGCCAAGGGCATAACACATACATCCAATCCTACAACACCCAACCAAATCCAAATCAGCAATATCATATACTGCATCCAAGCCATCAAAGTCATATACAATAGCAATCACAAATAATTACTCCTGAGGAACTTCAACAATTATGACAAGATATGAACAATATATGATTGGGTCACACCAAGAAAACATTTTCATTTAAGGAAGTGTGTCCTTACCCATTCGATAGATCATTGCAAATGACACCTTTTCCTCCACATTTTGAAGTGCCTCAATTTGACAAATACAAAGGGAAAGGAGATCCTCATGACCATCTTAGAGCTTTCTATGTTGCTTGTCTAGATGTTGCCTATGATGACACATACCTCCTGCATCTATTCCCTCGTAGTTTAGGGAGACTAGCTATCAAATGGTTTGCTCATCTTCCTCCGGGGATCAAAACTTTTAGCAAATTGGCTGAAAAAAATTTGTCACACTTTACCTTTAACATTGAAAATGAGATCTCAATGAATAACCTTGTCACAGACAAACAACACAATGGTGAGACATTTGCATCCTTTTTACAATGATGGCGCAACATGGCTAGCAAGTTTCCTTGGTAAATGCCTAAAAAATAACGAGTAGATATCTTTCTACAAAATCTCAATCCAGAACTTTCCTTCCAATTGCAATTACAAAGTGCCACTTCATTTGATGAAATCATTGCCAAGGAAACAACTATTGAGAAAGCCTTAATTGCCAAAGGTGTGATCAAAATCTTCAAAGACAATAAAGACAACCCGCAATCTTCAAATGACAAATCTCATTTTTGGAACAAGAACAAAAATGTTGTTAATGATGGCATTGTAGATGCAAAACATGTCCAAACTTTGAAAGCTCTTGTGTTTATTCAAGTTGCGAACATAGACACTGCAAACAAAAATACACCATTTCTCCCAAGAGATCAAATGCAAGCAAATCCACCACCAAGACGCAAGTTCACTCCTTTGGGAGAGCCTGTTGAGGTTGTTTTGAAGAAACTTATTCAATCATGAGCCATTGTTTTACTAGAAGATAAACCATATGACGAACCTCAATTCAAACCCAATTGGTACAAGGACAATGAATATTGTGAATACCATAGGGTGAAAGGACATAATACTGTTGGATGCATGAAATTGAAACATCTCATTCAAAACCTGATTGATCAAGGCCTAGTCAATTTAGAAAACCTAAGCAGACATCAAACTATGATCTTGATGCTTTCAAAGATTCACTTCTTGCTTATGATAAAGCAAGTGCCTCCTCTTCGGGGAGAAATTTCCAATACACATATGAGTCATCCACCATTGGCCGCATTGACCATGCTCGCATATTGACCATCTCCATAAAAGCAAAAGAACCTATTCATATCCAAGCTGCAAAAGAGTCTGATTGTGTCGTTACTACTTGTTGTGGTCATGTGACAATCCAAGCTGCACCATCCATTGCAAGACCAACTATGGGGTACAATATCCTTGATCACCTAGGCAAAACTCCTGCACATATCCCCGCACATAAGGCTATCCTCGACCAAGCATTGCAAGAATCATCGGTCTTCAATAACATAGACACTACATAGTTTCAAGCCATGGTAGCAAGCATTACATCCCCATACCGCTTAACCTTTTCTAACAAAGACCTATCACTACTTGGCTCATCCCATAATGAAGCCCTCCACATAGAAGTCTTCATTAATAAATGCCGCATTAAACGAATCTTAATAGATGGTGGAGTAGGTTTGAACATTTGTTCATTAAGATTAATAAAATTATTGGGATATTCTGAGGATAAAATTGATACATCAAAAAGCATAATAATCAAAGTATATGATGATGCTGTAAGAGAATCATAAGGGATTATAACTTTTCTTGTCACAATTGGTCCAGTCACTATAGATACTCGTTTCCAAGTCTTTAACATTGAATTACCATATAACATCATCCTTGGTCATCCTTAGATTCATGTCATGAAATTTGTGCCATCAACTTACAATCAATGCCTCAAATTTCCTCATAATGGAGTCGAGATCACCATTCCCGTAGATCCCAATACTTTTGAGTTCTTTCAAGCCTATCAATCTAAGTATCAAACTCCTAATCATATACCTATCAACACTGAAGCATATCCATCGACTTCCTATGTTGATCCTGTCGATCTCAACCAGGCATCCTCAAGCAAAGCCATCCCTAACATAGAAATCAAGTACAAGGACAAAGGACTTGGCGAGTATAAATTGCAAGAATCCTATTGTGTTGGAACACTACCTCCATCCCCAAAGACATATGGAAAACTATCAGCATCTAAAGTATCATCATCTCAAACAATTATCAAATCTCCTCCTATAGTGTTTATAAAATCAGGGCTACTAGATGATGAAGACATTGAAGACATTCATTCATGGATTTTCTATGATTAAAATGATCAAAAAACACTTGAAGTGGAGCATTACAACAACGGTTTCCACATCATTAAAAATATGGGATACAAAGGACAAGGTGGTCTAGGACTACATGAGAAAGGACCTACAGAACTAATCACTATGACCAAGAAGTTTAATAGGAAAGGTCTAGGGTATGGACAAGAGGACCCACCTTCTAAAGACATCGAATGTGTTCTCGACACGGTAGCTTAAGCTTTTCCCGTAGAAGAGACTTGTAATCCAGATACCATCGATGACTCTTCCCTTCACCTCACCAAACTATTTCATGACCTATCTACTTTCATGATCTCATTCACAACCTCTGTGTCCCAACCCTCATCATCCAACTTACCTCTCGTATATCCTTACCTCATCGATTGGGACCAATAGGGGGAACCTATATTAGATACCTTTCAAAATGATGAAGCTCTAGCAGAATTCTTGGGACTAAGAACAGGTCTGCCACTCAGAGATCATAAGGTGGGCTACAAAATGGATTTACCTCAATTAGCATACTTTGGGAGAAGTGTCAAGGCCTCTGGTCACAAAAGTGAAATAAATAAAAAAGAAAATAAAAGGTCTCTAGGTGAAACTATAAGGCGCCTCTTGACCAAGAAAAAGTAAAAATAAAGGATGTATCCAACAATGAAAACCTCTTCGAGGCACCTAAGGATGGAGGACTTGACCTTCCTTTGAGGGAATATCAAGAACAATAACCTTTGTTAATTGAGAAATCTCAGGAAGTAAATCTTGGTACAGAACAGAATCCTAAGATCATACACATAGCCGCATCATTATCAGAGCAAGAAAAAGAAGATGTCACGACATTCTTCATGAAACACACAATCAATTTTGCATGGACTTATGCAGATATGCTGGGATTGGATCCATCACTTGTGATACATCACTTAGCAGTATATCCAAATGCCAAGATAGAAGCAAAAACTTTGAAAGATGCATCCTCAAGTAGCTTTGTTAGTCAAGGTGGAAATTTAGAAACTTTTAGATGCCAAATTCATAAGACCCATTGATTATCTTGAATGGGTGTCGAATCTTGTGCCAGTATCAAAACTAAATGGAAGCATCTGTCAATGTATAGATTTCATGGATCTAAATAAAGCATGTCCAAAAGATGATTTTCCATTGCCAAACATTGATATCATCATAGATCTCATAGCTGGGCATGAAATGCTATCATTAATCGATGGTTTTTCATAATACAATTAGATCTTAATTGCTCCTGAAGATCAGCACAAAACTGTTTTCATCTATAGAAGGCATGAGTTTTCCACAGTCCATGATAAAGTATGCATGTGCTTCTGGATTCCACTGTGTATGTTTTTGAATCAACGTTTCAGATCATACTCAATGATCCATCATCAGGAAGAGGAGTGTGATCATTGAGTATGATCCAAAATGTTGATTCAAAAACATACACAGCGGAATCTAGAAGCACATGCATAGTTTTCATCTACCCATGGGGTACCTACTGTTGGAGAGTGATGCCATTTGGTCTCAAAAATACTGGAGCGACATATCAACGGGCAATGACAGTAATCTTCCATGACCTTTTCCATACCATAATGGAAGACTATGTGGACGATATCCTAGGAAAGTCTAAAACTTGAGAAGATCACTTGAAAGTCTTGGAACAAATCTTTGACAAATTTGAGAAATATGAAGTTTGATTAAATCCAAAGAAATGTGTGTTTGGTGTAACATCGGGAAAGCTATTGGGCTATTAGTATCAAGAAGAGGTATCGAGGTAGATCATAAGAAAGTGAAAGCTATAATGGACATGCCTCCTCCAGCCAATCTAAAACAAATACGCACTCTTCAAGGTAAGTTGCAGTCCATCCATAGATTTATAGCACTATTGGTAGATAAATGTCATCCTTTTCAACATCTACTCCATAAAGGAGAATCTTTTAAATGGGATGATAAGTGCCAGCAAGCTTTTGATTAGATCAAGAAATACCTAGCAACTCCACCAGTGTTGGTACCTCCTGTACCTGATAAGCCATTGTTACTATACATCTCCATGACAACAGCAGCTCTAGGTGCTTTACTAGCTCAACATGATAATCTAGGAAAGGAACAAGCCATCTACTACATCAGCGTAACCTTGGTAGGTTATGAGCTCAACTAGTCGTCAATGGAAAAAGCGTGTTTGGTAGTAGTGTTCACTTCTCAAAAGTTATGGCATTATATGTTAAATTATAGAACTAAGCTCATATCCACCTTTGACCCACTCAAGTATCTATTGTCAAAAGCAGTACTCATAGGAAGACTACCCAAATGGGTAATGATTCTCAGTGAATTCAACATAGAGTTTGTTGATCGAAAGGCAATAAAAGGACAAGTAATAGCTGATCAACTAGCAGAAGCACCCATAATAGATATTCATCCAATTCGTGCAGAATTCCCTAATGAGGAACTATTCAACTTACATCCTTTAACAATTTGGCAACTATATTTTGATGGTTCATTCACACAGTATGGATCTGGAGCGGGCATATTGTTCATCACCCCACAAGGAGATTGTATACCTAAAGCATACAGGATATCTTTTCTTTGTACAAATAACATTGTAGAGTATGAAGCATTGATCACAGGATTGCGCATGGCAATACAATGGAACATCAAACAACTACAAGTCTTTGGAGACTCTCATCTTGTAATTAAACAGGTCCTGGATGAGTATCAAACAAAGGACGAAAAGCTTCTTCCTTACAAGCTAATGGTCAGTGATTTCAAAAATTACTTTTCCAAGATCACATTTGAACATATTCCTATGATCAATAACAAAGCAGCAGATGCCATGGCAATGATTGGTTCTCTTCTAGACATGCCCAGCAATGCACACAAATATGAGTTTCCAGTAGAACATCTTTTGATCCTGACATTTGAAGTACCTCAATCTGAGCTTGTATGTGAAGTTGTTGGTCCCAATTTGCCTTGGTACAAGGATATATATGAATACCTTCACAATCAAACATTCCCTCTCCACTTCTCAAACTCCCAACACAAAATATTCATACACTGAGCCTCTCACTACACTATCATTGGAGATACCCTATATCAAAAGAGCCCTGATGGTATCTTACTTAGATGTCTCAACTCAGATGAAGCTAAAACTACCTTAAGCGAGGTACATGAAGGTGTCTATGGATCGCATTCCGCTAGCCCTAATATTACTAAAAAACTCTTGAGAGAAAGTTACTGTTGGCCGACAATGGAGAAAGATGCACAACAATTTTCTTAGAAATGTCTACAGTGTCAACAACATGGTGATCTTATCCACGCTCCAGCACATAAACTACAACCCCTCATAACTCCATGGCCATTCTCACAATGGGGACTCGACCTCATAGGGAAAATATATCCATCATCTTCTAATGGTCACAAGTTTATCATTACAGCCACTGAGTATTTCATGAAGTGGGTGGAGGCTAACCCATGACATATATCACTGGTAAGTAGATATCCAAATTTATCCTTCATTATATCATCTACTAATACGGTGTTCCTCAAGCCATAATCATTGACAACGGCTGTCCATTCAAGAACCAAGAAGTCCTTGATTTGTTTCATAAGTTCCATATCCAACATAGATTTGCTACACCATACTACCCTCAGAGCAATGGCCAAGCTAAGGCTTCAAATAAGACTATCATCAAGATCCTTAAGAAAATAGTCAATGAAGCTGGTCGTGACTAGAACCTACAGCTTAATCCAGCATTGTGGGCTTATCAAACTAGTGTCAGAACTCCAACTGGTGCCACACCTTACTCTTTGGCTTATGGAACTGAAGTCGTTCTGCCCATTGAGGTCAAGATCCCATCATTGAGAGTTTCCTTGCAACACATTGTCTTTGATGAAGAATATAGAAGATCCAAATTGAGTGACCTTGAATTACTTGACAAAAGACATCTAGCAGCCCTAAATCATCTCTAAGTATATCAGAATCGTCTTCGTTGTAGCTATAACAAAAAAATTAGAGAAAGAAGGTTTCAAGTAGGTGACCTTGTCCTAAAGGAAAATCAAAAGAATCAACAAGATTGTGACAGAAAAGGCAAATTTGAACCGAATTGTCTTGGACCATTCATAATCACAACAGTCTATGAATCTGGAGCATATAAATTATCAACACTAGAAGGCATTCCCTTGGATTAACCCATCAACAGTGTTCATCTCAAGAAATTTTATGCTTAATCCTCAGAATATCCTATATATATATAAAATCCAAAAAAAAAGTAAAGAAAAATCATTCCTCCTACGATGAAAACCTGGTAAACAGGCGCCCTGGATAAGTACCATAGTGAAAACCTAGCAAATAGGCGCTGTGTGTAGAAGGCTAGCTCCTACCATCTATCTTGTATTCATTTATCTCCATAATCCGTTCTGTAATTATCCTACATAATCCATATCATAATCCATTGGTTCCCTACATAATCCACTATCCCTCTCTATAATAACGTTTCCTATCCATCTATGCATGCTACCATGGTTAGAAACCGTTGGAGTCGATATGTTATTCCACCTTATGCTAAATCATCTAGGTTATCACTTGATCTATGATCACCACTTAATAAGTCCATCCCACACTGGGGGGCACTTGTTTGCACCTCATTTCGAAGTGGACCTTCAAAGCGTCATTATCAAACATTTTGTAAAAAGTTGTAAATACATTGATGCCTTAAAAACATCCAAAAATTCAAAAAAATCAAATATTCCCAAAAATCCAAAAAAAAAATCAAATATTACCAAAAATCCAAAAAAATCAAATATTCCCCAAAAATGCAAAAAAATCAAATAACCAACAAAAACTCCAAGCAATAAAATCAATCCATCCAATCACCCCTTCCAATCAATCACACACATTCATAATCTAATCCAATCTAATCACCACCACATCAAATCACATCAATCCTATTTATCACATCATTATCACCATCCCGTAATAAACAAGAACTACATCCCATTTCTATCATTTAATGCCTTGATCTCGTGGATACAGGGTATGTAGGCAGTCTAGTGTATGAAGGAAATACCCATATTCAGGCATAAAATGATACCCCCTTTCTTCATCATTCGTATTTTCCTCTAATCATTCTCTCTTGTCTTTCATCGCATTTTCTTCTATCATCATACCCCCCACATCATCAATAAAACCCAGAACTACATATTCATCATGTATTATCATTATCGTGTTGTGCTTTGATCCCATGGATATAGGGTATGTAGGCAGTCTAGAATATGAAGGAAGTATCTAGTATGCAAGCACCAACTATCCATTCTTCTATCCCTCTATCATTTCATCTTCTTCTATTTTAACTAACTCAAGCAGCAAGCAAACTATGCATAACTCGATAGCTCAAGAGCGTACTAAAATCAGGAGCTAAGCTAAAATTTATTTGTCCACCATGCCTTAAGCCAATATCTGCTGCATCTATTTCAAGCAAATCATCTTTAGCTTTCAACAGGATATATCTTTCCTCACAACAAGGCACAATCCAATCTATCCAAGAGCATTTAAATTTGGCAAGAGAACATGATGGTTGTGTCTTTTGTTTATCTTTTGATTTATGTTTTGTCCTTTTCTATACCTAATCGAGACTGCCTTGATCTATCATATCTTGGTATGTTGAGATGAAGTATAGGCTAGGGCATGGTCATTGGCTTTCGTATGTTGTGTTTGTGGGATGATCTTATTCTCCTACTATGCCTAATGGTATCTTATACATGTTGGGATTAGCATCTTGCATAGTAATATCTTTTGCAGTTGAGAAGCTAAATAGTCTTTTATGCATTAAGACTATTTTATGCTAAGACTATTTCTCATACATATAACCCATAAGGTTTCATTATGTCTAGTGGAGGTGTGTTCAAACCATTGCTTGCAAAGTCAAAAGTCCATCTCGAAAAAGCAGCTTATATTCATATCTTGTGTATGTTGGATCAACATCTTGACCTCATACATTAGACAAGATTGTATTATATTGTATTCATTGGATACATGACACCCTGGTCTTCTATAGCTTGGTGCATACTATCTATATGATATATCAAACATAAGGATTGCAAATCTCATAACTTTGTAGCAATCATTAAAGTTGTCTGCATCCCTCCATCTATCCTACAATAACACAATAGCACTCATGAGATTTGATCATTGGTTTTATTCTTCATCTCGTCATCATCTTCATTCTTCTCATCCTACCAAAACAAATGTGTTAGACATATACCATTTGCATTATCTATCATTATCCATAATATAGTATTGCCCATCATTTCCATCGCATTTGCGTAACACATATCATGACATATTTTCATAGCACAAGTTCCCGTCTATCTATCATTATATGCATTAATATAAACATCCATCATATGCATTACATAATTATTAAACATGTGCATCCATACATTATACATACATCCATATCCATAGCATAAAAAATCATAAACACATAACACATCATGAACATCCATCTCATATATATATATGAATAAAGGTTAATATACAATGTGTGTCTCATATATATTAGGCTCCAAGGCCTAAAAAATGATACAATATACATATACAAGTAGATTATGTCCTAGGTCTGGCCTGGGTGGCACTCCCTGAGGTAGCCTCTCTCTGGTTTGTGCATGTTCCATCTGTACCCCTCTGTACTAGAGGCCCCATCACTGAAGCCACTGATCATGAACCTCTTGTCCTCCTTGACTAGCTGGATCTACTATGAAAGTTGGGCTATCTCTGATCAATAGGAATGGCATCAAAATACAAGCCTCTATAGTACACAACCTCAGCTTGTACTGACCCAACCTCACCCTGTTCTTGGCTAAGTTCTTTGACCAAAAATACATTGGCCTAATTTGTGCCCAAAGCCGCAACTACCGCATCCCTCTTAGATAATGCAGTATCTCTCTGAGCTGTGAGTCTAGCCACAGTCCCATCATCAACCACTGCCTGTACCACCTGTGCTAGTTGTGCTACCTGTGAAGCTTGATAAGTCTCTACCTGAGCCCTAGCATTTCTCATAGCCATGAGGGCCCCATCCCTATCCCTCTCTACCCTCCAAAACCTAGCCTCCAACTTAATCCTCCAGCCCATCTCATGCCGAAGATGTTGTCGTAACCTATCCACTTCTCCTCCGTCACCATCTCTCCCTCCCATGGCTTGTTGTTGTGGTAGCATAACAACACGTCTAGGTACCTATCCACCTTGTGCCCCTAGTACAAGAGTAATCACCTGTACCTGAGGTGGCCTCCTCTATCCTCCAATCCTGCCTCTCCTCAATCTAAACACTCCAACCTCCCCCATCTCTCCAGGTACGGTCAACCTAGTAGGCCTCGCGGTCACCCAATGTGCATCATAGTCTGTTGTGGTCCCCGGATCTGCATAACCCCCTATCCAATCCCACACTACTAGTTGTAGTGCCTCCACTACTGCTAGTGTTGTCTCTACCATGATCTCTGGTCCTCAATATGGAATCTCTCATCTGGTCTGACCATATATGGCCTCACCGACAAGTGCAGTCTATGGCAATCTAAACTATTTGAACACACATCCAGGAAGATATGACTCAATAATGTACAAACTAAGCCCAAACAAATTCTAAGGTTGTCGTGCATACCCTAACTCTCTATTTCTCCTCCAAAGACTCACAGCCCAACCATGGTCGTCATATAAACGGATCCATCTCATCAAACTGTCACTGCCAATACATGAGGGAGTTCAACTCCTGATAAGTAGTAGCACCACCATAAATATGAGCATAAGGCTACCCAGGTAACCTCTATCTGACACCCAAGGGCCTAGTCATAGCAATATGCTCGTAAGCCCATACATGAAGTAATGTGACTCTCACCGACATGTTAGAGCCTCCTAAGTAAGCACAATCATGTAAGTGATGATATAACTAACCGAGTACACATGGAGCCCAAGTGTACCTCATACCATACATAAATAGGCCCTCCATAATTGTCCCCCATCCTGTAGAAAATCCTCTAGCTCTCCAATCAGGAACTAGGAATTTGATGATAGCTATCACCAATCTCTATAACCTATCACACAGCTCATCCCTAATACTCCTCATTCGTATCTCATGCTCATCATCTCTAATTTCATCTACTCTGAACAAATGGTGAAATGCAGCAGGACCGCGCTCTGTGTCATAATCAACTTGATCCCCATCAATAGGAATTTATAATATCCTATGCACATCCTCTAATGTGATGGTGGCCTCGCCAGTAGGAAATAGAAAGGAGCTATGCTCACTATACCATCTCTCGACCATAGAATTCATTAGAGCATAATGAGCCCGCACTAGTGTAGGCTCTACAACATGAAGCAACCATATGATATCCAGAAATAGGCGCTTCTCAACGTATATCTCTCGAATCAACCACAAGTTCAAAGGATGTACCTTTTGTGACAATAATGGTGGCAATACAACCTATAGATATTAGTAAAATCATCATTCCGAAGGAAAAACTAACAAAAATCCTCAATAATCCTAAGTTTTCCTTGGTTTTCACCAAGTATGGCTAGGAAAACCAAATGTGATTTTTCCCCTCGCAATTGTGATTGGACTAACCACATGTGACTACTAGTCACTCAATTGCGACGTGATTACCAATTGCGACTTTCTGTCACTCAAGCAAGTTTTTGTGCCAATTGTGGATAAAACCCTATCCCTATCCCTAAATTGCCAATTACGCCCCATTTTACCAATTGCGATTAAGCCGCGCACAATTGCGACGTGCTTCGCCAATTCTGATGCATTGTCATTCAATTGTGTGTGCACTTAAATACATGCGCATATGGTCACATGCACACATTAATGATGCTTTTGGGCTAAAAATCAAATGCTTTTGGTTAAGTTTTAGCTACATATTAGTGCTAGTGCTCCAGCTGGTCGTCTAAAGGTCCTGACCTACTCCGCTTGGTGCTCTGCGCATGGAATTGTTGATAACTGAGAGGGGGGGTGAAATAATTATCTTAATTGATTTAACTTTCTGTTCTTCTTTAGCAACTAGTACAATATCAAAACACAGAAGCTTAGATGAACATGAAAACAAAGATAAACTCAATACACATGACACAATATTTTTGATGTGGAAACCCTGTTAAGGGAGAAAACCACGAGGTGATTAACCCAAGAATGTATTCTCTGTTAGAAGAACAGAAATACAAAATGGCACTTGCCAATTAGGGCTCACTACTCGAGCACACTGCTCACAAGAGGCTCACTGCCTACAAGAGACTCACTGTCTACAAGTTATAAAGAGAGTAACAAGATACTTGAACTGATGAGAAGCATCCACATATGCTAGAGTTCAGTTCTGGTTTGGCTCAGTATACTAATCTACTACACTTCATTCTTTCTCTTCTTTTGTGTTGCTGTCCTTTCACATATCAGACCTACTTTACTGCTTCCACACTGCTCTTCTACTTTTCTTCGCACAAAACAACTCACAACACACACCTTCACATCCAAATCCATCTGGTATATATATCTGCACCAATGATTTCAACACCTTTCTAGTCGGCATCTGGAATACTCAATATTTTCCCAAACTCTGATCTGTCGGTTGAATCCTTACTTATCAAGTGATGTATATTAGGGAGATGCTTATAGAAGTCATCAATCATGTCGGCCAATCATGAATGATACTTTAAGAAACTTGATCATCACCAATAACTCATCCAGATTAAGGTCTGATGCTCTGCCGGTCAGTTCTTCCTCTGTCAATTCTGCCAAACAGGAACCCAACACTTAGGTGCTCATATCTTTTCACTCTTTCATCACCGGAGGCTCAATCTCTGGAATGTATCAGTCAAGGTACACCTCTTGACTTGCCCAAGTCCACACTTTACTAAGATACTTCCTTTGAGAGATCCGGACCTGACTGTCGAACCTTGCCACATGCTCTGTTCTTGCTTACCGGACCTCAACACTCTTCAATTTGACTTCCGGTTTAGGCACACCATGTCCTACGGATGTGTGGGATGAACTTTGTTGCCATCAATAACAACAATCATGAAGCTACAATGTGTCTCTTGCCAACAGGAATAATCATCGTGGAAACTCTCAAAGGTCTCACAACACTCAAATCTTAGAGCTCTCAAACTCAAAACCACAAAACTACAAATGAAGCAAATGACAAGGATTGCCCTCTTGCACCTATTTATATAGTGTCAAACCATAATCCCCTTTCTTCTAAGCCAAGCTCTAATTTCTTCCATTCTATCCCTTTTGATCCCACCCAAGCCCTAATTCTTCATGTCAACCTAGTTCCTCTCTGTCCGGTCATCTTTTCGTGAATCAACCCAGCCTTTTCTGATTGCCTGGTGTTTCCTCTTGAGGGGGCATCATCTGCTAGTTTCACTGGGGCAAGATCTAGTTTTTGAAAGCAACGTATCATATCTTCTTTGAAACAATGTTCTAATGAACATCGTCTCAAAGAGGGGCAAAATGTAGACACCCAAAATTGACCTAGTTATCATTATCAAAATATTACATTATTCATCAACTGCATTTGTCTAACACATTTGAATAATTTGTTTATTTTCTCTTAAATCATCTATTTCTTCTATTAATTAAATAAATTTATATTTATTTAACTAATTATCTATTTTTGTTCTATCTTCCTCTATCTATACTTAAATATTTTTTAATTATTTAATTATCTTTCCATTCTCTCTAATTTTTAATTAAATAAATCTTATTTATTTAATTAAAATTTCATCTTAATCTCATTCTAATCCCATTTTCCAATTAATTAAATAAATTTTATTTATTTAATTAATTTCTACATCATCTCCCAACTAATTCAAATAAAATATTTGAATGAAGCCCTCACCACTTATCATATTCCAACATGTATCCATCTCTCATTCCAATCATGTGTGGTAGTACTTTTTATGTACACAATCACACATAAACTTATTAAATAAAGGTTTTTTGTGTACACGGTCACACATGAGCTTCATCCTCTTCCTTACACTTGTCTTATGTACATTCATCTATGATCATGAATTAATCTCAACCGTTCAAACTATCTTTTCTTCTCCACATTGACCAACTTTTATTAAGTGCTATATATACACCCACTCATTCTCATTATCATCATCTCACCATATAGTGTCCAGAGTATCGTCTCAAGCATAATACCTCCATTAGCATCCATTGAACATTTTTTAGCATTTCATTCATTATCATGGCAGCTTTAGCATTTATGATTGTGCACAATTGAGAAGCAATCCACAAATCCAACCAAGGAATCAATAATCTAGGTGATTTGATTTCATTTGTTTGCACTCTTGTGTCACTTAGATGGATTCTTTGAAGGTGGTATGATCAGGGTTGATTTGAATTGTTTGATCATCCTAACCTAATTTTTCCTGCTCACACATATCCAATTACATCAAATCTCTCATCTTACTTACCCCTTTTGTCAGAACATTCGGAACTCCAAAGTTCTCCTAGAATAGTTTCATGATATCATCCCATTCCTTATCACTGTTTGGACATGTCTTCCTATACCACTTCAATGCTTCATTTCGAGTGCCTATGAAGTCAAATAGCTTGATTTCATCTCTCATTACTCCCTTCCAGTTCCAAATAGACTCCAAAAAAAATGTTCTTTGCTTCTTTAGTAGTGTCCTTCTCAAAGACTAGTAACTTAATAGGAATATCGATGATGGGTCTTGTCAAGTTGTTTGGTACTTTGTGGTTGGTTTCCTTCGATCTGCTCCTCCAGATAGGTTTTTGTCTATCAACTCGCTTTCCTTCTCTTCCCTTGTCTCTCTGTAGTTAGATATCAAAGTACTCCTCTCCTAAAAACCTCTACGAAATTACTCCAAATCTCTTTTATTCTCTCTGCTTCCTTGTTTGCTTGAATATCTTCCTTCTCAACTAAAATTATCTTGACTTTATATGGTACTCAGGGTGACTCATGGTCCAGAGGTTGTGTCTTTTCGTAGTGTCTCTTCAAATTAGGGGATACTCTTCCATTTGTGAATGACATCCTACTAGCATCCAATGATGATTTAAATAATCTTCCAAAGCCCTCAAAACTCCTCTCAATGTTTACCACATCTTCTCCTCTTCCTCTTATCTCCTTTATGCTTCAGAAAATCAGCTCCTCTATATATTCCTCATCCATCTTCAAAAATTTTAGTCTTCATTCATGTTTTCTGGCAGTCTGCGGCATAAACCCTAATAAACCTCTTTCTTCCTTTTTCTTTCCGCATTCTTCTCTGGAAGCACCCACAGTGGTGCACTTAGTAATATCCTCCACGAAATGCTCTATCTCTTCTCCTTTTGACCTCCCTTCTCTAGCAGTACCCGTATTGGCCCACTCAACAGCATCCTCCTTGATGAGTTTATCTTCTTCTTCCCTTCTGGCAACACCCTCCATGGCGCGCTCCATGATTTCTTCCTCTTTTCCTTCCACAACTTCTGTTATTTTCTCTTTTTCCATCTCTCGTTCCATTTCCATCCTTCCGCAGTAGCATTCTTTTCGTTCCTGAGTTTTCTTCAACCTTTCTTCTCTGCTTATCTCTATTCCGGTTCTGATGTCTTCGTTGATCTCTTTTTTTAACTGTTTCTCTCTTTTCACCATGGGTTTTCTTGATTTGGTATTCCATTAGTCCTCTTATATCCCATGGTATCCTTGTTTGAAGAGTCACATCATTTGAAAGGTCCTTGCGGACCCTACCCCCTTCCCACTCGCCATCCCCTTAAGTGTCTACCCCCCTCTCATGGAGGTAGAAACTTAAGGAGACCTAAATTCCTCCACAAATTGAAAATTTTCTCTACCAATCTATCATTCTCTTCTCTCTAGAACTCTACACTACTCTTCTGACTAGTTTTCCCCTTCAGTCTTTAATTACCTTCTTCTAGGGTCCTGGCAACAGAACCAAATGTTAGCAATAAATGGAGAGTGTAATGTTGGAAAATATCCCCTTGGGGGCTTTTCCCTCATAAGGTTTAGCTCCCAAGTCTTTTATCTGCATTTAGGACATCTTGCATCATATTTTGACATCTCGATAAAATGATCCCTAAGTTTCATGGCAAATGGGACCTAGGGGATCCCTTGAACCTAACTCTGACCAAAATAAGGGGGGAGGACTTGGGCACCCATGCCCTAGTCCTGCCCTATTTTGGGTCAGTCCCAAATTTTGAGTGTCAGCTTGTGACCGTTATTTGGGTCCTATGCCGACACGGTAAGTTTGAATTACAAAATTCTTGGCAGGAGTGTTTGTAGTTGCATATAAAAACATGTATAGGTATTCATTTGTAAACTAGATGGTTATTATCAACTTTATGCATTCTAAAGGTGATTCAAGGCATTCATTATGTAGCAAGAGCAGATTTGTGTTGTCTATGTGTTTGTATTTTGCATATTTGAGCAATCATCTCCTCATGGCATGAAGAGCTTCTTACTCCCATGAGATCTTCACTACAAGGTGACATCATTTATGTTTTTGAGCATTTATCATTTGGATTTTGCCTCTGCCTCCAAGGGCATGCACTCTCTATCTGACAACAGTGTTTAGAAGACTTAAATGTCTCTCCAGGGCTTGACTGAGGCAAACCTCTAAACACCACAACCCCCTCCTAAAGTTTATGTGATTGTAGGTTACTGACTGAAGATACAGGAGAAGTAGAGTTGTAACAAGATATTGTAGAGTGTCAGATTTCCATATCAGAGTTAAAAATAGCACCCTGGACTTGGGCGACTGCTACCAAGTCCTCCAGATTCCGTGACGGGAAAATCTCTGATACAGCAGGAATAGGTTGCAGATCAAGTTTCCAAATCTCGACAAGAACTTGGGCATTGGCCTTGGGCGCCCACTACATAGTCCCCAACTATTCCACTTCCAAATCCTAAAAATAGGTGCACTGTTATCTATCGTTTTACATCTTTCTATAGCAGTATTTTCTGATATTCATCCGTTTGGTTTCGTATTTACATAATTAGGGTTTTGATGTATATTTTAGCATAAGTGAGAATAATTGAAAATCAAATCATACAAATCCAAGTTTCCCTACATCTCATAATGACCTAGGGTTTGATAGTGCATGGCCACTCAGCCCTAGGTCCTTGAATGAAAGGGTGAAAGGAGGATACACATACAAAACTATTGAAAACCAATCATCCAAATTTTACCCTTTACATTTTGGTGAACCTTTGTTATTGGACTTGTTTGCACCTTGCTGAGTGTTTTTATTTAGATTTACATTGATTTCATTCATTCATATAGTCATTCATCTTATTGCATTGGAAAACTTACAAAAAAAATGAAAAATTGGAAAAATTGGAAAAAATTGCATCCTAGGGTTTGCATGTGGCATCAATTAATTTGAATTTCATCATTTTTTTTATTTTTCATTAGATCTGAGCTAAATTGTAGAAAATTATAAAAATTCAATAGCTTGCATTGCATTTTCATCATAAAATTGCTAAGATTTTGTTGGAAATTTTACATTTTTCATATAACCTAGTAATTTCAAAAACTAGGGTTTGTAGGTAAAATCTTGTTTCAGATTTTTCTACTAATTTTAGACACTCATTAAAATTTTAATTTGGTTGTAGTGTTGCATTTTAGTGTAAATTTGCATTTAGATCTCAAAAATTTGCATTTTTACATAGAAAATTTCAACAAAAAACTAGCATTTTCATTGATTTTTCATTAGATTTGAACTTGCATTTTGCATCTTAGGACTTGGAAATAATTTTCAGATCTAAGTGCATTTAATTTTCATCATACATCATCTTTCAAAGCATTCATATAGCAGTTTACATCAAGATATCAATCCTAGGGCTTGAAAAACCTTGATTTTCACTAGATTTGGCCTTATCGACTCTCTAAATTTGCACCATAGGCATGTTGTGAAGAATATTTTTTCATTAATTGTTTTTTATCAGGGTTATTATATTCTACCCCTCCTAAAAATCTTCACAACACCTTCTTATTGGGCTCTTGTATTGAAAAATCATGAAAAATTGCATATTTTTGCTATATTTTCACTAGGGTTTGATCTTGAGTGGCACTATAAGCGTGTTGTGATATATTTTTCTGAATTAAGTGGCTGTTATTACTGATATAATTTTATCTCCATCATCATTTTCCTTACAACGCCCTTTGTCATGCTCCTTTACGTTAAGATTTGGTGAAAAAATTGCATATTTTAGCTTATTTTCACTAGGTTTTGGCCTATCATCATCTTAGATTTGCATCAAGTGTGTGTTGTGTAGGATATTATCACTGTATTGGACTGATATGAGACATATAATTTTCTTCCCCTAATCAAAATCTTTACAACACCCTTTTCTTTCATATATTTGCATTGAAAAAGTACAAAAAATCAAGCATTTTAGGTCATTTTTGCACATAGTTTTACACTTGTCTTTTGCATACTTTTGAAAAGATTTTAAAATTTGATTTGGCACTCATGGCCTCATCCTATCAATTCTATTTGGAATATTTACATGCATATATTACAAAATGTGAAAATCTCTACAAATTTCTTAGTATGCATCCTCATGTCATCACTTATATACAAGCTATGTATCACAAGGATATATTTGTGTCATCTTCCTTTGAAATCATTGACTATGTATCTGATCTTAAAAACTTCATATCTCTCATCAATACATACCCTTGGGTAGTAGAAGAACTAATAAAACACACTTTGAATGAAGAGCATGACACTTCTCATAATAGTTTAGAATTAATAACTGAAACGTATGGAGATGATATTGATAATGATTATGAGAGTGATAATGAATTCACAAGATACCCTACTCCTACAACTAAACATTCAGATAACTCTAATAAGAAGACTAGGGTTATCTCTAGTAATTCCAATAATCCCCCTAGCTAAAGTAAAGCATTAATGGATGACATTATGACAGCACAACACCGTTTTGATTATCTTGACCTATTCGGTGTGATTGATGTGGATAAGGAACAATTTCATAACCCACCTAGTCCACTAAGAGATGATATTTATGTTGAGTTCCATCCTTCATTATCCCTTCAAGGATCAGGAAGTGATCAAAATACATTAGATAGACAAATGGAACAACCTGCACCTCTTTCTAGCATTCAGATTTGGGAGGATGCTAACCTCCTCAATGATGGATTCTAGCACGAAGATCCTACCAGGTAAGTATCTCTAACCCTTTATCTCTCTTGTGATGTGCTTCCCCATGATGTGTTATGTGTTTGTTAGGCCTCCTGGGATGACCCTTGATTCTCTTGTAAGGTCTGGGATACTAGGAGATTGCCTCTGTTGTGACATTCTTCTATTTATATCATCATTCTTCTATATTGCCTCTCACTGATTTCATTGTTGTGTGTTGTGTCTTACGGACATAGCGTTGCAGTTGGTGACTTGGGGGCACCCTCCTACGTGACTGTCCCTAAGACACTTGTTTCTTCTCTCTGATTTATTATTTCCCTTCATCTAGTGTTTCTATCTAGTGGGCGGATGACAAAAAAATATTTATACTGATGATGACCTAGTGTCCCTTTAGCGAGAAATAAAAAACTGGACTTAGTTCCTAATATGACAATGGGGTTGTATATATTATCTGACGCTTGGCTAGTAGAAGCACTTTGTTCTTTCTACGTAGTGATTTTGATGATCTTTATCTCACTTACAAGCCTTAACAATATTGCTGCTCCGTGCACTTTGTTTGTCTTTGGATCTCGCCTTGGTGATACTCGATTCTGAGATCTTCATTATATAGCCCCACAATTATCCTCGATCTCTAAATTCATAGTATAACCTTGGTTATTTGTGTGAATGATCATATGCATTGATGTTGTTGTTTATCATAATTATGAACACTAACATGTTTCTTGCAAGGATGTGTTTGTGGGAACATTTAGCGATCATAAAGTACATGTCACCTATGGGGGGCATAGGCTTTGCAAAAGTCTATGTTACCTTGTGTGTTTTCTTCCTACCTTAATGTGCTTGATATCGATGCATGATATCAACCACCTTAAGGTGGGGGCATATATAAGGTAAGCTGTCTATTGTAGATGTTAGCAATGTGCTTGTCCTCAGCTGCAGTTTAAAGATTGGTGGCGATGAGTCCCTCCTACACTCTGAGTTTATTTTCAATCAATTAATCATCTTAAGACCTCTATGGAGGCGGGGATGGTGTATCTCTTACAGAGAGTGCCCATCCTGTCATTTTCAAAAAGTCCTCATCGAGAGGTGGGGAGCAGTTCTGTGACTAAATCAACCCTTAAGTGTGTCTTTGGCGATTGTTGTGGTGAAGCCCAATCGTCGTTGTGTGCCTGTAATATGCTTGAGATGGTGACGAGCCTAGAAATAGGAACACTCCATCACTTGTCTGTCATGTTTTCTTCATGTCTTCAAAGTGTGTGTGTTTGGCATGATTTCTTTATTTGGCATGTCTGTTGCCCCATATGTAGTCTAAAGACCAACGCGATGAGTGCTTCCTGCATTTTGGAAGGTTTGGCATGTCTTGCGTGTGTGTTGCCCCATATATGTAGTTTAAAGACTAGCACGATGAGTGCTTCCTGCATTATGTGAGGTGTGTTTACTTTCCTGTACTTGCATCTACATTTCATATATATGAGAAAAAGAAAAAGAAAATAAATCATCTATGTCTTCTATGCATCAACTGTCTTCTATGCATCTGTTGTCTTCTTCATGTTTTGCATGACTATAATTGTCTCCTTCGTGTTTTGTGTGCCTATTGTTGTCTTCAATGTGTCTAGCATGTCTTCTCCGTGCTTGGTGTGTTTGTTGTGCTTGTTGACTCTACTTTAATGCATGTATTGGTCTCACATTTATACATATATTAAAGTGGGGGCTAAATGTAATGTCGAAAAATGTCCCCTTGGGGTCTTTTCCCTCATAAGGTTTAGCTCCCAGGTCTTTTATCTACATTTAAGACATCTTGCATCATATTTTAACATCCCGATGAAATGATCCCTAAGTTTCATGGAAAATGGGACCTAGGGGGATCCCTTGAACCTAACACTAACCAAAATAGGAAGGGAGGATTTGGGTGCCCACGCCCTAGTCCTACCCTATTTTGGGTCAGTCCTAAATTTTGAGTGTCAGCTTGTGACCATTATTTGGGTCCTATGCCAACACGGTAAGTTTGAATTACGAAATTCTTGACAGGAGTGTTTGTAGTTGCATATAAAAGAATGTTTAGGCATTCATATGTAAACTAGATGGCTATTGTGAACTTTATGCATTCTAAAGGTGATTCAAGGCATTCAATGTGTAGCAAGAGCAGATTTGTGTTGTCTATGTGTTTGTATTTGTAGATTTAAGAAATCATCTCCTCATGGCATGAAGAGCTTCTTCCTCCCATGAGATCTTCCCTACAAGGTGACATCATTTGTGTTTTTGAGCATTTATCATTTGATTTTTGCCTTTGCCTCCAAGGGCACACACTCTCTATCTAACAACGATGTTCAGAAGACTTGAATGTCTCTCCAGGGCTTGACTGAGGCAAGCCTCTAAATACCATAATGCCCTCCCAAAGTTTATGTGATTGCAGATTACCAATTGAATATACAGGAAAAGTGGAGTTATAGGAAGATATTGTAGAGTGTCAGATTTGCAGCTCGGAGTTAAAAATAGCACTCTCAACTTGGGCACCCACTACCAAGTCCTCCAGATTTTGTGACAGAAAAATCTCTGATGCAACAGGAATAGGTTACATATCAAGTTTCTAGATCCCAACAAAAACCTAGGCATTGGACTTGGGTGCCCGCTACATAGTCCCTAACTATTCCCCTTCTAAACCCCTAAAACAGGTGTATAGTTATCCTTCATTTCACATCTTATGTAGCAACATTTTCTGATATTCATTTGTTTGCTTCTATATTTACATAATTAAGGTTTTGATGTATAATTAAGCATAAGTGAGCATAATTGACAATCAAATCATACAAATCCAAGTTTCCCTACATCTCATAGTGACCTAGGGTTTGATAATGCATGGCCTCTCGGCCCTAGGTCCTTGAATGAAAGGGTGAAAGGAGGATTCACATACAAAACTACCCAAAACTAATCATCCAAATTTTACCCTTTACAGAGAGGGTTACCGGTTTGAAGATATGGTCCTTAGTCAAGTCTTTGTAATCAGTTTACACCCCAATTAAGTAGATAGAGATTGGTAGAAAAATGCAAAGAATAACAGAAATAGAGAATCACCAACAAAGAATAATAAGACAACACAGAATTACCCAATACTAGCAGATCTCCATATATATATATATATATATATATATATATATATGGATGTATGTATGTATGTATATCAATCAAATGCCATACATCCATCCTCTGACAAGTCTAAGTCTCTACCTCATCCATATACATGAATTCTATGTCATCTTCATATAAGAATATATCTCATGTCATACTCATATTCTCCTATGCTATATCTTCATATCCTATATCTTTATATACTATATCTATTACATATAGGGATGTATTTCTTGTTGGCTCTAGCCTCTGGATGGTGTATGCACCAGCTTCCAATCAGCTCTACACCCTGCTAACACTTACAATGATAATCACCTCCTTTATATATTACTCCTCTTAATAATATAATGGAGGGGTAATCCTAATAAAGTCCTACTCAACACCTAATATAATTAATTATACTAGTTTTCCACATAACTCAATATAACTAACTTAAGGGATGTGTGGCACATGTCAACATCTCCATCCATCTAAATACATTATAATATCATATCCCTAGGTACATAACATGTCATCCCTCCTTGAAACATGAGAAGAAGCCAAATAGTATGATTGTCGCAAGTCATTACATATGTGCCACCATGTCCAATCATCCAACCATCCATAGTTGATCTTTACGGTGATTTTATCTTGATAGTACCTAAATCCCATCCTTGATCCATATTTTGTTGCACCCATTTGATTCCATTCCTTATCACAATAAGTCCTCCTTTGTTTCCATGAATAGATATTACTTCTATGATACCATTGATTATTGTAGTTGTTTCTTTGATTCCATATAGATCCATAGTGATTGGATTGTTGTTTCCCTATAGTATCATGCCTCAATGATGGCTTCCTCCATTATTCTCATCTCTCAACATGATGTGGGTGCCTATATATTGCAACCTTTGCTATCACTGGAACCTTCTCCAATTCTTCATCATTTTTTTCCACTTGTTTTGTTGGTTCATGAAGAGAATCACCTATCTCCTCTTTTTTCTCTACATATTTATCCTCTTGCATGTCCTCTGATTCATTGATGCAATCTTCAGTAGATTCTTGAACTTTTTCTTGCTTAACTTTCTTTTGGACTTTATTATGTGTAATATCCTATAATGTAACATTTTTCCTCCTATACCAAAGCTTCATGAACTTCTTTGCACATTGATGTTTATTATTCCCAAAGATTCTAACCAAAGATAACCAAGAACAATATCCAACCCATCCATATCCAAAGCATGAAAGTTTGAATGCAAAACATACATATCCATAGAGAGCTTCAAATCTTCAAAAAATTGAATATCCTTTCTCAATATTTGACTTTTCTCAAGATGTGTTGTAATTGTACCTATAGCTTCTTGGATAAGTCCATGTTGATGAAGTTATACTTGTTGCTAGGGTTTATATAAACAATAACTTTTACCTTTTGAATACATCCATGATATTGAAGGATTGAATCCTCCTTCCTTGGAGCTAAAGTGCATGTACTTGTATCCTTCCTCTTCTCTTCATAATCATCTTTTACTGTAAAGTGCAAAAACTTACATACTAAAAATAGTACTACAAAAACAATGTTCATTTCACACGAGGGAAATTAAATCATTATAATATACAAATATGCATAATTGCATGATATAGAAAATATTCCAAATAATGAAATACAATTCCTTACACTAGAAAGTGTTACATGTCTAACCATATACACCAAACAAGGTGTTGCAATACATTTGTCTCAATGTTACAAGTACAACTGATCGCATATATTACATCAATGAAAATAATTACATTTTACAAATTGGCTATACTAGCCATACAAGAGTAATACAATGGAATAAATATCCATAATGAATTATATAACATAGAATCTCTGATCTTGACCGTCGTGACCACACTGGTCTTCCGCAATTCAAGGTCAAGAGTGTGGCTAAGGTGCTATTTCCACCCAACCACGAAGTACTGGACTTCCTCGGGTTTCTTCCTACTCGAAGAAAGCACCAACCCTGCTCGAGGAGCCTAGCAACCTGGAATGGTATAAGCAGGAGGGAATCTCTGGACATGTGCCTATTTCCTATATGCATTCCTAACCTAGAACGACATAACTCTTGCAAGCAGGATGTGGCAGAGACATATAACATGAATCTAGGCTTTTTCTAACCCATCTATTTCAATGGTATAGTAGCTTGGCCAAGCAATAATAAAAAGTGGTAGTTTTAGAAAAAATAAAACTACTGTCTCTGGAAGCCCACATTCGGCATCCTGTCCTAGAAGTAAAAATTACACATTCACAAGGCTAATTTACTTAATTTTCAATATAATTTACAATAACAAGTGTATACCAAACATCAAATTTCTTTTCGGAAAAATCCAGAGATTTATTCAAACTACTTTTCCTAGTTTACATATTTAGAGCTGGTTATCATACTTCCAATAATATTTAATAAAATTGATTATAGAGAACTTATTTTATGGAAACTAACTGTATAAATCTTTTGAAATTACCTACAAATTTTGTAATAGAAAGTTCATATAAATATTTTCCATTCCATCTAGTTTACAAGTTATATTTCCATTACAGCTCTTAAAATATCATTAATTCATTTATATATATATATACAAATTTAGTACAACAATAATTTAATTGGTTGTTACACTACAGTATATTACAGAATCTTTTATTTCTACAGTTGTACACACACACACACACACACACACACACACACACACATATATACAAAACATACAACAATATTTTATTAAAACAATGGATTGATATACAGTTACATCAACATCTTTTAACCTTTATCCACAGTGGTATATTCACACACACACACACACACACACACACACACACACACACACACATATATACAAAACATACAACAATATTTTATTAAAACAATGGATTGATATACAGTTACATCAACATCTTTTAACCTTTATCCACAGTGGTATATTCACACATACACACACACACACATATATATATATATCATTCAGTAATATGAAAGACAAAGGTCATTATATTTTTAGACTGTAATAGAAAATCATTGAAATTATTGTGATGTATTCATATTAATCCATAGAGTTGGATTATGGCAGCATTCATAACAAGTAGCTCTAAGTTTTTATATTAAACAACATCCATATCTGATGAGGGTGTCGATGGCCCATATGGGATGCAGCTTTGGAGAAGGCATTACCTTCCCACAGGTCGTATGGCCTGTGGGGAGGTAAAACCTTCCTCACTCCTTATATTAAATAAAACTCTTAACACTGTAATATAATTTGTCATTCATAAAAAAAAATCATTTACAGTCAGCGCTAATTCATTCTGTATTTTTTTATTTAAAACTCAGTTAAATATGTGTGTGTGTGTGTGTGTGTGTGTGTGGTTTCAATATATATATTTACATAGAAAATTTTCTAAAAACAATTTGTTTAAAAATATAAGTCAATAAATACAGTAGTATAATATCAATATATATATATAGAGAGAGAGAGAGTAGTTTTTTGATAGCAGCAATACATTTATTTGCTATATTGAAATGGTAATACTATCATCAAATTTTCATTTATAATATTGGTAATAATATCGGTGTTCGTATAAATACAATTAATAAGATATAATTTATCAATTTCCCAGTAAACAGAGATTGCCCAACAGATTCATGTTCACACAATTGAGATTTAACAAAAGGGATTTTGCAATAAAAACCTAGTAAATGCAATTCCACCGTTGAATTATGTTTAACCTCTACTTCCTCAATGCTTCCCTTGCCACAGCTCTAAAATCCTCTTCCTGTGCTCCTATTCTTCTAATTAACTGTTGTTTTTGTTTTTGTATTTTGAAGTTGTGAATGAAAGAATGAATGAATGAATGAATGTTGAGAGAATGAGAGAATGAGAGTTTTTCTCCTCTCTTTATTATTTTCTTTCTCTATTTTTGTTTTGCTTTATTTTTTGCTTTATTTTCTAAATATAAGTCTCTTTTTCTATTTTCCTATTGTTTTATTATTTTCTTTCTCATTGTTTTGTTTCTAAAATCTTGCTTTCTTTCTAAGTTTATTTCTAATTAACAAATAAAGATAATATTAAATATTAAATAATAATTATTATCTTGCATTACAACTATCAATAAATAAAAATTCTAATTTCAAATAAAATCAATAAATGATTTAAAACTATTTTTATTTTCCCCCAAAAGAAATTAATATTAATCTAACAAATAAATAAACAAGAAACTATAGCATATTAATTATTTTCCTTTCAAATAAAATAAGAAGCAATCATGATTAATTATGCAAATGCAACTATATGATTTTCTAAGTGAGTGTGTGTGAGAGAGAAATCCCTCCATCTCAACTTTGCCAGACTGCTAACCTCCTCTACCTTAACCACACCCTTGTCTTCAACAACCTGCAACTCATGAAAACTTAGATTTCCCATTAATAGGTTAGTGTCCAAATAGCCGAAGCACCATAATTTATCATTTCAAAATAACTTGAATAAAATAATATTCATTTCATTTCATCTTTTCCATAATAAATAAATCATTTACTTATTTCATCTTTCAAGATAACATAATATTTATCCAACCACACACAACTATCCATAATTTAGTTCCACATAAAGTAAGATCAAAAAGCATCAAAGTCTAAGACGTGACATCCTTCCCCACTTGGAAGAGACATCGTCTCGATGTCTTATTACAAAAAATCTACATAAAAAGGTCTTATACATCCAATATCAATAACATAAATAAAGTCATCATATGCAGAAATAAAAGAATGCTAAAATCTAAGATGCGGGAATGATCTATCAATATCTTCTGCCTTCTCCCAGGTGGCACTATCCATTGAATACTGGTCCCATTGGACCCTATACTGCATAACATTACAGTTCCGCAACTTAATGTTACACTGCTCCAAAATCTTGGTGGGCTCCACTAGCACCACCCTTGGATCCTGAACTTGTAATGCATGCTCGTCAGGAATATGGGAAGCAGCCGGATGATATGGCTTAAGCACAAAAACATGGAAGACATTATGTAATATCTGGGATAGATCCAGTGGTAGAGCAAGCATGTAAGCAACCAGATTGATAACCTCCAAGACATCAAATGGCCCAACATATCTAGGGGAAAGTTTAGACCCCTTTCCAAAAGAAATAGAACTCTTCTGTGGTCGCAACCTCCAAAAGACCTTATCTCCAACTGTGAAAGGTTTTGTTCCTATCTGCAAATCTCTTCTAATGATTTGAATCTTGTTTCAACTTCTCCTTGATTAGCTTCATCAGATCTTCCATCTCTCTCAACATCTCTGGCCCAATGATAATCCTATCTTCCACCTTATCCTTACTGATAGGTGTACAACATTTGCAACCATACAAAGCCTCGAAAGGTGCCATTCCTAGAGAGGCGTGATATGAGTTATTATATGCAAATTCTACTAAGGGTAGGTACTCCTCCCACTTATGTTGCTGATCCATGCATAGTACATTCTAAGGAGATCCTCTACTACCTGATTCACCCTCTCTGTCTGACCATTGGTCTAAGGATGATAAGCTGAGCTAAAGTTTAATTTTGTTCCCAAAGAAGCATATAATATAGTCCAAAACCTAGAGTTCATTCAAGTGTCACGATCAGAGATGATCATTTTTGGCACTCTATGCAATCAGAAAATCTCCTACACAAAATTTTTTGCTAAAACCAGTGATCCATCCTTAAGATTCCCAGGAATGAAGTGAGCTACTTTCGTCAATTTATCAACAACAACCAAGATGACATCATGTCTAGTCTTGGCCATAGGCAACCCCTGAATGAAATCCATAGTGATTACCTTCCATTTATATTCTGGCACTCTATGTGGGTATAAAAGTCCTGCTGAATGCACATGCTCAACCTTAACACACTAGCATTCCAAACATCAGGCTACAAAAGTAGTAAAATCCCTCCTAAGTCTTGGCTAGAAATATAATGGCTTGAGTCCCTCTATCATTTTTGTTACATCGGGGTGCCCTGAATGAGGTGCATTGTGAAATTCTTCTAGCACTAGTTCTCTCAACTCTGCTAAGTTAGGAACATACATCTGTCCCTTATATCTTAAGAGTCCATCAGACTCAAACATGTATCCATCAAATATGTGATCTGAAGGATCCTGCTCTAGGTCTTGTTTCACCCTTTCATAATGCTCATCTCCTGGCAAACCCTGAATCACCTGCTGTCTAAAAGTCAATTTCACATTGATCATGGTTGCAAGATGTCTCCTCCTGCTTAGTGCATCTACTACTCTATTTTCTTTTCCTTTTATATACTCAATGCCAAAACCATATTCGCTCAAGAACTCCAACCATCACCTCTATAGAGCATTTAGGTTGGGTTGAGTGAAGAAATATTGAAGTCCCAAATGATTTGTTTTCATCTCAAATGGCTTCCCCAAAAGATAGTGCGTCCATATTTGAAGGGCATGCACTATGGTAGCCAACTCCAAATCGTGTGATGCATAGTTCAATTCATGCTACTTCAATTTCCTAGACTTGTATGCTATCACATGTTTGTCCTACATAAGAACTGCTCCTACACCCTCTCCTGATGCATCTGTAATCACTATGAAGTGCCCATTTGGATCCGACACAATTAGGATTGGTGCAGAAGTAAGTTTCTCCTTTAAAAGTTGAAAGGCCTACTCACACTTATCACTCCATTCAAATTTCTTTCCCTTTCTATGGAGTGTAGTGATGGGTGCTGCAATTATTGAGAACCCCTTGACAAATTTTCTATAGTAACTGGCAAGCCCCATAAAGCTCTAGACTTCTGACACATTATGTGGTGTTCGCCACTCCATGATCGCCTTGATCTTATCTGGGTCCATTGCTATCCCCTCAGCTAAGATAACATGGCCCAAATAGTGTACCTTAGTCTAGTAGAAAGTACATTTCAACATCTTCCCATAAAGCTTATGATCCCACAGACACTGCAACACTATCCTTAGGTGTCTATCATGCTCTTCTTCTGATTTGGAGTATATCAAGATATCATCTAGAAAAACTAAAACAAAGTCATCTAGGTAGTCTTGAAAGATATTGTTCATCAAATTCATAAAAGTTGTCGGGGTGTTGGTTAGCCCAAACGGTAACACCATGAACTCATAATATCTGTATTTAGTCCTCAATGCAGTCTTGGAAATATCTTCATCTTTCATTCTTAGTCAGTGGTATCCTGATCTCAGGTCAATCTTCAAGAATACCTTATCCGCTTTCATTTGGTTGAACAATTCATCAATTCTAGGGAGCAGATATTTATTTTTGATGGTGGCCTTGTTTAGCATTCTATAATCAATACACAACCTCAAGGTACCATCCTTCTTCTTCACAAATATGATAGGTTCTCCCCATGGAGACACACTTGACCTTATAAATCCCTGGTTAAGCAATTCTTGTAACTGCTCCTTCAACTCATACAATTCAGTTGTGTTCATCATGTATGGTGCCTTTGACTGAGGCTCAGTTCCTGGCAATAAATCAATTGAGAAATCAAATTCCCATTTAGGAGGCAACTCTATCAATTCATCAAGAAATACATCCTAAAATTCCTTTAGAATGGGATGGTCATTAGCTGTCAACTCCAAGTTATTAAGGTCCCTGACCTTTACTACATAAATCACACATCCTTTCCTATTAGCCTTTTTCAACTGCATGGCAGAAATCTACTCGAGTTCTAAAGGTCTTTTTAAACCATGGATTTCAACACGGTTGCCCTGATTATCTAAGCATTTCACTATTTTCTCTTCACAATCTACAATGGACTAATGCTCAGTAAGCCAATTTATTCCCAGCATTACATCATATAACCCTAGGGGTACCACATATAAGTTGACCTGTGTCTCAAAATTAGGAAGTTCAAGTTCACTGCAAGATAGACAATGGTCTACCATTTTCTCTACCTGGTTACCATATTGGACCTTCCATGAGTTTGCCACATATCCTGGTTTAACTGACAACTTTGAAATAAAATTTGGATCTACAAAACACTTAGTGGCTCCAGTATCAATTAAAATTGAAACAGGGCATCCAAAAAGCTTACCCAAATACTGGATTGGTGTAGCTTGGTAATCAGCCTGGCGATTATCTACTGCCACATGAATGTGATGTTGGTTTCTATTTTTTTTATTAGTCCCCCTCTGAGGACATACACTGGCATAATGCTCACCACCACATGTTTAACAACCACTGCGGGGTGCTCTTGGTCTATCTGAACCATCTCTCCTGTTATTGTTGTTATTATTGTTATAATTGGCCCTCTTGTTATTATTTTGATTTCCTTCGTTGCGGTCTTGAGAATTGTTCCCTCTCTTGAAATTTTTGATCTACCTATTATTATTATTACCCTGGTTATTCTTATTCTAATTTTTTCCTTGAGATTTCTTATTACCATACTTGTCATCTCTGCTCTTTCTGTAATTTACAACCTATTGTAATTTATGTTCCTACTTGATTGGTTTTTCAAAAACCTCATCCATGGTGGAAGGGTTATGAATGTCTACATCTGATCCAATTTGAGGCCTGAGCCCCATAATAAATTTGTGAATCTGAAATCTCTCATCAAGTTGATACTGAGGCACGTACTTGAGCAAGTGAGAAAATTTCTCCCAATATTGAGTTACTATCATTCCACCCTGGGTGAGATTCTGGAATTCAGACATCTTCTTATCAAAATATAGTTGCGGTAGCGACCTTTTCCTAAACAACTATAGAAATTGCTCCCATGTTACCTCACCAGGCAACAACCGCTTCTCAGCCTTTTCATTATCCCACCAAGTGGCAACCTCACTGGTGATTTGGTACGATCCCCATATAGCCTTAGTCTCATTAGACAAATTTTGCAAGGAAAAATATTTCTCCATCTCAATTATCTAGGCTTTTTCCCCATTCCCAGTTGACTTTCCATCAAATTTTGGTGTGGTGACCTTTTTGAGGTCTTTACCCAATTCTTAAGCCACCTTCACCTACTTACTTGGGTTTCTCTCAGTCTCAGGGTTTTCTTGATGAGTTTCATTTCTATTACCACCATTTCTGCCTACGTTCACCCCAGGTTGACTTGTTCAAATTTCCTATTCTAGACCATCCATCCTGGTCTCTTGTCGACTCAACATGGCTAGGCTCTGATCCAATATTTCATTTGGATCACCATGAGATCCTCCTCCATGCTGGTAAGTGAATCTAGTATCCATCTGGATTACTCTATACACATTGCATTATAGTGTAATTAGGCGTAGGTCCTAGAGTTTAACCTAATGCTATGATACCAAATGTAAAGTGTGAAAACTTACATACTAAAAATAGTATTACAAAAACAATGTTCATTCCACATGAGGAAAATTAAATCATTATAATACACAAACATCCATAATTGCATGATATAGCAAATTTTCCAAATAATGAAATACAATTCCATACACTAGAAAGTGTTACATGTCCAACCATATACACCAAATAGAATTTTGCAATAAATCTGTTTCAATGTTACAAGTACAACTGATTACATATATTACATCAATAAAAATAATTACATTTTACAAATTGGCTATACTAGCCATACAAGAGTAATACAATGAAATAAATATCCATAATGAATCATATAACATAGAATCTCTGATCTCGACCGTCGTGACCCCACTAGTCTTCCGCAATCCAAGGTCAAGAGTGTGGCTAAGGCACTTTTTCCACCCAACCACGAAGTACTAGACTTCCCCAGGTTTCTTCCTACTCAAAGAAAGCACTGACCCTACTCGAGGAGCCTAGCAACTTAGAATGGTATAAGCAGGAAGGAATCTCTCGACGCGTCCCTATTGCCTGTATGCATTCATAACCTAGAATGATATAACTCTTGCAAGAAGGATGTGGTGGAGACATATATAACATGAATCTAGGTTTTTTCTAACCCATCTATTTCAATGCTACAATAGCTTGGCCAAGCAATAATAAAAAGTGGTAGTTTTAGAAAAAGTAAAACTACCATCTCTAGGAGCCCACATTCGGTATCCTGTCCCGGAAGTAAAAATTACACATTCACAAGGCTAATTTACTTAATTTTCAATATAATTTACAATAACAAGTGTATGCCAAACATCAAATTTCTTTTTGGAAAAATCTAGAGATTTATTCAAACTACTTTTCCTAGTTTACATATTTAGAGCTGATTATCATACTTACAATGATATTTAATAAAATTGACTATAGAGAACTTAATTTACGGAAACTAACAATATAAATCTTTTAAAATTACCTACAAATTTTGTAATAGAAATTTCATATAAATATTTTCCATTCCATCTAGTTTACTTATATTTCCATTAAAGATTCTAAAATCTCATAGATTCCTTTATATATATATATACAAATTCAGTACAATAATAATTTAATCGGTTGTTACACCGCAGTATATTACAAAATCTTTTATTTCTACAGTCATACACACACGCATGCGCACACACACACACATATATACAAAACATACACCAATATTTTATTAAAACAATGGACTGATATATAGTAACATCAACAACATCTTTTAACCTTTATCCACAATGGTATATTCATTCACACACACACACACACACACACACACACACACACACACACACACACACACACACACACACATCATTCAGTAATATGAAAGACATCGGTTGTTATATTTTCAGACGATAATAGAAATTCATTGAAATTGTTGTGATGTATTCATATTAATCCATAGAGTTAGATTATGGCAATGATCATAATAAGCAGCACTAAGTTTTTACATTAAACATCATCCATATCTGATGAGGGGGCCGACAGCCCATATGGGATGTAGTTTTGGGGAAGGCATTGCTCGGGAGGTAAAACCTTCCTCACTCCTTATATTAAATAAAACTCTTAACACTCTATAATATAATTTGTCATTGATAAAAAAATGTTTGCAGTCAGCACTAATTCATTCTGTATTTTTTTTTAACTCATAGTTATATGTGTGTGTGTGTGGTTTCAATATATATATTTACATAGACAATTTTCTAAAAATAGTTTGTTTAAATATATAAGTCAATAAATACAATAGTATAATCTATATATATATAGTAGTTTTTTTACAGCAACAATACATTTATTTTGCTATATTGAAATGGCAATATTATCATCAAATTTTCATTTATAATATTGGTAATAATATCAGTGTTTGTATAAATACAATTAATAAGATATAATTTATCAATTTCACAGTAAATAGAGATTGCCCAACGAATTCATGATCACACAATTGAGATTTAACAAAAGGGATTTTGCAATAAAAACCTGGTAAATGCAATTCCACCGTTGAATTCTATTTAACCTCTACTTCCTCAATGTTTCCCTTGCCATAGCTCTAAAATCATCTTCCTGTGCTCCTATTCTTCTGATTAACTATTATTTTTGTTTTCAGATTTTGAAGTTGTGAATGAAAGAATGAATGAATGTTGAGAGAATGAGAGAATGAGAGTTTTTCTCCTCTTTTTATTATTTTCTTTCTTTATTTTTGTTTTGCTTTGTTTTCTGATTTATTTTCTAAATATAAGTCTCTTTTCTATTTGCCTATTGTTTTACTATTTTCTTTCTCATTGTTTTATTTCTAAAATATTGCTTTCTTTCTAAGTTTATTTCTAATTTAACAAATAAAGCTAATATTAAATATTAAACAAGATTTATTATCTTGCATCACAACTATCAATAAATAATAATTCTAATTTCAAATAAAATCAATAAATGATTTAAAACTATTTTTATTTCCCCCCAAAAGAAATTAATATTAATCTAACAATTAACTAAACAAGCAACTATAACATATTAATTATTTTCATGATTAATTATGTAAATGCAACTATATGATTTTCTAAGTATGTGTGAGAGAGAAATCCCTCCATTTTAACCTTGTCGGACTGTTAAGCTCCTCTACCTTAACCACACCCTTGTCTTTGACAAACTACAACTCATGAAAACTTAGATTTCCCATTAATAGGTTATGTCCAAATAGCTGAGGCATAGCTGAAGCACCATAATTTATCATTTCAAATTAACTTGAATAAAATAATATTCATTTCATTTCATCTTTTCCATAATAAATTAATCATTTACTTATTGCATCTTTCAAGATAACATAATATTTATCCAACCACACACAACTATCCATAATTTAGTTCCACATAAAGTAAGTTTAGAAATCATCAAAGTCTAAGATGTGACATTTACTTCTCCTCCTTCTGATTATTCTTCTCCATTCTCTTCTTCATCTTCCTATTTTCCATATTCTTGTTCTTTTCCTTCATCTTCTTCTTGAGCCCATCTATCTAAAAATGCTTGTTCTAGTTCATCCAAAGAAGAAGTATCCTCTCATGATGTTTCATACCATTTTCTAGCTTCATCTTTTAAGGATGATGAAAATTTATAAGCTATATTACAATTTTACTATGACCTCTTTTATATTTTTCCAACCATTCTAATGCATCTCCACTTCCATAAAAATCCAAAATCCCAATTGAAACTAGGGTTTCTAAATTTTTCCAGTAATGCCTAAATTTGATTAAATTATTTCGTAATGTTTTTGGCCTCAAAAATAAAAGCATAAATAATATACCCATGATAAAATTTGGTGAGACTTCTAGAAGTATAAAAATCTCAAAAAAAATCCATGATTTGCATCCTATAAAGAAAATTTTTTAAAAAATCATAAAATTGCAATAACTCACTCAATATTGATGGAACTTGAACTTTGGTGGACTGTAGTATCATTAGATGATCCTACACCTTCAGTAAAAAAATGTAGAAACATTCATAGTCTTTTGAAAGATACAGGTAAATCTCTAAAAATTAGGGCTTTTTCCACATTTACCCAAATCGTAGTTCTGATACCACTTGATAAGATCCACACATATTAATATGATGCAGAATATAGGTCTCACACAACACAAGAGATGTTCATGGTCCAAGATGCCATAATATCCAATCTATGTAGAAATAGAATAAACCCTTAAGGTAGGGTAACACCGTACAATACTCCTTATGGAAGAAGCCACTCCATGCTATATCTCCAAGAGATCCCAAATATAATATCATACTCAAAACATATCCTTACAATGATAATCACCTCCTTTATATATACCTCCTCTTAATAATATAATGGAGGGGTAATTCTAATCAAGGCCTATTCAACACCTAATATAATTAATTATACTAGTTGTCCACATGACCCAATATAACTAACTTAAGGGATGTGTACCACATGTCAACATCTCCATCCACCTAAAGACATCATAATATCATATCCCTAGGTACATAACAAAAAACTTTAGATTTACTTTTTAGAAAACACACCCATGTGCTTCTACCATAATCATTAATAAATGAAACATAATATGTCAATTTTCCAATGGAAGGAACATCTATAGGACCAAACACACCAAAATGTACAAGATCTAATAGACCACAAGATTTGTGAGAACTCAAGTAAAAATGAACATGGTTTTGTTTACCATAAATACAATGCTCACCTAAATCAAAATCAAGATTACAATCAATCAACCCTTCAACAAGGTTTTTATTTTTCAAGGTCCTTAGACCCTTTTCTCCAATGTGGCCTAATATCTAGTGCCATAATAGTATTCTCTATAGGAAATTTTGATTTAGAAGAAAGAGCACCCTTAGGTACTCATGAGCCATGACCATCCATTGAAGATGAAACCCTTTCCTTTTCCAATGAAATAGTCATGGAATTTCTCTTCATAGAATTACTATTGCACTCAATAGTGCATGCATCAAGCTTATACAATGTGCCAAATCTAGCACCTCTAGAGATCACCATAGCACCTCTAACAATCTTGCGACTTGTATCAGAAAAGACTACATGCACGTTGGCATCTATAAGTTTTCTCATAGGTAATATTTCATGTTAATCCAAGGATGTGCAACACACCATTAATATTTTTTACTCTACCATCAGGAAGTTTGATTTTAAATTTACCACGGCTAAAAATATTAAAATGATCCATCAAATTATTCATATTCAGAAAACCAATCTCTATTAGGGGTCATATGGAAAGATGCACCTGAGTCAATTAACCATGCATCATTACCTACACAAGTGGCCAAAGCTACAATGAACACATCACCATCTTCCTTCTCTGGCTTAGAATCATAATCAAATTTCTTTTTTTTATTCTTCTTTTCTTCTTTGCAATCCTTATAGAAGTGTTCAAGCTTACCGTTGTTCCAACAAATAACTTTGGACTTTCCAAGAGATTTAGATCTCCCCTTGGACTTGGATTTGTCACACTTCTCACTCTTCTTGTCTTTTTTCATTAGGTCTTCGATGAACATTTAGGGCATCTTTGGTACTAATAGATACCTTCCTCCTCATCTCTTTAGAAAGAAAAGAACCTACAACATTTTCAACTTTCAAGACAATAGAAGTACTCCCAATAGCCATAACAAGAAAATCCCATGAATCAAGGAAAGAACAAATAAAGATCGGACATCTCTCCTCCTCATCTATTTTTACACCAACTAATGTCAATTGAGCCACCAAAATTTTGAATGTTTCTAGGTGGTCTGCAATTCATCCACCCTCTTCCATTCCCAAGGAATACAACTTCTTCCTCAAGAAAATCTTGTTCACTAAAGATTTGGCTTGATATATCTCACCAAGTTTCTTCCATATTTTATTCTTACAGGACTCTTCATGGACATTGATTAAAATAGAGTCTACCAAGCACAATCTGATTAGACCCTTGGCTTTATAGTCCATAACATCATATTGAGTACCCAAATTAGCATTTGTAGGCCTTGAAACATGCTCATCAACAACATCCCACGGATCTCGACCAATTAACAGATCTTCCATCTTCAACTTCCACATCTCAAAATTGTTAGTAGAAAAAAAATTCTACTTCTATTCTCCCTAATGTATTCACCATCTGAAAATTCTTGCAACAAGATCAAAAAGTGTCTTCTACATAAGTTCCCACTCAAAATAAGATTAGTTTAAAAAACCCAACAACCCACAACTAAAACCAAAGGTGATCAAGCTCTGATACGACTTGTAAGGAAGCTAAGGTAGTGGAACAACTTCCTACACTAATCTCAAGAGGAGGGTTATGAAAAAAAATTAGATCTTTACAATAGTTACAAAAATTATATAAAAATAGAAATCACACAACACAATGATTTACGTGGGTAAAACACTTTCGAGAGAAAAACTCCACACTCTAAAAGCCACCCAATATATTATTTAGAAATCAGTGTAAGATTAGAATATACTTGCAAAGCAAATTTTCAAAAGAGTATCATCAACCAGAGATCTAGAGGCAACTCAACATCTATAAGACTTTCACACCCAACCTCCATCTCAAGCACCTAATATATAGAAGATACAATACATGAAACTGTCAAATGGTAATACAAAACCATGAGCTAAAACCACCCAAAAGTGGTGCCCAAATTCTTAGGGTTTCATTATCTCCAATCAAAGATGCCTTATGATGTGTCAAAACACACATCAACATGTGTAATCCACCTTACAACTCTTTTCTATGTCCAACACATTTTTACATTTTCAATATGGGAGGCCCAACTTGAAGAGGCCATAACTTTTGATTCGGGAGGCTGATTTCAAGAACCCTTGATGGCAATGCAAACCAACCAAAAAATTATTTTGGTCAAAAACCAACCCTATAGCCCAAAAACTAAGTTTCTATGTTTTTATAACCGATAAGTCATACTTTTTGTAATTGCAAGGTTGAGACACATTTCCTAATAATATTCGCATGCCCTATGTTTTAAGGTAAAATAAAAAATATCAAAGGGCGGGAATCCATTCTTAGTTAATGCTAGAATGGATCCCCAAGCGTGTGATACTGCTAGTTTGAAGACTAGTTCTAAGAGATATTACACCATGAGGATGAAGGAGGAATCATTTTGGGTTTTCTATTGTAATTGCCATTTTCTCACATCAAAAATCCAAGACCACAATTTTCCATGGAGAGTCCATTTCTAATGGAGAAAAGGGTAAAATATTTTACCTTAAAAGAATAAGAAGAGGTAAATGGTCCTTCTCCATTTATTACATGGAGCATTTCTACAAGTTTCAATTGTAACAACCCATTTGAGGAGTTGCCTCCACTTCCAAACCAAAACCTCAGCTACATAAAAGTCCATTAATAATTGTAATTATAGGAAGCATGTATTATTTTTTCTTCACCCAGATTTTATTTCATCATGATTTTCCACTTTAATACCTTTTCCTCTATGGTTTAGTACTTGCTCAAAGCGTCTATAGCTTGAGGTCCATTTCTTTCTCTAGAAATATTGGTTGAAAATGTATGTCAACTACATTGGTATTAACATTATAAAATTGAATACATAGGCAATAATTTGACATTACATTATGTCATTATATATAAACTAGCAATTGCATAACAAATACAGTGGCCATATAACAAATGCACAAAAAGATAAATGACTACAATCTTTTGATAGCTGCAACAACCTAGTTAATTTAGCACTTTAGAAACCCCATTATCTTGGATAACTACTCTATAATTTATCTAATACCCCCTTCTTAATGACTAAACTAGATACAATTACAAGTATATCTCTAAACTTGAGAAATATATCTCTTTCAGGGGGTTTAGTTATTATGTCTACAATTTGCTCCTTTGTAGGACAATATTAAAGACAAATGACTTCATTATCGATCAATTATCAAATTTAATGATGTTGAACTTCAATATGATTGTTTTCAGCATGATAGACATTTTTTCACCATATTAGCATACTATGATTTAATAAAAGGGTGAGGTCAATGTCATTTGCTCAAGTTGAAGATCAACCAATATCCTTTGCAACCACATCACCTCACTACCCTATTGATGGTTACCTTATATTCTATCTCGGTGAAAGGTATGTTGTTACTTGTTCTACCATGAGATTAGTTTTCAAGCAAGAGTAAAAACATATATTTGTGAGTATTTACCGAGACATCACAATTGGAGTCGGTATGCCCAAATGACATGAATTATCCATATAGCTCTAATATAGCATGTCAAACTTGAGGGCACTTTTGATCAAAGAGCTCATTTTGTAGCATGCCAATGTTCTTTTTGTATCTTAGACAGGAATCTAGAAAGACAACTTATGTAATACATAAGTTTGGTCAAATGGTAGTAAGATAAATCAAACTACCCACCAATTGACAATTCATCGATTTTTTGACTAGAGGTGAATATGTGTAAGTGAGTTTTATCCCTAATTTAATAAGCATAGGTTTTAGATTACATTTGTCCATATTGAATATTTTTTAAATTGTTCTGGCATACTTAGTTTGTGATACAAAAATAGAATAATCAAGTTACCAGAATTCTACACCTAGACTGTAATGTAGGAGGCCTAGACCTGTCATTTATAAAATAGTGTAAATATTGATATTTGCCTTACTATTGGTGATGGGAAGAAACTCTTAAATCCTAAATGTTGATTAATTTTAATATGCTAGGTTTGAAGAGCTCGTTTGAGTTCATACAAGGACTTAAGCAATTGGCAAACCAAATATTCTTTCCCAAGACCTAAAATCCTTGCACTTGAACCATGTAATCCTCCTTCACAAGTCTCTATTCTAAAATGTACTTTGGCATTTGCTTGATACACTACCATCCAAATTAAGTTGCAATAAAATAACCAATAATTCACTTTCAACATCTTTCTAGTGGGGTTTAAATCTATCTACATATTGTACACCTTCTTGTTATGCATATACCTTAGTGACAAGGCAAATTTTGTACTTGTCTAAATGTCATGTCTCATTTTTGAGCTAAGGATATAACTTAATAATTTAACTTAAGTTGTCCAAAAAATAACTTTATTTTATAGTTTAAAAAAGTGACTTATGTTTTATTATTAAAAATTTCTTTTAGAAAAGGGTCCAATATAATAAAATATTTTTAAAAGAGGAACTAATGTTATGTTATAAAATATCATTACGATTGAGGTACAAAGTGATGGAGCTTTCTATTGAACATACACAAGAATACTCAAAGGGGGGGTGAATTAGTATTCAAACAAATCTCAAACCCTCTAGAGAAAATTGAAACTTAATCTTTACAACATTAAAAGAAACATAAAATATCAACATAATGCACAACACCACATAACACTATCTATATACATGGAAATCCCCAAAGGGGAAAAACCATGCTGAGAAAATCTGCTAGGAGCTATTATCCTAATCCAGCCTCACAAAAGAATCACATTAACAACTTTGTTTTAGGGCTACAACCCAAGGACACTACTAATCCCTATAGAAAAGTTTTAGGGTCACTCCAAAGGAAGATACAACTCCTTGTAGACTTTGTTTTAGGGCTTCAACCCAAGGAAGCGACTACTCCATGAATTGAGAACAAACTCATAAAAGATTACAGCATGGTAGTCCTTCTACTGTCCGAATCTAACAATGAAGCTCAATCCTTTTAATGATTTTGATTCTACTTTTTCACTTCTCTTTTGATGATTACAATTCTGCTTTGACAACTTTTACAACTTCTTCAAATGTCTTCTCTGCAGGTTACTGACTCACTGCTTTTGGCCTTCAAGAATTTTTGCCTTTGGCTCACTACCTCTAACAATCAGTTAGGCACACTCTTCACTTCCCTTCTATCTCAAAAATGTCTTCAAGATGAATTTGGATAGGATTTATTACTTTTGCTCTTTCTCTTTCAATCACACATCATAATGCATTACACATCCACATTCGAATTCTTACACTCACATTCACAATCCTACCTCACCTCAATCAACCAGGTTTATAATATATACATGATATTACATTGATTACTTTACATGTCTACTAAAGACAATAAGAATATTACAATTACAAGTCAGCCAAAGATCAAACAACATGAAACATGTAGAGGGAAAGCCCTAAAAAGAACTGCATGCAACACTAGGAAGAGGAAAACACCTTGTGGATTCCAACACATGCTTAACCTAGTCCTAAACACTCTTCACAACATTAGCCTTCAAATAATAACATCTGCATACTTCACACATTTGAAATAGGTCTTCCTTAAGAAAGAAAATATGAAGCTTGTAGCATGTCAGTCATTACAACTTAGTGGTACACATGAAAGATTAAACATTACTTGCGCTTCTCCCAGATGAGTCGGCATGACCCATACAAAATCTCCAAACACTCCTTGAACTCCGTACAACAAAGAATTTGTGGCACACACCTTCAACATACCTCAGTTGGCTAGACAAAAGGATAACCCAGCAACACCTTCATTCTGGACTATAGCCTATTCCAGAGTGTTGACTTTTTCCCAGACTGGATGCTTATTCCCAGATTTCCCTACAAGGTAGCCATCAGTGATCAACAGGATCTCTGGGCCAGGGGCCAACAGTGTAGGAGATAGACTCTATATTTTATCTCCTCTTCTTCTTCAGGCTCTGCAAAACCTAGGGGGGTATTCCCTACTCAACATCCATGAGGATATGCATACAAAGGCTGGGATGCTGACAGAAAGCAGATAAGTCCTCCTGTAAGTAGACCAAAACTGAAAGATAAGAGCAAAGGGGCTAGCTTTGGGCCTATTTGCAGTTGTAGACAGAGGACTGAGGATCCTAAAACTAATTCTAATGTCCTAAAGATTGTTTTAGATTTAGATTTTGATTTATAGTTTGGATGCAAAGCTGGACATGGTTGTAACACAAACACAAAGCAAGATTGGTGCCTATCCAGGGCCTGGAGTCAGTAGACATACACCTGTGAATGATCAACATGAACAGCTAAAACTAGATTTCAAGGGGATATATGTGATACCTGCCTTACAGATATCTCCCAATAAAGAGTGTTAAGTTATCTCTACTTATGGCATCCCTACTGCAGTATACCCTTCCCAATGTTCAACCTGAAAACAGTTTAATCTACCCCTTGAGCAGAAGTTAAAAGATCAGACATTCAACATAGGAATTCCATGCTCTAGAATCTAAACATTACCCAAATATCCAGATTCAGAAGAAGAATACATGCAATACTGGAGACAGAATTAACAAAACACATGCTAAGATAGCATTTCTCATATAAGATTAATCATGAAATCAGTGGGTTCGTGCCAAAACATACAACAAGAGATACATAGACTCACAGGTTTAGCTGTACAGAGCAACCAGATCAGCTTGTTTTGAATTACAGAGCCAAAAATCTTCAACTTTCAACAACGAAAAATGAGTAACACTTCCTGCTTATAACAGCCAGGTAGTGTACCACAGCAATTAATTACATGGTTGACCAAAAATCCCGCCAGATACACAGTATCAGAAAAATGGCGCTCAACGCATTACCAGATTGGCCCCCAAACATGAATGCCGTAGGTAGGGGAGGAGACAGGAAGAAACCTCGAGCCCTGCGCCACTGTCCGTTGATGTACACCTTCAATCGGGTACCAGATCTGTCCATACCTCTGCAACCTTCGCCATTAATGGCGCACCAACCCGCGGCCTCGGGAAAACGTCAAACTGTGCATCGCAACCATTTCCCGCCAAGATACCTCATCGTCATGATATTTCAAATATGCAGGATATCAATTATCCCACATGCACCCCGCGGTGACCTTTTCAACACTTTATATACTAGGCCACGAGCATATATAATGTCGGTGCTTTTGCTCCTGACAACACTAGTATAAGACTTCATCATCATCCTCCAACAGCATGATATCCTGTTGCTTGAAAAATCATCCTGACGTCAGCATCATCATCGCAATATCACCTGCATGATAATCGCCTTCATCGGCACAACCTGATCCATCGGAGGAAGATCCTCCTGCTTAGCCGATGAACATCCTGATGACGTCATCGTCATATCCTGCTGACGTCATCAGCATATCTGCCTACTGCGCACCTCCTCATATCCGGATGATGTCATCGTTATATCGACATCAGGATGATATTCGGAAGATAACCGGATATTTGGAAATATCATCCTGATGCACAAATATGATGCAGCACTGTAGCTCCACTATAAGATCGGGTGATACATGAATATGACGGATATTTGAAAAGATCACCCCCCACTAGACAATGCACGAAGCCAACAGGCGGATATCTCCCTTCGGAAATATCAGCATCATCAGGATGATAAAACAACGAACATGAAGTGATACAACAACATCAGGATGATATTGACTAAGATCATCCTGACGTCCAAAATATGATGACCATGATGAAAATCGGGTCACACTTAGAACATTACAGCAACATCATCAGGATGATCTTAACAAAGATCACCCGATGTTAAAATATCACCCCAGCGCAAGATCATGCAGGTAGACAATATGATGACCCTCGCAAGCAACACGGCGATAACTAGAAATATGATCATGATGATGACGACCCTTAAGAAAAAATAAGTCGGGTCAAACAACTCAGAAAATAACCCCTTCAGAAGATCGGGGTGACATCATCATCATAAAAGGGCAGGGTGATAATTGGAAGATCACCAGATATTTGAAAAATCACCCTCCGCAAGAAAATCAGGGCACACTGTAGCTCATCAGCAGGATCAGGATGATATCCAAACATCACCCGATATTGAAATATGATGATCCTGATGAAAAACAAGTCGACAGAAAACATGAGATGCTGACCACCATCGAAGCAAACATGATGATGATGACTTCCTCCTCGAAGAAAATATGACGCTGCAGCTGAAAAATGCCGAGGAGGTCCAACACTTAGGAAAATAGGCAAGAAGATATAGGGTTCAAATGAAGAAACCCCCTAAACATGAAAAAAAACAACCTCCAGGTCAAAATGAGTGCTAACACTGGCTCCGAATGGGGACGTGCAGGTGAAAACCTGCAGCGAGAACCAGATCTCCGGGCAGACCAGGCAAAAAAAACCAAAAAGCACAAACTGCACAAGACATTTACACTACATACATGTTTTTACAAATGTGCACAGCGACAAGTCATTTATGCAAAATAGAACTTAAGGAATTGGCCATGCACAGGCAATTCCAGAACTTCACCATCTAGGGCCTGGAGGAAATAAGAATCCTCCCCGTGAGTGCTACAAATCTGATATGGGCCCATCCATAAGGGTTCAAATTTACCATGTTTACCCTTTTCTTGACCTTTTGCATTCCAAATGAGCACCAGATCATCGACTTGAAACTTCCTTTTTGTAGTTCTCCTGTCAAACTGATATTTCACATCTTGTTGTCTTTTGAGATTGATCTGGTGGGCTTTCCTTCTGTTTTCATCCAATGCAACCAGCTGGTTCACTCTTTCTATCATGGAGTCTTCAACCTCCTCATCATTTTCCTGAATGAATCTGTAAACTAGTAGGAGATTGTTTATGGGCAATCTGGCTGATGCACCATATACTAGCTCAAAAGGTGACATCCCAATAGCCCTTTTTACTGTCACTCTGTCAGCCCATATTGCTAAGTTCAATTTTGAGTCCCAAGCTCTCCTATTCTTGTCCAGTATCCTCTTGATAATTTTCATGATGCTTTTATTGCTTGATTCTGCTTGACCATTCCCTTGTGGGTGATATGGTGATGTATATGATAGATTTATCCCATACCTGTTGCAAAAATCAACAAATTCACCTGATCTGAAGCACATAGCATTATCAGTGACTATCTTGAATGGTACTCCAAACCTGATGATAATATTTTCTAGCATGAAATATGTCACCACCTTACTTGTAGCTCTCTTAGTTGGAATGGCCTCAATCCATTTGGTAAAGTAATCAGTTGCCACCAAAATCCAACTGTGTCCCCCACTTGATTTGTCTGCAATTTCCCCTATGAAGTCAATTCCCCATTGCTGAAATGGAGCATCCACAGTTACAGTTCCGAGGGGTAAAGCACCATCATATTTCAGCTTTCCTGAAAATCTTTGGCAAGGGTCACACTTCCTCACTAACTTTTGTGCATCTGAAAAGAGAGTCTGCCACCAATATCCTGCTCTGAGAATTTTATGAGCTGTTGTTTGGGCAGTATAATGTCCACCACACAATCCTTTATGCATATCAATCAAAACATTGTTAGCCATATCCTCATCCACACATCTCAGCAGCACACCATCAGGGTTTTTCCAGTATAGCTCACCTTGAACAATAACATACCTGATTGCATGTAACTTTAAAGTCCTCTTTTGACTATCACTGAAATGGGAAGGACAATTTAGATTTTGCAAGTAGTAGATAATATCCTTGTACCATTCAGATCCTGATACATTTACACTCTCATTTTGGACTGCATTAACTTGGCATGCTTCCAAGTTTGACTATGCCATCATCTTGGCTAATCCTTGTCCTCTTATCAACTTGGTAACTTGTATGTCTATGTTAAACTCTTGCAGTTTGTTTATCCATCTGCACCTTCTTCCAGTCACCTCCTGCTGAGTGAATATGTCTTTGACTGCTGCATGGGGTACATATGCAATTATATATGATCCTACCAAGTATGGTCTGAAACTTTTGATGGCTCTGACTAGTGCATATGCCTGTTTTTCCATAATATCATACTTCAACTCAGAGGCCTGCAAGGACATACTGAAAAAAGCGATGGGCTGTTCAAAACCATCTTCGTTTTTCTGTAACAAACATGCAGCAACAGTATGAAAGGAAGCAAATGAAAATACTTGGAATGGCCTAGAAAAATTAGGAGATTTAAGAACAGGGGCCATCTTGATTGCCTCTTTGATACTCTGAAATGATTGTATTGCTTCACTTTCCCAGTGGACAGTTGCATCCTTCTTCATCATCTTGGAAATGTTCCTTGTGGTTTCTGCAAAGTTGGGAACAAATCTCCTAACAAAATTTATCTGTCCAAAGAAGGACTGAACTCCTTTTACAGTTTTTGGCATTTGAATTCTGTCAATAGCAGCCACTCTCTCTGGATCTATCCTGACCCCATCCTTGGAAACAATATGTCCCAGGAGCTTTCCTTCAACTACCCCAAAGGCACACTTCTTTGGATTTAAAGAAATACCATACTCTAGTGCTCTTATGAAAATCTACTCCAGATGCAAACAATGTTGCTCTTCTTTCTTTGAGTAAGCAGTCAAGTCATCCTGATATACAGCCAGGATTGAATCAATCAACCCTGCAAAAGCAACATCCATTGCTCTTTGAAATGTAGCACCTGCATTGGTTAGTCTGAAGGGCATTCTAACATACACATAAGTTCCCCATGGAGTGGTAAAGGTGGTCTTATACTGTTCTGATTCCTTTACCTTCACCTGATTATAACCTGAAAATCCATCCATCATGGATAAGAGTTCACAACCAGTCACTCTCTGCAACATAGCTTCCATATTAGGCAATGGATAGTTATCCTTTAAAGAGGATACATTCAAGTTCCTGAAGTCAACACAAAGCCTAATATCACCATTCTTTTTTCTGACTGGGACAAGGTTAGACACCCAAGTTGAATGCCTGATTGGCACAATTATTCCAGCTTCCCTGAGCCTTTTGAGTTCTTCTTGCATCTTGGGAGCTAAGGTGGGATTAATAGGTCTTTGCTTTTGTCTAAATGGCTTAGCTCCAGGCTTCAATGGGATCTCATGCTGGAATAAATCTTCCCTATAGGCTTTTAGGTCCTCATATGACCAAGCAAAAACATGTTTATACTTTTTCAGTAATGCAATCAGCATACTCCTAATGTGTGGTTTGAGCTGTTTACCAATGTATACCTTCTGAGGGGCCTGAGATGTCCCCAAATTTATCTCTTCTAAATCTTCCTTATTTGTGGGAGATGTCCTTGTGACCAATTTATCTCTACTGTCAAAAGCTCTTTCCAAAGCTACCAACCCTCTAGGGATTTTATTAGTCTTCAATTGAATTATCTCTTTTCCCACAAGAGTTTCTTTTCCATCTCTAGTCTCTACAAAAGCTTGGAAATCAATTTCTTGATTCTCATATTCATCTATGCAGTGCAAAAATTTCAACAAATCCCTATCATCATTAAACACTTGCCAACTGCATATATTTTCTGGTACTGCAGGCCTAATTTTAACTTCTACATTTGTAACACCTGACAGAGTGATGTCATCTAGCCTTATTGCAACACTGGCTAAGAAATCAGCCATAACATTCTTTGACCTCTCTACCCAGCCTATTGAAAATGCATCAAATAGTTCAATGGTATCCCAAACAGCATGCTTGTATTGTTTCAATCTTTTATTTTTTGAAGCATACTTATCTCTAATTTGGGATACAATCAGCTCAGAATCCCCAAATACTCTTAACATTTTAATTCCATGTTTGAGAGCAATATTTAGGCCTAAGAGTAAAGCCTCATATTCTGCAATGTTGTTTGTGCAATCAAACCTCAGCAAGAAAGAGAATTTGAGGAGCTTACCAGTTGGAGACAGGAAAATAACTCCAGCTCCAGAGCCTTCTTTTGGACAATCTCCATCAAAAAACATGGTCCATAAGCCTTGCTGATCCAGCTCTTCAATGCAGACATTTTTTTCTTTATCTTCTGTATCATCTGAGACAACCTTGAAGTTATCACAGTCAGTGTCTACAAAGCATACCTGTTCCTCTGCTTCTTGGTCTTCCACTGTCTCTGATGATCTTTGTTCTCTGATTAGCTTAACATCCCTGCCATTCATTGGAATCATGGCATATGACACGTCCAGCTGCATACTTCCACCAATTAGTGCTGCCCATCTTCTTGACAACAACATACCATACTGTGGCTTGATGTCAACCACTGTTATATTCATTTTATATCTCTTTTCAGGAAATGCTGCCAGTTTGAAATCTACATCCTTCATGATTCCAATAACTGGTACCTCTCTGGCATCCATAGCATAACATTTTCCACATGCCTTGTCAATTTTCAATCCAGCTTGTTGCATGATGGCCAAAGGCATGACATTTGTAGATGCTCCAGAGTCAAGCATACAATTTCTAATTATTTTTCCATTTATAACCAGGGAAACATAAAATGGTTCCACTTGTGAAGGACACTTTGTCATAGTCACTCCTAAATAGACTTCAGGAGCCTCATCTTCTTCATTACACATGACATGTTTCTCACCCTGGATCTGAACATTTTGTTTAGCTTGAAAGGGCACCCCTGAAATTAAGGATATTGTCCTATTCTTGATCTCTTCCACTTTCATGAGTTCCATAAGTGGAACAGAGACTTTTACCTGGGAGAGGACTTGAGCTATATCAAATGGAGCATAATTTTGTATAACAGTTGTAGCTTGCTCCACAATCTTGTTTTTATCCTGAGCTGATTTAGCTCTTACTTTCATAGTTCCCTGATCATCATTCTTGTCTTGGGAACCTTTACCTTGATCTTTAGCCTGAGGGATTTTGTTTTCTGGTCCTTGAGATTCATGACCTGTTCTATGTCTAAAATTCTGTTTATTATTTACCCACTGCCTTTTTTGTGGTTCAATTCCTTTATGACCATGCACTAGCTGACCTGCAGAAATATCTTCTGGCTGATGTGGGCTACCTACTTGATTTTTACCTCTGAGATTGTAGTTGCTTTTGACTTGAGCAACTGCTGCAGCTGTGAAGGCTCTAATTTCCTCATCAGAAGGTCGTTGTAAGTTACTCAGAAAATTGTGTGAGTTCTGAGCATACACATAGTTATCTTCATTATCTTCATCATATGGGAACTGTTGGCAGGCCTGAATTTGATGATCTGTATTCTCATCAGCATCATAAAGAGTGTATCCATTACCTATGGACATCATATTAACATCATCATCTTGCACATAATGTGGCTCATTGCATTCATTACAAGATGTAGCATTATCATACAAGGATTGAGCAATCATACACTGTGACTGTGAATGTGGCATCTGACAAATTATACACCATGGAGCATCATCAACAATATTTATAGCTTTCTTTAGAGGATCAGGAGTTTCTTTGACATGTTGAGCCCTCTGATTTGTGTGGTTACGTGGGAAAATAGGCTTACCATCATGCCAATTGGTATTATAAGGCATATCATGCAATGATGGCCTCTTTTCCTGCCTTTGATAGACTTGCCTATCAGGACCCATCCCTTTTTCACTTCTAGCTAATCTATAGCTTAGGTCCTTAACAACATTTGCCAATTTGTCTATCTTATATTCAGGGGCAGATGTATTACCTTGAGTGTTCTGAGGCTTGTTTGGATTCTGCAGAATTTTTATATCATCCCTTCTATTTGTCTTGCCCGATGCTTTCCTGTTGTTTTCAATATTCACTGCAATTCTGAAAGCATCCCTGAGAGTAGCAGGACCTTTATCTCTTAATCCATATGCAGTTTTTGCATCAAAGGCATTGATATACAATATTATGCACATTGGTTCATTTGGCCTCATGTGATGTGGCAATTTGTTTAACACTTTAGTAAATCTTGCATTAAAATCTGCAACCTGCTCATTTGACCCTTTAGTGATACTGGTGAACTCATTTACAAAAAAGCTAGGGTCAGTTTTATCACCATATTGCTCCTTGAACATCCTTTTAAAATCATTCCATGATGAAATACTCCGGTCAGGCAGATTCTTGTACCATTCTCTTGCCTCATCTATTAAGGATTGCATGAATGACTTCATGAAAACATCCTCATGTTCAACCTCAAAGTTATCCATGACATTTTGAAAAGCTTTTAGATGATCTTCTCCTGACACAGTGTTGTTTCCTGAAAATTTAGGCACTTGCAACCTTAGATGCTTATCAATGGGGTTAGGATACCCAGGAATACCATCAAACACCAGCTGCCTGAATCTATCTAACTGCATGGGCTGTCTGTTTAACTGATTAACATTAACATTTCTGTTTGCATTCTGGTTTCTTACATTGTTCAGTGGTATCCTAGCATCATTCACATTTTGTCTCTCATCATTATGCTGATGTTGCACTTCATTTCTTTGCTGATGTCTCTGCACATTTGCATTCTCTAGGGTAGGAACTGAATCATTTTGGGCAGTTCTTAAAGCTTGCACTTTCTGCTTCATATCATCTCTGATTTTCATGGCTTGTAGATATTCTAGTTCTGCTCTTAGATTTTTGATTTCTTCAGCTAACTGTTCATCCTTAGGCATGGAGGTAGATGGTCTCATACCATTCTGGTCATCATCTTCATCATCCCTTAGAGACTCTGCCTCTTCAAACCTTTCACTAGGGTCTAGAAATGGGCGTTCTTGGAACACCTCTGACCTCATTCTCATGCTACCACCCTGTTGCCTCTCATATGCACCTTGAATATCAGCTTCTGCATTTGAAAAGTAAGGCACATGCTGTCCTGATGGCCTAGGGTTATCTTGCATATCATCACCTTTTCTGGGGGAACCCTCATGACTAACTGAGACAGCTCCCTTTCTTCTGTACATCATTCTTCTTGTTACTGGTAACTCTTTAAATAAAGGATTTTGTTGGGATCTTCTCCCCTGCATATAAATTTTACTTTGACTGGTTGGGAGATTACTTCGGAGTCGCCACCTATTACTAGGAACTGTTTTCTTTTGAAAACCAGGGTTCTTTCACAAATAACAATTTTCAAATCACCATCCCCAGCGGAGTCGCCAATTTCTGTTGACTTTTTCCCAGACTGGATGCTTATTCCCAGATTTCCCTACAAGGTAGCCATCAGTGATCAACAGGATCTCTGGGCCAGGGGCCAACAGTGTAGGAGATAGACTCTATATTTTATCTCCTCTTCTTCTTCAGGCTCTGCAAAACCTAGGGGGGTATTCCCTACTCAACATCCATGAGGATATGCATACAAAGGCTGGGATGCTGACAGAAAGCAGATAAGTCCTCCTGTAAGTAGACCAAAACTGAAAGATAAGAGCAAAGGGGCTAGCTTTGGGCCTATTTGCAGTTGTAGACAGAGGACTGAGGATCCTAAAACTAATTCTAATGTCCTAAAGATTGTTTTAGATTTAGATTTTGATTTATAGTTTGGATGCAAAGCTGGACATGGTTGTAACACAAACACAAAGCAAGATTGGTGCCTATCCAGGGCCTGGAGTCAGTAGACATACACCTGTGAATGATCAACATGAACAGCTAAAACTGGATTTCAAGGGGATATATGTGATACCTACCTTACAGATATCTCCCAATAAAGAGTGTTAAGTTATCTCTACTTATGGCATCCCTACTGCAGTATACCCTTCCCAATGTTCAACCTGAAAACAGTTTAATCTACCCCTTGAGCAGAAGTTAAAAGATCAGACATTCAACATAGGAATTCCATGCTCTAGAATCTAAACATTACCCAAATATCCAGATTCAGAAGAAGAATACATGCAATACTGGAGACAGAATTAACAAAACACATGCTAAGATAGCATTTCTCATATAAGATTAATCATGAAATCAGTGGGTTCGTGCCAAAACATACAACAAGAGATACATAGACTCACAGGTTTAGCTGTACAGAGAAACCAGATCAGCTTGTTTTGAATTACAGAGCCAAAAATCTTCAACTTTCAACAACGAAAAATGAGTAACACTTCCTGCTTATAACAGCCAGGTAGTGTACCACAGCAATTAATTACATGGTTGACCAAAAATCCCGCCAGATACACAGTATCAGAAAAATGGCGCTCAACGCATTACCAGATTGGCCCCCAAACATGAATGCCGTAGGTAGGGGAGGAGACAGGAAGAAACCTCGAGCCCTGCGCCACTGTCCGTTGATGTACACCTTCAATCGGGTACCAGATCCGTCCATACCTCTGCAACCTTCGCCATTAAGGGCGCACCAACCCGCAGCCTCGGGAAAACGTCAAACTGTGCATCGCAACCATTTCCCGCCAAGATACCTCATCGTCATGATATTTCAAATATGCAGGATATCAATTATCCCACATGCACCCCGCGGTGACCTTTTCAACACTTTATATACTAGGCCACGAGCATATATAATGTCGGTGCTTTTGCTCCTGACGACACTAGTATAAGACTTCATCATCATCCTCCAACAGCATGATATCCTGTTGCTTGAAAAATCATCCTGACGTCAGCATCATCATCGCAATATCACCTGCATGATAATCGCCTTCATCGGCACAACCTGATCCATCGGAGGAAGATCCTCCTGCTTAGCCGATGAACATCCTGATGATGTCATCGTCATATCCTGCTGACGTCATCAGCATATCTGCCTACTGCGCACCTCCTCATATCCGGATGATGTCATCGTTATATCGACATCAGGATGATATTCGGAAGATAACCGGATATTTGGAAATATCATCCTGATGCACAAATATGATGCAGCACTGTAGCTCCACTATAAGATCGGGTGATACATGAATATGACGGATATTTGAAAAGATCACCCCCCACTAGACAATGCACGAAGCCAACAGGCGGATATCTCCCTTCGGAAATATCAACATCATCAGGATGATAAAACAACGAACATGAAGTGATACAACAACATCAGGATGATATTGACTAAGATCATCCTGACGTCCAAAATATGATGACCACGATGAAAATCGGGTCACACTTAGAACATTACAGCAACATCATCAGGATGATGTTAACAAAGATCACCCAATGTTAAAATATCACCCCAGCGCAAGATCATGCAGGTAGACAATATGATGACCCTCGCAAGCAACACGGCGATAACTAGAAATATGATCATGATGATGACGACCCTTAAGAAAAAACAAGTCGGGTCAAACAACTCAGAAAATAACCCCTTCAGAAGATCGGGGTGACATCATCATCATAAAAGGGCAGGGTGATAATTGGAAGATCACCGGATATTTGAAAAATCACCCTCCGCAAGAAAATCAGGGCACACTGTAGCTCATCAGTAGGATCAGGATGATATCCAAACATCACCCGATATTGAAATATGATGATCCTGATGAAAAACAAGTCGACAGAAAACATGAGATGCTGACCACCATCGAAGCAAACATGATGATGATGACTTCCTCCTCGAAGAAAATATGACGCTGCAGCTGAAAAATGCCGAGGAGGTCCAACACTTAGGAAAATGGGCAAGAAGATATAGGGTTCAAATGAAGAAACCCCCTAAACATGAAAAAAAACAACCTCCAGGTCAAAATGAGTGCTAACACAGAGAAACTAGAAAACACCTTGTGGAGAAACAAGAAACATCACAAGATTCTCAAGATCATTCTCCACCATCCAATTCACCACTTCATATAGCAACACGTTGGTGCAAGCCAACAAATATTGAAACTAGCCACCAGACAATATAGTTATGCACTCCATCACTTACAACTTTCTCTGCGGAGGCACAAATGATATGAAATTTTGCATATAGCACCTTCACAATGTACTGAACTTAACTTTTGAACTTCATGACCATATTTGCAAACATGGAGGAATACGGAGGATTCCCCCAATCAGTCTTCAAGGTAACTTTCTATAGTAGAAACCTTCACAACATCCAGAGACTAAAGCCTCCTTGTAGCAACACATACTTCCTTAGAAGCAACACGAGAGAGCATACAACGTACTTCAGACCATCAGCAACATCTCCTCAACATCACCATTACTTCTAATCCTCATCTTAATGCTTCTAATTCTCATCTTAATATATCATCTCTACTAACAACAAACATACTTATTAATACTTTAATTGACATTAAACAAGGTATGTCATCCAACCATGAACATCAGTAGCAACACTGTTGCCACACCATCATAGCATATCATCAACATAAGCATCAATGATAGCCCAAACTTAGTGTTCACATCAATGACAACCACATCAGTGACAACCTTAGGTAACATATGTGCAACAATCTCCCCCTTTGAAATTAATGGCAACACACATCTACTCATTCTCCCCCTTTGACATCAAGGAAAAAGGGCAAAGGTCTTCATTTAAATCATCAACACATTCTCAAAAACTACATTTATCCTTCAAACAATGTGAAGATTTAGTTCAAAATATTGATTTCAATGTCAAGTTTAGCCAAAAAGTGTAACCCATTATTGTGGGATGACCCATCAATCCAAGAGAAAATGGTATGACATGAATTTCTCCCCTAGATAGGTGCAGTATCTATGCATCTAGTTTGAAGGAGGGGCAATAACCCCTAGCTTCTGTTAGAGATACTCAAAAGTATCCTTTGAAAGCGCCTTAGTGAAGATATCTATAATCTGATCCTTAGTAGGAACATACTCCAATCTAATTTCTTATTTTGCAACCTTCTCTCTTAGAAAGTGATATTAGATAGAAATATGTTTGGTCCTTGAATGCATTCCCAGATTCTTGGAAATGTTTATTGCACTAGTATTATCACATAATATGGGAATGGGTTCATCATACACCACCTTTATATCCTTCAAAGTTTGCTTCATCCAAAGCACTTGGGTGTAGCAAGATGTTGCAGCAATATACTCATCTTATGCTCTAGATAAGGACACTGAGTCTAGCTTCTTACTAAAACAAGAGACCAATCTATCTCCTAATAAAAATTCACTTCCACTGGTGCTTCTCTAGTCATCCACACATCCTGCCTAATCAGTATCATTATAGGCATTCAAAGAAAAGTTATCATCCTTCTTATACCACAAACCATAATCTAAAGTTCCCTTCAAATATCTAAATATTATTTTTACTACCTTCTCATGAGTTTTCTTAGGGTTAGCTTGATATTTGGCAACCAAACATATTGCATGCATCTAGAAGTAGTCAAGTACAATAATCCTCCAATCATAGATCTATAAAGAGTCTGATCAACCGTAGGTGACTCATCAACCTTGCTCAAGTGACAACCAGTAACCATACAAGCACTTACCAGTTTGGAATCCTCCATGCCAAATTTCTTCAACATATATCTAACATACTTAGCCTAAGAAATAAAGATACCATCATCTAGTTGAACAATTTGAAGCCCAAGGAAGGAAGACAATTCACCAATCATAGACATCTCAAACTCTTTCTGCATTTCTTCTACAAACCTCTTACACATAATATCATCTCCACCAAAGATGATGTCATCAACATATACAACAACTATCAAAATATTGTCCTCCTCTACCTTAATGTAAAGATTACTATTTGTAGTACCTTTCTTGAAACTTTGCTGAAGTAAGTACTTATCCAATCAAGCATACCAAGCTCTAGGAGCTTGCTTGAGTCCATACAAAGCTTTCTTGAGTCTGCACACCATGTCTAGATCTTTTGATAGTTGGAAACCATCTGGTTTCTCAATGTAGACCTCTTCCTCTAAATCACTATTCAAGAAGACTGACTTGACATCCACCTGATAGACCTTGAAGTTCTTGTGAGCAGCAAAGGCAAGAACATCCTGATTGCCTCCATTCTAGTTACTAGAGCAAAAGTCTCCTCAAAATCAATACCTTCAATTTGTGAATAACCCTTACACACCAATCTTTCTTTGTTCCTTACAACTTCACCATCTTCATTTAGCTTGTTCTAGAATACCCACTTTGTTCCTATAACATTCTTATTAGCTAGTCTAGGAACCAATTCCCATGTCTAAGTCTTTTCTATTTGATTCAATTCTTCTTCCATTGCCTTCAGCCATCCTTCATCTTTACTAGCATTAGTAAAGGTTTTGGGCTCTACCTTTGACAGTAAGCATAAATTCACTTGTTCACTTGCTTTTGCGAGCCTTCTCTTGGTCTACACACCTTCATTCTTATCCCCAATGATCTGATTTGATGAGTGGTTCCTCTAAACATACTTTGTTGGAGTCTTAAGGGTCTTTTCTGATTCTTATTCCTTCTCTTCTTTCTCCTCTTCTTCTTCTTTAAAGCAGGGAGGTATATCATATCCACAAACCTCTGGTTCTTGTGAGATCTAACACAAATCTTCATCTACCTTAACATTTGTGCTTTCAATCATCTTTCCCAATCTCTTGTTGTAGAATCTATAGGCCTTGCCTCTAGTTGAGTAACCAAGAAAGATCCCTTCATCACACCTTGAATGAAACTTTCCAAGGTCCTCTTCATCTCTCCTGATGTAACATTTGCTGACAAATATCTTGAAGTATCTGATAGTGGGAGTTCTTCCATACCATAGCTCATAAGGGGTCTTAGTGCTATTGACCCTCAATTGTACTCTATTAAGCAGGTAGATAGAAATGTGAGCTGCTTCCTTCCAATACATATCAGGTAGATCTGCATCTTTCAACATTGCCCTAGCCATCTCTTTCACAGTCCTATTCTTCCTCTCCACTACCCCATTCTGCTAAGGGGTCCTAGGAGAAGATAGATGTCTCCTAATACCATGATCTTCACAAAACTTTTCAAATTCATTTGAAGTAAATTCACCTCCTCTATCAGATCTTAAGCATTTGATCTTAGCATTCATTTCATTCTCAACTTTTACTTTGAAAATCTTAAACTTATAAAAGGATTTTGATTTTTCTCTTAAAAAAGTAACCCAAGTCATTTGAGAGTAATCATCAATAAGTAACATGAAATACCTTTCACCTTGTTTACTCTTTGTTATTGTAGGTCTGCATAGGTCAATGTGAATCAACTCTAATGGCAATGTAGAAGAACACTCCTTGCTCTTGAAATTTGTCTTTGTCTACTTTCCCATTTGGCATCCTTGCATAATGTGTTTGCAGGCTTGGTTATGTTAGGTATATCTCTCACCGCATGAGTAGAGCTAATATTCACCATATTGTTAAAGTTGGTGTGTCCCATCTACTTGTTCCATAGCCAACACTCACTGGAGTGAGCCAATAAATAGGTTCTTCCATTTTCCTCCTTTAGATGATAGATATCTCCATACATGTCCTAGTACCTTCTCTAACTAATCTTTCAGACCCTACCTTCCTGATCTCACAACCTTTGGCATGAAATGTAGGATTGTATCCTTTACTATACATCTGACTAACACTGAGGAGATTACACTTCAGCCCTTTGACATAGAGGACATCCTCAGTCCTATTATTTCCATCAATGGTTATAGCACCCTTTCCACAAATTTGTGTTGACTCATCAGCACCAAACTTGACACCTCCACCATTCCAATTCTTAAGGCTGATGAACTTCCCCTTGTCACCAGTCATGTGATGGAAATAACAAGACTAAGGATGTCCTAGTACCTTCTGTAACTAATCTTTCAGACCTACCTTCCTGATCTCACAACCTTTGGCATGAAATGTAGGATTGTATCCTTTACTATACATCTGACTAACACTGAGGAGATTACGGTTCAGCCCTTTGACATAGAGGACATCCTCAGTCTTGTTATTTCCATCAATGATTATAGCACCCTTTCCACAAATTTGTGTTGACTCATCACCACCAAACTTGACACCTCCACCATTCCAATTCTTAAGGCTGATGAACTTCCCCTTGTCACCAGTCATGTGATTAGAGCAACCACTTTCAATAACCCAAGAATTTGCTTCTTATTTTGCATGAAAAGCAGTCCACACAACCATAGACTTTTCAATATTTTGTCAACCTACAAGGTACTAGACTTCTTACATTTTCCAATATCACTCTTTTTGTCACCAACTTTCAAGACCATGAAAAGTGTTTCATCATTTGAATCATCATGATTCAAATCTTATAAAGAATAGTTGTTCTCCATGGAATAAAGACTTCTTTTGAACTTCTCTCTTTTTTTGTTACCCTCTAATTCTTTAAGAGGACATTTAGAGGCAAAATGACCAATTCTCCCACAATTGAAGCATTTGAAAGGTAACTTACATTTGTATTTGTTGGTGCCCTTCTTCAATATTCTCACAAATTTTGCCTCTACCTCATCAAGGCCACCATCTTGATCAGTTGTTTCATCTTTTGTCTTCTTACTAACTTTGAATGTTGCTTCCTTCTTTGGAGCATCTTTGTCAAACTCTCTCATTTCAAAGGTTGTGAGAGCACCAAACAATTGATCTACTAAATAGGTATCCAAGTCCTTAGACTCCTTAATAGCAGATACCTTATGACTATAAGATTTAGGGAGAGATATCATAACCTTCTTCACAATCTCATCTTCTTTCACTTCTCCACCAAGACCTATAATGCCATTAACTACTTCATCCACCCAAAGCATATAACTAATAAAGTCTTCATCCTCTACCATCTTCAGGGTCTCAAATTTTCTCTTAAAGATTTGCATCTTGGCTTGCTTTACTTTATTATCTCCTTCATAAATGCTGCTAAGTTTTTCCAAGACATCCTTAGTAGAACTGCAATTCATTACCTTTAGAAGTTCTAAATTAGCTAGTCCACTCATAATAGCATTTTTGCCTTGGCATTGTTGTCATACAACCTAATCTTAGCTGGATCTGTAGGAGTAGTAGTAGGAGTAGTGTAACCATCCTTGACATATTTCTAAACACCAAACCCTAGAGAGGATAGATAGCCTTCCATCCTTAGCTTCCAAAAGGTGTAATTTGCTCCATCAAACTTAGGTGACTTGTAAGATCCATCATGTGCCATCTTGGACCTTCCTCAAGTGGTTAAGCTTTTTCTGAGGAACTTGACTCTGATACCAATTGTTGAACATACACCAAAATACTGAGGGAGGGTGAATCAATGTTCAAAAAAATCTCAAACCTTCTGGAGCAAACTAAAACTTAATCTTTACATCATTAACAAAAACATAAAAGATCAACACAATGCACAACACCACATAACACTAGATATAGATGGAAAACCCCAAAGGGAAAAAACCATGGTGAGAAAAGCTGCTAGGAGCGACTGTCCTAATCTAGCCTCACAAAATAATCATAGTTACAATTTTATTTTAGGGCTACAACCCAAGGAAGCTACTACTCCCTATAGAAAGGTTTTAGGGTCACTCCCAAGGAAACTACAACTCCTTGAAGACTTTGTTTTAGGGCTTCAACCCAAGGAAGCAACTACTCCCTGAATTGAGAAGAAACTTAGAAAAGATTATAGCATGGCAGTCCTACTATCTAAATCTGACAATGAAGCTTAATCCTTTTGATGATTGTAATTCTACTTTTTCACTTCTCTTTTGATGATTGCAATTTTGCTTTCACAACTTCTTCAAATGTCTTCTTTGTAGCTTATTGACTCACTGGTTTCAGCCTTCAAGAAGTTTTGCCTTTGGCTCACTGCCTCCAGCAATCAGTTAGGCACACTCTTCACTTCTCTTCTGTCTCAAAAATATCTTCAAGATAAATCTAGACAAGATCTATTACTTTTGGTCTATCCCTTTCAGTCACACATCATAATACATTACACATCCACATTCGACTTCTTACACTCACATTTGCAATCACACCTCATCTAGATCAACTAGGTTTACAATACATGCATGATATTACATTGATTACTTTACATGTCGGCTAAAGATCAAATAACATGAAACATGTATAGGGCAAGCCCTAAAAATAACTACATGAAACACAAGGAAGAGGAACATGCCTTGCAGATTCAAACAAGCTTAACTTGCTCCAAAACACCCTTCACAACATCAGCCTTCAAATAATAACATTTGCATGCTTCGTACATTTGAAATAGGTCTGCCTTAAGTAAGAAAATGTGAAGCTTGTAGCATGTCAGACATTACAACTTGGTAGTAAAGATTAAAGATTACTTGCACTTCTCCCAAATGAGTTGGCATGACCTATACAACATATCCAAATACTCCTTGAACTCCACATAACAAAGACTTTGTGGTGCACATCTTCAACATACGGCAGTCAGCCAGGCAAAAGCATAACCCAACAACACCTTCATTTCGGACCACAGCCTATTCTGGAGAAACCAGAAAATAGCTTATGAAGCAACAGGAAACATCTCAAGATCCTTAGAATCATTCTCCACTAGCCAATTCACCACTTCATACAACAACAAGTTGGTGCAAACCAACATACACTTAAACTAGCCACTCGACAATACAATCCCACACTTTATCACTTACAACTTTCTCTACAGAGGGACAAATGATATGAAACTTTGGATATAGCACCTTCACAATGTACTGAACTTAATTTCTGAACTGCATGACCATATCTAAAAACATGGAAGAATGCAAAGTATCCTCCCAATCAATCTTCAAGGCAACTTCCTGCAGCAAAAACCTTCACCAACATTTGGAGACCAGAGCCTCCTTGTAGCAACACATACTTAGGAGAAACAAGAGAGAGCATACAACAAACTTCAGACCATCAACAACATCTCCCCAATATCAACATTACTTATAATCCTCATCTTAATGCTTCTAATTCTCATCTTAATATATCATCATGATATCATTTCTACTAACAACAAACATAGTCAATAAGACTTTAATTGACATTAAACAAGGCATGACATCCAACCATGAACATTAACAGCATCATTGTTACAACACCATCATAGTATATCATCAACATAAGCATCAATGATAGCCCAAACTGAGTGTTGACATCAATGACAACCACATCAGTGACACCTTAGGTAACCACTTTCTAGACATTTTTAATTTAAGTTGGAAGGAAAAGGGGAAAATGGTAAATAATATTTTATTTCCTCAAAAGTGCCTATATAAAGAGGAGTTGCATAGAAGAATAATTTCAACTTATTATCAATTTCTTATTTCCTAAGCATGAAAAATAGTTCTTCCTCATTTGTCCTAGAATGAAAACCCTTTGGCAAGATGGTTTCGAGAACGAAAACCCTCCTAGCTGTTTGAATAATTTCATCTAGGAATTACCTCTACACTCCAAGGTTGGATTTGGATATGAAAACCCTCATCTCTATTTGAGTGATTCCATTCAAGGGTCACTGTCAGTGCTAGATGTTCCCAATTCTAGTTGGTTTGTGTGTTTGGTGTTTGGTGGATTTTCAGAATAAATTTATATTTTAGTTGGTTGGTTTCCAGTTTCCTATGTTGTGAGATTTTTCTAGGTGTTAAGTTGATTGAAATAAAATGTTTGTATGAGTTTGATTGCTATGTGATTGTATTTATAGAATTGAGCATGATTTATGGTGAAGTTTGCTATTTGAAGTAGATTATATTTAATCATTATTTTCCAAGTGGCAAATCAAACTATCATTTCTTGTAGTTGTTGGTCATACAATTTGGGTTGATATCAAGCCATACATTTTATGAATATATAATAAACATTCCTTATAGGTTACATACAATGTTCAAAAGGGGCGAGTGAGTATTAAAAAGAGATGTGATTGATATTCATTGCTATTTGTTGATTTAAGGCAACTGTACACATCAGTTTGGTAGGCGTTTCGATTGAGGAGGTAGTTGCAGCAATATGGGAGTGTTTTAAAGTGTCATACACTTTTCCATTTCCATTACATCCTTTGGGGAGACAAATTTTGTCATGTGGGTCCCATATGTTATATTTGTTTGCTATACATGGCACAAAAAGGGTCATAGCTTTAGGAAAGATTATTTTAACTTAATTTTGTTGGTCGTACAATTTTTATTGTGGGGCGTTGTTCTTTGAAGGCATTTTTGTGACCATACAAGTGCAAAAGCTAATTAAATGGGCTCACTAAGGTCTAAAACTATTTTTCCATGATAGTCATACTTTATTTCAAACTGTAGAAGATGACGGGTTGTTCTATTTATTTGTGTACCTGTCTTATCTACCGGGCCATTCACTTGTGAGGATTAAATATTATACCCTGTAGGTCATACCATGTTGTTACTAATCTTTTTGGATTACTATTATAGAGTTTAAAAGAGTGTTGTTGAGTTGACCAATTAAATCATCCACTCAACTAGGGTATGTAGTTCTTATTTCATAATAGTTTTCATAGTATTTTTTTGTTGTTGGGTTTTCAATTTTCTAAAGAATATCACAGTATTAAATCATATTGGTTTTCAATTTTATAAATTAAAGATATATTTTAGAATTTGGTAGGTGATAACACCAAATTGTAGTTGCTTTGGTTTGTAAGGAATCTGGAAGGTCTTTCACTAGATTTAATTTATTTTTTCTCTTGCATTATAATAATGATTGGATGGTGTAGCCACCAAGAGTTTGTATTTTCATTATCCACCAATTTGGCATTGATATGGATCTATAGTTTGTAATTAGCCAGCTTGGCTTGAGCATCTACATATTGTCCATCAATTCGGTGTTGATTATAAACTAGATTCAACTTTTTTCCAATGAATTACATTATTTATTTTCTTGTCCACATCCTAGATTTTGTATGCTCTCACATTGCTTTCATTGGGATGCTGGTGATTAGAAAGAGCTTGGGTTTTTTATGAACATAAAAATTTTATGAAATTGTGTTAATAGTCCTATTAGGGACATTACAGTGTTATCAGAGTTGTGACTTGTCACCTTGTAGGGAAGTTAACAATTTGTTGCAAATTATATCACATGTATGCTAGTATGGGAGCTAGAAAGTTAGATTCTTTACTTGAAACCCTTAACAAAGATAAAGAATTGACAAATACTATGAGAGAGTTCATGGTAGATTTAAACCAAAATAAAAGTTCTTTAGAAAATAATCAATTTGTGGCCGGTTCCACTCCCAATCTTTTTCAGCCGAGGTTCTTACAAAAAGAAGAGGATAAAGATCTTGTTCAAGAGGTGCTGATGAAAATATAGGACAAAATGAACTATAAACTTGAGACCACCAAAATTCTTGATCACTATCAAGAATTACCTAATGAGTTCAAATACCAACTTTTATTTGATGGTTACTTGGAGTTACTTGTAACATGGGGAATCCAAACAAAAGAGGTCTTTATTTATACATTAAAAAGATGAGAAAGGAGGAAAAATCAGAACCAAGGCCTTAAAAAGATGACAAGAGGATTACACCTATAAAATGTTTAATGCTCCATTCTAAGTCACCTATTTCTAGCCATCAAAGGAGGGCATTCCCTACCCCAAAGGAGGAGAGCATAAATGAAATTAGAAGAAATAAATATTGATTTTCATGCAAAGATTCATGGAAGCCAAACCACAAATGTCTTGGCAAAGGAAAGGTTCACTATGTGGAAGTGACACCAAGCATAGAGTCAAAAGTATCAGGCAAAGAACCTGAAAATAAGGTGGAACTAGATGAGCCAAAATTACAAGAGAAGGTTAAGGAAGAAATTGTTGAGCATGAGAAAGAAGAAAAATCAATGATGCAAGAAATTGAGATAAAGTAGACCTTGGAGAAATCCACCATTTAAATGGAAATTATGGAGTTTAATGAAAAGAAAGATATTTTATTGATTTTTGAATTTGTAGACTAGAAAAAGAATTATCTTAATGAAGTCAAGGAGAGATATTACTTGTTAAATGCACAAGTGGAAAAGATGTTTAAGATGCACCCATCAATCCTCCAATGATTGAGTTCATGCTACATAAGTATTTTTTGCAAGATATTTGTAAACTTGAAAGTGAGAAAGATCTTTTGTGTCATTAGGTTGATGGTGGTGTTTTATCAAAGGCATCAACAAAGGAAGACAAACACTCTAATAATTCATGTGATTTCAAAGTGGAAAATGAAAAGAATGCCTAGAATCTAGGAGCATATGAGGTGGAGTTTTAGAATGACCTTATTGAAAAGCATAGGCATGCAAATACAAAGAATGACTTAGTAGATACTAAGGTTGGTGTTGATTTATCATAAGTATCAATAGAGAATGATAAGTACATTAGGCCATTCCAACGATGATAGTTCAAAGTATGAGGGGCATATTCTAGAGAAGAATGTTGATTTTGAGCTTGCTAAAAAAATTTAGATTAACAACTAATGAGAAGCAATTTGACTATCTTTGTGCTTGTAGAATTGATTCTAATAGAAGTTTGATATTGTTACAATATTATGGTCATCATGAGAGTGATTGGGTGAGGAACACAACTTGTAGAAAAGTGTATATACATCCTTTTGTACAAGTTTAGATTTGTTTATACATAAGAGTATGGCATCCAAGTGATACTTTCAGACACTCGATATTCAAGTGAGAAGTGAAGTAGGCAATGGGTTCTTGCCTTATGCTTCATATTGTTGGTTCACTCCTTGTTCATGGTGTCATCATTCCTTTTACTAAATTATTTTGTAAGGCAACTCACAAGAGTGTGGAGGAAATTTTGGAGATAGCTAATGGCCCAACATTTGAGGCTTGTAAAGTTGTAAATTCACAAGTAGTGCAGTCACCCATAGAAGTGAGTAAAAGTCTTATGATTCAAGGTCTTCTTGGGATGGTCAACTTTAATGGAGAACATGAGATTACATCTACATCCATTCAAGAAGTAATAATTGATGAGAAATCTACAACATCTAAATTTCATCCGCTAGGATCTGTAGATCACTCAAACAATGGGAAAAGTATCTTAGTAAGTCTTGAAGAAAAAACAATTTTATTTCCATCAATGGAGATACTTCAAAGACATTTTTATTCATAGATATTGGGGTTTGCATCCAAGTGCAAACAAAGAAAAGTCATTTTTCATAAACTAAGCAGAGGCCCAAAGAGTTGCATGAATTAAAGAAAGAATTGTTGGTAACAAAAGAGAAAGAGGTATAAGTCCATATATAGCTAGATAGCATGAAAAGGATCATTGAAAATATAACTCTTAAGTTTGAAGAGTGCTCAAATTGAGGAGAAGAAGGCACAAAGGTTGAAGTAAATATTGAAATGAATAAGCAAAAAATCAATTGCAGATTTGCAAGCAGTAAAGAATGCATTTGAAACAATGAAATTAGAATATCTAGATTTGGTAAAAGATAGAGCTAGTGCCATCAAATTTGTAGAAGAGGCCTTTAATGCATCTAAGGAAATGGAGGAAAGGGTTGATGAACTCATTGTTGAGCTTAATTTAGCCTCTTTTTCTCTTCATAAAGCAGAAGATCAACTTGTTGTTGCAGTAATTTTCAAGGACCAAGAGACTAAAGCAAAGGATAAGGAAATTAACCAAGCAATTGAAGAACTTGATAGGATTCAAGAGAAATTTGATTTGGCTCAAGCAAGGGAAAGGAAATCCAAAGAGACCATGACAATTTTTCCTAAAGCCCTACAATGAGTTAATATTGAAATGAAATCAGCCAAGGCTTCATAAGCATTAATTTTTAATGCAAACAAAGATTTATATAAAGGTCAAATCATAGTAGCACAATGGATGTTGAATGGAGAGATCATTCTTCATGAATAATAGCTTCTAAGAAAGTTTGAAGTTGCAAGTACAAAGTTGGACATAACTAAGGAAGTCTTGTAAGAAATTATGGATCAACACGCAAAGCAACTTGAGAATGTCACAGTTGGATGGGAATCAAAAATAATGGCTACAAAGTATAGTTGCATAGTATTAGGCCCACATGAAGAGTGGTCTAGTTAGGGAACTAATTTCTAAGTTAAAGACTGGGTGCTACCACAATAATGGGTTACACTTTCTAGGACATCCTAATTTTTGTTGAAATCACATATTTTTAGAAAATATAATTATTTAAGCCTTGCAAGGTTCCATTTAAAGGATTTTAATTGAAGAGGGTTTGATCAAACCCCCTTGGATAGAACCCCACTAGTTTTAAACCATACCTATAATAGAGTCTCCTCTACACCTATCAAAATGCTGATAAAAACCCACTTTTGATTTACCTTTTGGGGGATCAAATGAATTCATTTAAAATTTATGTTTTGTAAGTATGTAATCCTTATTATAAGCTTCCCAAAGTAAAATTTTAAATATATTTAATTTGATTATTATATTTATTTTTTATTTCTTATGAATGTAGGTTTTTCAATGAACATCAAGGTCTTTGTTTCACACATAAGAAAAAATAGGAAAATAGAGAAAAAAATTCTAAAAAATATCTATGCCCTAGGTATTGATGTCCTTGTTTCAACCAAAAAAAAATTAAATTTTGATACATATAGAAAAAGTTATGTTAAATTACATAATACGCCTATGTCTAAATTATAATTGGTTTGACTTCAAAACTTAATTAAAAAAAATCAACAAAATATTATGAAACCAAATGCATGCCCTAGATATCAGTGTTACCAATCTAAATTCAAAAGAATCAGAATTTTATCCTTTGTAGACAAAAAGTTATGTACTACAGAATACACATCACTTTAAAAAAATGTTGTTTATTGTTAAAAACTAGTTATCAAAGGAGACACAAAAAATATTACAATTTAACTCCAATTTTTTAAATATATATATATATATATAATCTACATAAAAAATCTCACAAATCACTAGTTCACATCATCTTCAAATTCCTAACGGTTTAGAGGCTATAGGTGTTAGAAAGTGAAGATTTAGTTCAAAATGTTGATTTTAATATTGAGTTTGGCCAAAAAATATAACCCATTATTGTGGGATGACCCGACTGGGATGGTTTTTAAACTTTTTCTAGATCCCACTTGATTCATGATTCAACTATCATGGGGGAAAACTCAAAAGATTCACCCATTGCAATAGTTGAAGAAGCATCACTTGGTGCAAGGCTTCCAATTCGTAATTATATCAAAGAGGTGTAACAAAATCCAACTGCATCCCATGAAACTTCAAGTACTAGTAATTATAAATTCCCAAGATTGATTTGGGATCCTAGTATTTGCAAAAGTGTTCAATCAAGAGGAGTTGATGAGCTGAATTAGCATTGTTTGAGGACAAGCAATTTTGGGAAGGGTGGACTATCATGTCCTCTTTTTGAGCTAAGGAAATAACTTAGTAATTTAACTTAAGTTGTGTAAAAAATAACTTTATTTTATATTTTAAAAAGGCAACTTATGTTTTATTATTAAAAAGTTATTTTAAAAAAAGATCCAATTTAATAAAGTGTTTTTAAGATAGGACCTAAAGTTATGTTATAGAGTGTCACCAAGACTGGAGTACAAAGTGATGGAACTTTCTAGACACTTTTTAATTTTAGTTGGAGGAAAAAGGGGAAAATGGTAAATTATATTTTATTTCCTCAAAAGTGCCTATATAAAGAGGAGTTGTGCACAGAAGAATGATTGCGGCTTATTATCAATTTCTTATTTCCTAAGAATCAACAAGAGTTTTTCTTCATTTTCCCTAAGACGAAAACCCTTTGGAAAGATGGTTTCGACAATGAAAACCCTCCTAGCCATTTGAGTAATTTCATCTAGGATATACGTGTGCACTACAAGGTTGGATTTGGGGATGAAAATCCTCATCTCCATTTGAGTGATTCCATTCAGGGGTCACCGCTGGTGCTAAATGTTTCCAGTTCTAGTTGGTTTGTGAATCTGGTGTTGATGTTTGGTGTTTAAATTTATATTTTAGTTGGTTGGTTTCCAATTTCTTATGTTGTGAGATTTTTCGAGTTATTGAGTTGATTGAAATTTTAGATTGAAATGCAATGGTTGTATGAGTTTTATTGTTGTCTGACTGTATTTCTAAAATTGAATGTGGTTTATGGTGAAGTTTATTGTTTGAAGTAGATTAAATATTTAATCATTATTTGCCTTGGTAAATCTAATTATCATTTCTGGTAGTTGTTGGCCATACAGTTTGGGTTGAAATCAAGTCGTATATTGTATGGCAGTATTATAACCATTCCTCGTAGGTCGTACAATGTTCAAAAGAGGTAATTGAGTATTATGTAGGCACCCAAAATTGACCCATTTCATTATTTATGCATTAAACTCATATTGCACCGCATACCTTTATTTTGTCTAACACATTTATATTTCATTTTCCTCTTCATATCCTTAATTAATTAAATAAATTTTATTTATTTAATTAATTTTTATTATTCTTCCATCTACCATCAAATGATTAAATAATTTTATAGTATTTAATTATTTTGTCTTTTCTTCTAATAAATAAATAAAATCATTTATTTTATTTATTTATTCACCAAGTCCATAAATTAAATTTATTTAATTTATATTATCTTCTAAAATCGTGCAAGTGGGCCGGGCTTTGTCCATAAAATAGAAAAAATCAAAATAGAAGATTTAATAAATTATAAAAATCAACTATCCTCATCACTTAAAATCTCAAAATAGAAAAAGCATTCTATCTTGAGAAAGGAATCTTATCTTCATTAACAACCCACCTAAGATTTCTAAATAAAGTGTCTTTTTATGGACACTTGGCATGTGCACGTTCATTCTTATCTCTCCTTCATCTTCATCCGTTGATTTCTTCTTTTGTTCTCCACTGTAGATCAAAAATCAGCCCTTGCCTATAAATATAACCCTCTCATAAGCCATTGGTATGCATTGAGTTTGATATCCTTATGCTGTTGAATTATCATTAGAACCTTTGCATCATTCTTCTTCAATCTTCTCATCCATCCTCATCTATTATCTTACATCAAATCTTCATCCTATTAACATTATGATGTGACTGTGAGCAACCAACAATCCAATCATTCAAGAAAATCCAACATGCATGCATCAATCTGAGGTATTCAGAGGGTTTGGCTAAAAAGTTAATGCATGACATTGTTTTATCTTTGTATTTTGTCCAAATTTTTCGGTTACATTCTAGAATACCCTATGAACATCCTCCATCACCATCCATTCCAATGTCAATCCATGAACTTACTAGTCCTATCCCAACAACATCATATGATCCTATTCCTAGTCCTAATTCATCCAACCCTACTATCCCTCCATCCATTCCAAACCCTAATATGGCTAATCCATCTAATCCAGATCCTACTTCTAAGCCTATAACACCATCCACTATCATTATCCACCCCCACTATTGTCCATCCACTCATGCACTTGCAAAGTATGTGATCCATTGGCTACTAGCTAGGAACAACTTGTCCCCATGTCAAACACCTATCGTAGCAATTAGCAACGAACCTTAAAATGCCATGCTTATTCCTCCAACCCCATCATGTGACCCATAAGATATTGAGCAAATTGAAGAGCGTCCTATCATGAGTCCAAGTCAAAGTTCATCATATTCTCTTATGGATGAATATCAAGATGTGAGGCCTACCCTTTTCATTCCTGTTCATTTGACTATTTACCTCACTGTTATTGATACATTTAGACTTGTGGGACTGTTGATTCTGAATTCCCAAACTATTAGACTTTATGATGTTATGGGAAAACTAATTGGGTGATGTTAGATAGATGCTTTATATTATGAGAAAACAAATTGGGTGATGTTAGATAGATGCTTTATATTATGAGAAAACAAATTGGGTGATCTTAGATAGATGCTTTACATTAAAGGAAAACTAATTGGGTAATGTTAGATAGAAATTGGTTTATATTATAATGTTGAACGAAAACTAATTGGGTGATTTTAGATAGAAATTGATTTATATTTAATGTTAAAGGAAAACTAATTGGGTGATGTTAGATAAATATTGTATATTAAGAGAAAACAAATTGGGTGATGTTAGATAAATATTTATTATTAAGGGAAAACTAATTGGGTGATGTTGGATAGAAATTTGTTTTGAAATTCAATCTTGGGAATGGATGTTTGAAATGTGGAAATTAGAACCTAATTGTATTGTAACTTTCCTTATGCTTATGTGAACTTGTGATATTTTATGGGAGTGCATGTTTTAAATTGCTTCAGCTATGATATTTATATGTGGAAATTAACTTTGCAATTGAGTGTGCAGGTATTTCTAACAAACCACAGATACTGGAGATCATCCCACACTCGATGTTGTAATTCCTTGTGAAGCCGATCTAGTTCCACGAGGAACCAAGATCAACTCTGTGTATGATGAAATGTTGTAATGTTAATTTGCATAAGGTCAATTGGGTTGAGTCTACCCTCTTTTAATTTGAATTATGATATGTGTTGTAAGAATTGTCTTTGAATTACATTTTTTAAATTTTAAATTTTTGGAGACCCGTTTCTTGTGTTTTAACTTGACCCTGGTTGTTCTAACTAGGCTAAACTTGACCCTGGGTTATACCCAATGGGTCTAGGGTCCCTTTTGACTTGGGTAACCCTTGGTAAACCTTCATATGGTCACCTTAACTTCACACTAAAATTAAGTGACGAATTTGGAGGCATGGGAGGGATAGGATGAGTGGTACCAGCACTCAAACCCATCCCTTTTCACTTCCCAAGGTTAGAGATGACTCCAAGACCCACCAATTGTGGAGGACTTGACTTCAAGTCTCTCTCACAATTGGTGAGAGTACCCAAGGAGTTGTGTGGTCCTTCATGAGAGGAAAGGAAGGAGACACATGTGTCACTCTTTCCCTCTTTAACTCCCCTTTTCTCTCCCATGTGTTGGAGAGAGGAAATGTGGTAAGGGGTGAGGGAGACTTTGGGGATGGGTGAGTGACATGTGTCAACACCCATCCCTTGGGACACACTTGTAGTGGGGAGGAAGAGTGAAGAGGTGACAAGTGTCACCTCCCCATTCCTCTAAGCTCATGGATTGGGCTTATTTTAATCCCACTTGGGATAAGGTGAGGGGTTGTTGAATTTTTTAGATTTTTAATTGTTTTGAAATTGTTTTGGGACAAAAGATAGAGGGAATTTGGTGACTTATGTTGGAATGGATTTTGGAGGAGCTCTACATCAACTTCTTCCATAATAGGGCTTAAAAACGTTGGTTTTCAAGGCTAAGGCCTTCCTTTTGTATTTAGTTGCTTGCTTGATGCATATGTGTGTGTTTTTCTTCCTTGAGTGATATTGTTATTATGGAGAATTTTGGTTGGGTGTTGTAAGAGCCTCTCCCACTTGGGAGAGAATTCTCAACAAGTGTGAGGTAGGGGAGGAGTGATCCTCCTCGAGGTCATTACCTTGTTTTGGGATGTTGAAAGCCTTGAGGGCAAATTATGTGATTTTGAGCAATTTGTTATATGGCTTGAGAGCCAAAATATGAATTCTTTTGAAAATTTTGTTAACATGTTGGCTTGAGGCCATAAGAGAAATTGTGTTGAGATATTTTGAAGGAGTGGCACTCTAGAGTTGAGTGTGTCCACTCTCCTACCCCTTTTGCAACTCACCTTGGTTGAGTTTGTGTGTTGTAAATTTTCATGGGTGTAATATTGTGTTTTTGAGATGTTTTGTTTGTCTTGTTGTGAAGTGGATTTGAGTTCCCTAGGTGTGTGGATAACCTCCCTAGCTCGGGGGTGACCCTCTTGCGGGTCTACGGTAGGGAGGAAAGAAAGATGTGTGGTGTTTTCTTCCCTTGTGTGATATGCAGGTTCCTTGGAGCTTAGAGTGAAGTTGAAGAAATTTCTTGTCTTGAAAAATATTTTATTTTCATTTACTCTTAAAGCTCATGAGAGAGAGTTTGGCCTTCTTAGAGATCTTACCATTTTTAGTGGTCAAGATGAGAACTTGGTTCTCTCTTTTGGTTGAAAAATTACATTCTTGAAATGTGTGTTGGACATTTATCATTAAATTGAAAGTTAGAAATTGTTAGTTTAAATGTATATTATTCAAAGGATGAAATGAAGAAAGTTTGTTATAATTTATTTCATTGTATGACAATGAAATCTCAATTTGGTTAGTTATGAAGTTGTGGTTTTTATTTTGTGTTAAAAGTGACAATTACATACCATAATTGTAGTAAAAGAGAAAATTAGTAGTTGTGATAGATTTGGACTATCTAAATTATTTGTATTATTCTTTCCTTTAAACAAAAAAAAATGTGTAAATTTTAATCATGCAATGAATATACTTGTTAAGAAAATTAAGTTCCCTCTTGTAGTAGAATTGATAAAAGAAAAAAAAATATGATTGCATTTCTTGCAAATTTGTTTACAACAGAAAATTAGTAAGTGTAGAAGAAAAGGGTTATAGTTGGAATTATTAAATTATATATATATATATAACTTATTTACATATGGATGTAATCTGTTTATATAATTCTTTTTTTAAAAAGTGGGTTTATATTGTCAAAGAAAAATTTAAAATATATATATATATATATATATATATATATATATATATATATATATATATATATTAATTTAATTAAACTAATATTTCTATGTAATGGAATTGTTGCTGTGTATACATATAATTGTATATATTCAATTAAACTGATATTTCTGTGTAATGGAACTGTTGCTGTGTATACATATAATTGTATATATATAGATATATTTTAATTTAATTAAACTGATATTTCTGTGTAATGGAACTATTGCTGTGTATACATATAATTATATATATATATATTTAATTAAACTGATATTTCTGTGTAATGGAATTGTTGCTGTGTATACATATAATTGTATATATATATATATATATATTAAATAAATTTCATTATGAATAAGGGTTGTGTTTAAAAAAATAAAAAATAAAATACAGAGGAGAGACTGTATTATTTTTACATCGTAGATTTGTTTTAAATTTAAAAAAATATATACAAAATTTGGTGGGGGTTCGAACCCCCACTGTTGCCAGTGGGGTGTGGGTGGGGGCTCCGCCCCCTCCCCACATCCCCATCCGTCGCTGCCCCCATAACACCCTCTGCATAGTCCGGAAACTTTCCCCCCCGCGGGTCCTCCGCTGTGCACCCCGCGGCCCGTCCACCAAGCCACCACCAATCACCTCCACCACCGGGAGTTCCACACCTCCCACGCAGGTCTCTCCCCACCGCTCACAACCCCTCTGTGGATCTCACACCTCCACCTCTACGGCCTCCTCATTGCCACCGCAGCTACACACTCCACAGACCTACCATGACAAACAACAGAAAAAAAATATAAGTTAGGGCTCAAAATAAATTTTAAAACAAAAGCCACACAAACAAAACAAATAAAAAATTAGGGCTTCCACATTTTTAAAACAAAACAAAAATATACTTAGGGTTTCAATATAAAAATACAAAAGGAATGTATGGATCATATTTATAAAAGAAAATCTAAAAATAACAATGTTTCAATAAGATTATATATATATATATATATATATATATATATATATATATATATATATATATATATATATATATATATATATATATATATATATATATATATATTCTAAACATAAGAAAATGTGTTTTGGGGATTGACTTTTTTTCAAATGAAATACAAAGAAAAAGAAAAGAAAAATATACCTATATTTTATTAAAGAAAAGCCTAGTGTTATAAATGCAATATATATATATATATATGTGTGTGTGTGTGTGTGTGTGTGTTTATAACTCCACATTTATTTGAAGCCATCATATGCATTTCATATGTGGCCATTTAAACTCAACCTGTATTTTGAGAAAATGACAAGTTGAGAAAATGAGAGAAAAATGAGAGAAAAAGAGAAAGAAAGATAAAAGTGAAAACAAAGAGGAGAAAATGTATGGCTTTTCTGAAATAGGGCTAAGAGTACTAATTAAGATTTAATAATCCTTTAATCATGATTGGGGGTGATTTAATCAACAAAATTAATTCAAACGTTGAATTAAACCTAGAGCGGAAACCCAGTGGACTTCATCAAACGAAGTTAGTAGGTCCTATTTACGAGATCTGATCTACCAAGAAATTAGGAATAATGTAAAGGATGTAGTAATAACTCTGATTGATAGAGAACTGATCTACCAAGAAATTAGGAATAATATAAATGATGTAGAGATAACTCTGATTGATAGAAGACGTGAAGGAGAGCAAATTAATATTAAATTTTAGAAAATGTGAAGGAGAGCAAATGATCGTGCTTTGTTGAAAAATGTTCTATTAACCTAATCAAATGTATTAGTGAGATGTAAGAAATTTATTAACCCAAATCAGAAAATCTCTTGAGCGGAATTAGTGTTAGTACAGTAAACCCTACTCACGCCCGTGAGGTGTTATGCTGCCGGACTTTCTTGGAATTTAGGGTTTGGTTAAGTTAGTGAAGATGAACCCTATTAGCGACGTTAATCGCGTTGCGATGACCCCCTTGATGGCCTTCTTGCGATTGGTATGCGCACATGTGCGTATTACCCCGCTTTCAACTATTTTGTTTGCACTTTAAGTGTACGCCACCGAGCACGCTTAGGCGTGCAAGGGGGTTTCTAGGGAAGCGTGGAAAAAATTTTGATGTTTCGTGTCATGACCACATGTCAAATGTGGACATGACATGTGTGATGCGTGTCATGACCGCATGGGAAATGTGGGCATGACATTTGGTATCAGAGCCCAAGTTTAAACACTGGGCATGTTTGGGCATGTTATTTATTCTGCAACTTTGATTAATTAGTGCCTACCTTGTTTTATAGGATGCCTCCCCAACGTGTTCGATGAGTGCGATTGCGCAACACTGCGTCCGTTGAGGTGCACAGTGATTCTTCTGCAGAGGGATAGGGACCTGCAGTTATAGCAGATCAGCCAGTACCATAGGCACCACCAGTATTAGACATAGGTTCTCAGATTTTACAGACATTGCAGGCCATGTTAGAGAGGTTACCGCTAGCTATTCCAGAGCCACGTGATGAGCCTCGCATCGATCTGCGAGAGAAGCCACGTAAGGAGCCGCGTGCTGAGTCACGTGTTGAGCCACGTGTGGAGCCCCATGTTGATCCGCGAGAGGTGCCACATATGGAGCCTTTCGTAGAGATACCTGATACTACCGTGGAGGAGGTAGGGTCAGCCTACCAAGCACAGAGTAGGAGTTCTCTGAGGCTTTCGAGGCTAGATGAGACCATGAGAGTATAGACCATGAGAGTATAGAAGATACATCAGGGACCGTATGAGTATGGTTTGGATGAGCTGGTTATAGGACTTAGCAATAGAGGCGACCCCATCAGAGACCTGCTTAGGCTCAATCCACCTACCTTTGCAGGAGCTAGAGAGGGAGTTGTGGCTGAGGCTTGGCTTATCAGTTTAGATAGGTGCTTCACGTTGCGACCTTATGGGAGCAACACGAAAGCACGAGTGGCAGTACACCTTTTGAGAGATGCAGCAACTACCTGGTGGCGCACAGAGGAGTGCAAGCGTCGGTTATCCTTAGATACACTCACATGGGACATATTCATAGAGCGCTTTAATGTGTGATACTTGTCAGATCACTATAGACAGTGTTGAATAGATGAGTTCCATGATTTACAGTAGAGAGGACTCATGGTTGCTTAGTATGAGAGCCAATTCATTGAGCTTTCTCATTACGCAGAGTATCTCCACGATGAGAAACTCCTAGTGCACAAATTCATCAGAGGTCTGAATCATGGGATAGCAGGACCAGCGTATGGAAGACCCCCAGACTATGAGTGAGGCTATCGAAAAGGCTTACATTGCAGAGGAAATTTAGGGATGAGGACAGAATTCAGGCCTGCAGTTTCAGGACCGTAATCACCAGCAACAGTAAAATTTTTGAAGACCACAATCCACACCACATAGAGGAGGATTCAATTCTTCATCATTACCTCCTAGGCCTCCACAGCAGCAATAGCATCAATAGAGGTCTAGAACCCTAGCAAAGGGTTCAGGGAGGACGAAACCATGGTTGACAGCAGTAGGGCCCGCATAGAGATCAGAGACAGTAGGGATCATCTGTAGGACCCACAAGGACATAATAGTCCTTCGGAGAGACACAGGGTTTCACAGATCAACCTAGACAACAACAGTCTAGCAGGACACAAACAGTGCAGTATTAGCCTAGGGGATCGTGTTATGTATGTGGTGGTGAAGGTCACCTAGCCAGAGAGTGCCCCCAGGGCTTTACGGCAGGGGGCAACCTCATGCGGGAGGTTTAGGGTAGACTGTAGGAGATGTGGGTAATTCCCACCTTATGTTTGCAGCAGTTGATAACTGCCAGACTGATTTCCAGGCCCCCGCTATTGAAACTATGAGTAGAGGCGAAAGAATAGTTGGCTTTGGAGCCAATTCGCATATTGTCTCATCAGACGCTAGGCCTTCGAGGTTGAGAGCTGGACCAGGTTAGGGTCCAGTGGGACATGTATGACGAGGTCACTGCGACATAGGAAGATGCAGCGAGATTGAGGACTCTCTATCCTCACCTCTTTGATGACTTCCATGAGGAAGTACAGTCTTAGGGGGGAGGATGTGAGGCCTACCCTTTTCATTCATGTTCATTTGACTATTTACCTCACTGTTACTGATACATTTAGACTTGTGGGACTGTTGATTCCGAATTCCTGAACTATTAGAATTTATGATGTTATGGGAAAACTAATTGGGTGATGTTAGATAGATGCTTTATATTATGAGAAAATAAATTGGGTGATGTTAGATAGATGCTTTATATTATGAGAAAACAAATTGGGTGATCTTAGATAGATGCTTTATATCAAAGGAAAACTAATTGGGTGATGTTAGATAGAAATTGGTTTATATTATAATGTTAAACGAAAACTAATTAGGTGATGTTAGATAGAAATTGGTTTATATTTAATGTTAAAGAAAAACTAATTAGGTGATGTTAGATAAATACTGTATATTAAGAGAAAACAAATTGGATGATGTTAGATAAATGCTTATTATTAAGGGAAAACTAATTGGGTGATGTTGGATAGAAAATTGTTTTAAAATTCAATCTTGGGAATGGATGTTTGAAATGCGGAAATTAGAACCTAATTGTATTGTAACTTTCCTTATGCTTATGTGAACTTGTGATATTTTATGGGAGTGCATATTTTAAATTGCTTCAGCTATAATATTCATATGTGGAAATTAACTTTACAATTGAGTGCACAGGTATTTCTAACAAACTACAGATACTGGAGATCATCCCACACTCGATGTTGTAATTCCTTGTGAAGCCGATCTAGTTCCACGAGGAACCAAGATCAACTCTGTGTATGATGAAATGTTGTAATATTAATTTGCATAAGGTTAATTGGGTTGAGTCTACCCTCTTTTAATTTGAATTATGATATGTGTTGTAAAAATTGTCTTTGAATTACATTTTTTAAATTTTAAATTTTTGGAGACCCTTTTCTTGTGTTTTAACTTGACCCTGGTTGTTCTAACTAGGCTAAACTTGATCCTGGGTTATACCCCATGGGTCTAGGGTCCCTTTTGACTTGGGTAGCCCTTGGTAAACCTCCATATGGTCACCTTAACTTCACACTGAAGTTAAGTGACGAATTTGGAGGCATGGGAGGGATAAGATGAGTGGTACCAACACTCAAACCCATCCCTTTTTACTTCCCAAGGTTAGAGATGACTCCAAGACCCACCAATTATGGAGGACTTGACTTCAAGCCTCTCTCACAATTGGTGAGAGTACCCATGGAGTTGTGTGGTCCTTCATGAGAGGAAAGGAAGGGGACACGTGTCACTCTTTCCCTCTTTAACTCCCCTTTTCTCTACCATGTGTTGGAGAGAGGACATGTGGTAAGGGGTGAGGGAGACTTTGGGGATGGGTGAGCGACATGTGTCAACACCCATCCCTTGGGACACACTTGTAGTGGGGAGGAAGAGTGAGGAGGTGACAAGTGTCACCTCCCCATTCCTCTAAGCTCATGGATTGGGCTTATTTTAATCCCACTTGGGCTAAGGTGAGGGGTTGTTGAATTTTTGAGATTTTTAATTGTTTTGAAATTGTTTTGGGAGAAAAGATAGAGGGATTTTGGTGGCTTATGTTGGAGGGAATTTTGGAGGAGCTCTACATCAACTTCTTCTATAATAGGGCTTAAAAAAGGTTGGTTTTCAAGGCTAAGGCCTTCCTTTTGTATTTAGTTGCTTGCTTGATGCATATGTGTGTGTTTTTCTTCCTTGAGTGATATTGTTATTGTGGGACATTTTGGTTGGGTGTTGTAAGAGCCTCTCCCACTTGGGAGAGAATGCTCAACAAGTGTGGGGTAGGGGAGGAGTGATCCTCCTCGAGGTCATTACCTTGTTTTGGGATGTTGAAAGCCTTGAGGGCAAATTATGTGATTTTGAGCAATTTATTATATGGCTTGAGAGCCAAAATATGAATTCTTTTGAAAATTTTGTTAACATGTTGGCTTGAGGCCATAAGAGAAATTGTGTTGAGATATTTTGAAGGAGTGGCACTCTAGAGTTGAGTGTGTTCACTCTCCTACCCCTTTTGAAACTCACCTTGGTTGAGTTTGTGTGTTGTAAATTTCCATGGGTGTAATATTGTGTTTTTGAGATATTTTGTTTGTCTTGTTGTGAAGTGGATTTGAGTTCCCTAGGTGTGTGGATGACCTCCCTAGCTCGAGGGTGACCCTCTTGCGGGTCTACGGTAGGGAGGAGAGCAAGATGTGTGGTGTTTTCTTCCCTTGTGTGATATGCAGGTTCCTTGGAGCTTAGAGTGAAGTTGAAGAAATTTCTTGTCTTGGAAAATATTTTATTTTCCTTTACTCTTAAAGCTCATGAGAGAGAGCTTGGCCTTCTTGGAGATCTTACCATTGTTAGTGGTCAAGATGAGAACTTGGTTCTCTCTTTTGGTTGAAAAATTACATTCTTGAAGCGTGTGTTGGACATTTATCATTGAATTGAAAGTTAGAAATTGTTAGTTTAAATGTATATTATTCAAAGGATGAAATGAAGGAAGTTTGTTATAATCTATTTCATTGTATGACATAATGAAATCTCAATTTGGTTAGTTATGAAGTTGTGGTTTTTATTTTGTGTTAAAAGTGAAAATTGCATACCATAATTGTAGTAAAAGAGAAAATTAGTAGTTGTGAAAGATTTGGACTATCTAAATTATTTGTATTATTCTTTCTTTTAAACAAAAAAAAATGTGTAAATTTTAATAATGCAATGAATATACTTGTTAGGAAAATTAAGTTCCCTCCTTGTAGAGAATTGATAAAAGAAAAAAAAAATATGATTGAATTATATATATATATATATAACTTATTTACATATGGATGCAATCTATTTTTATAATTCTTTTTTTAAAAGTGGGTTTATAAATTGTCAAAGAAAAATTTAAACTATATATATATATATATTAATTTAATTAAACTGATATTTCTGTGTAATGGAACTCTTGCTGTGTATACATATAATTGTGTGTGTGTATATATATATACTAAATAAATTTCATTATGAATAAGGGTTGCTATGTTTAAAAAATAAATAAATAAAATACAGAGGAGAGACTGTATTATTTTTACATCGCAGATTTGTTTTAAATAAAATATATATATATACAAAATTTGGTGGGGGTTCAAACCCCCACCATTTCCATTGTAAAGTTTGTGGGGAGGGGGCGGAGCCCCCACCCACACCCCACTAATTGGGATGTTGGTGGGGGCTCCGCCCCCTCCCCACACCCCCATCTGGCGTTGCCCCCATAACACCCTCTGCACAATTTGGAAACTTTCCCCCCCGTAGATCCTCCGTTGTGCACCCCGCGGCCCGTCCACCAAGCCGCCACCAATCACCTCCACTGCCACGAGTTCCACACCTCCCATGTAGGTCTCTCCCCACCGCCCATGACCCCTCTGCGGATCTCACACCTCCACCTTTGTGGCCTCCTCATTGCCGCCACCGCCACACACTCCACAGACCTGCCATGACAAACAACAAAAAATATATATATATAAGTTAGGGCTCCAAACAAATTTCAAAACAAAAGCCACACAAACAAAACAAATAAAAAATTAGGGCTTCCACATTTTTAAAACCAAACAAAAATATACTTAGGGTTTCAATATAAAAATACAAAAGGAATGTATGGATCATATTTATAAAAGAAAATCTAAAAATAACAATGTTTCAATAAGATTATATATATATATATATATATATATATATATATATATTCTAAACATAAGAAAATGTGTTTTGGGGATTGACTTTTTTTTAAATGAAATACAAAGAAAAAGAAAAGAAAAATATACCTATATTTTATTAAAGAAAAACCTAGTGTTATAAATGCAATAAGCATATATATATATATTTATGTGTGTGTGTGTGTTTATAACTCCACATTTATTTGAAACAGTCATATGCATTTCATATGTGGCCATTTAAACTCAACCTATATTTTGAGAAAACAACAAATTGAGAAAATGAGAGAAAAATGAGAGAAAAAGAGAAAGAAAGATAAAAGTGAAAACAAAGAGGAGAAAATGTGTGGCTTTTCTGAAATAGGGTGAAGAGTACTAATTGAGATTTAATAATCCTTTAATCATGATTGGAGGTGATTTAATCAACAAAATTAATTCAAACGTTGAATTAAACCTAGAGTGGAAACCCAGTGGACTTCATCAAACGAAGTTAGTAGGTCCTATTTACGAGATCTGATCTACCAAGAAATTAGGAATAATGTAAAGGATGCAGTGATAACTCTGATTGAAAGAGAACTGATCTACCAAGAAATTAGGAATAATGTAAATGATGTAGAGATAACTCTGATTGATAGAAAACATGAAGGAGAGCAAATTAATATTAAATTTCAGAAAATGTGAAGGAGAGCAAATGATCGTGCTTTGTTGAATAATGTTCTATTAACCTAATCAACTATATTAGTGAGATGTAAGAAATTTATTAACCCAAATCAGGAAATCTCTTGAACGGAATTAGTGTTAGTACAATAAACCCTACTCACACCCGTGAGGTGTTATGCTACCGAATTTTCCTAGAATTTAGGGTTTGGTTAAGTTAGTGAAGATGAACCTTATTAGCGACATTAACTGCATCATGATGACCCCCTTGATGGCCTTCTTGCGATTGGTATGTGCACGTGTGCGTATTACCCCACTTTCAATTATTTTGTTTGCACTTTAAGTGTACGCCACCGAGCACGCTTACGCGTGCGAGGGGGTTTCTAGGGAAGCGTGGAAAATTTTTTGATGTTTCTTTTCATGACCACATGTCAAATGTGGGCATGACACATGTGATGTGTGTCGTGACCGCATGGGAAATGTGGGCATGACACAAGAATCCGTCAAACTCATCCAAGAGCCTCCCACTTTCACTTCCATGAAACCACAAGAGTTATATCAAGAGTATGATTCTAAGCATGTGGAAACGTGGAGTCCTAGTCCTAATCAAGATCAAATCCTTTCCATTCACCCCATTCATAACATCTATCTTTTCTATGATCAAGATGACATCCATGAAGAAGCCATCCATAAGCACCTTGATCATATCCATAATCCCATACCCCTCCATGAGCAAGATATCCAAATTGCTCCTATCCATCCTCCATCTAGCCCTAATGCACAAGTTTCCACTTCTCATAATGAGACATATGCCTACCAAGAACACATAAGCATAGAAGATCAAACAAATACCTTGGATCATAATGAACATGAGCAAGATTTTAATGGTCCTCCCATGTCCACCATCCACCCTATTTCAAATCCATCATGTCCTATTAGTCTTAACACCCTCATTCATAAATGTTCCTCCCTAGGAACACAACAACCTTTGTCCATCACTTCATCTTCTCCATCTAATAAGGAACTCATGTCTAGTGTCCCACCTACACATAGTCCCATAGTTAATCACATGCTCCAAAACATGAATTATCATGGTAAAGGCTTAGGCCTTCTTGAAGAGGGAATTTTGGAGCTCATTGATGTAGAGGCAAGGAAGATAGGAAAAGGAGGACAAACTTGACAAGGTTCATCTACACCAGTGAGCCCAAAAATAAGAATCTTCATGGAAAAATGGGAATAGTAGTTAAGGCTCTTGAATTATTATTGGAAATGGTGTTTAGGCATGTACTAGAACCCATCCCATCCATTGGTAAAGGTGGATCAAACTTTGAATTAGTAGTTCCTTCACAAACCTTAAAAATGGCTAGTAGCCCCACAAACAGATAACAGCCCTGATATCTTCCTACACAGACCTTCAAATACAAAACTCAGACAATTAAAAGATACCCAATATGCTTCTCCACAACATACTCCAGAATGGGTTTGGGTTGTTTTGCAAAGTATGTCCTAACCAATAACCCCTCCTAGTGGTTTTAAGCCCTAATTAGGCCTAGTTTGTGAAGAAAGTACCCTCAAATGGTAGCTTGAAACTCTCTTGACCACTCAGACATGTCAATGGCATCCCAAAACCATGGAATCCAACATTCATTTGTTGTTAGAACTGACTGTTCCCAAATTCCTTACTGTTGTTACCTCACAAGCTTCTCCAATGGCTTAATACATGGCTTTATTAAGCCCACTCAACAAATCTTGCACAAATCAGTCCTTCCACCCCTGTAGACAACCAGAACATTCAAAATTCAATCAAATACATCCATCCCACAGGTCTTATGGTTTTGGAAGACTGTGGGATGGTCAATTCCTCATTATGAGAGGCAAAACCCTTGTTTAGGATTCTATGGGGATTGTTTTTTAACAAACTCTTATAACTCTCTTATGTTGCAAATTCAAACCATAAAAATCTATTCAAATTCAAGTAGATTCAATGATCTAACCACTCAAATCATGGAGAAATGACAACAGTTCAATGCACTCTCTTTGTACAGCCTGAAACAGCAAACTTCACTAGAAAACAGGGTTGTAAAGAGCAGTCCCTCAATGATTTATTAAAACTTATTTTATCTCCAATGTCAAGGCTTCAAAATATGTTTGAAAGAAATGTATTTCACTATACTCCACCCCAAAGTAGGTTAGGCTTCATGACAAAGCCGTACAATGCATTGGTACGGACTGTTGCAAGTCTTTTTTTTAATGAACAGCAAATTCAGAAAAAAAACAAAATAGTCTTATGGAAAATGACTATAACTTCTTCCTAACACAAGATCATAGTCTCAAAACACATTAGAATGGAAGATGACTCAACACTACTCATTTCCCAATGACATAGAAAGCACAACCATTCCTTACATCAGAGGGGTACGGACTGTCCCACAGGAAATTTACAAAAACAATGAAAAAGATAGCAAGAACTAATTTGTATTGCTTATAAAACTTCTCTCCTCTTACAACAATTATGGCCAAGGGTATATATACTTGCTTACCCCTTGGCAACTTCTTGGAAACTAGTTTTTGGTCAATCTTGAGACTACAACTACTTCGAACTCCTCTGGCAGTTTGTGGACAGTTTGCAGTTGTAACTACTCCTTAGTGTGTTTGCATAATCCTTGGTGATTATGAGTCTTCAAACTTGTTTCCAATGTGATTAGGCTTTGAACAAGTCTTAGACCTCTTTTGAACATGCCTTGGACTCTTGGAATATGCCTTAGACCTTTTGAGCATGCCTTAACAAGGCTTAATACATGAAGACTACATGACTGTCCTCTATGTGTTTATGACAATAGTTATATAGACTTATGGACATAGTCCTTTACATCATGACATCTTAACCTTATTACATCATTTGAATGGTCTCTAGGACCTTATTAAACAAACAAAACAAAATGGAGGTCAAAACAAGATAAAATCTCTTGGTGCTCCTGCACCATACTCCCCTGGTGGAAAGAGAACTCAAGTCTCTTGACGAAGTAGATCAGCAAGTGTGACACCATGCTTCAAGATGTCTTCTTCTGTCATCCAAGTGGCATCTTCAATAGGCAAGCCACTCCATTTGATAAGAAACTGCTTGTATGTCTTCTTCCTTGTCTTATTCAAGACCTTGGTGTCAAGAATACATTCCAACTTCAATTGTTGATTGGGTGGAAGACCTTTGATCCAATCTTCATCTGCTGTTGCTATCATATCTGCCTCTAGATCAGCATTAGAATCACCTTTGAAAGGGAACAAATCTGAAACATTGAAGATAGGAGATATGGCCAAGCCTTGAGGAAGTTCAATCTCATAGGCATTAGGCCCAAACTTGTGCACAATCCAGCATGGTCCTATCTTCTTCATGAGGAGTTTGGTTGGCTACCCCTTAGGAAGTCTCTCCTTCTTCAAATGTGCCATGACCAAATCCCCAACCTTGTATTGCACATCTCTCCTTCTTTCATTGGCTTTCTCCTTGTACTTGGCATTGTTCTTTTGAAGAGTTTCCTTGACATTATCATGAATGTCCTTCATGGCCAATGCAAAGTCTTCACCTTGAGCACCTTTTCTTTCCAATCCATGGAGTTCTATCAATTCAAGGATACCTCTTGGATGAAGACCATAAACAATCTCAAATGGACTCCTTCCTGTGCTCCTATTGGTGGAATCATTATAGGCAAACTCTGCTTGAGGGATGATCATATCCCATGCCTCTCCATGTTGCTTGGTACGACACCTGAGAAGGTTTCCCAAGGACCTATTCACCACCTCAGTTTGGCCATTAGTCTGAGGGTGATAGGCTAAAGTAAAGGACAATTGAGTGCCTAACTTCTTCCACAAAGTGCACCAAAAATGGCCTACAAACTTTGGATCCCTGTCAGTCACAATGTTAAGAGGCAAACCATGGATTCTAACAATTTCTTTGAAGAACAAACCAGCAATGTGAGAAGCATCATTAGTGCATTTACATGGCAAGAAATGAGCCATCTTACTGAATCTATCCACCACAAAAAATATACTATCAAAGCCTCTTTGAGTCCCAGGAAGACCCAACACAAAATCCATGCAAATACTTTCCCATGGCCTATTAGGAATAGGAAATGGCTGATATAGACCAGCATTAGATGAAGTACCCTTTGCCCTTTGACAAATACTACAACATTCAACAAGTTTTCTGATATCTGATTGCATTTTAGGCCAAAAATAAAACCTCTTCACCTAATCTAGTGTTTTATCCAATCCAAAATGACCTCCAAGTCCACCACAATGTTTTTCCTTTATGATGTTCTCCCTCATGGAACATTTAGGAACACATAGTTGGTTGCCTTTAAACAACAACCCCTGCTGCAACAAAAACTTAGAAAAATTAGAATGATAAGAGTCTAAAAATTGTGAACAAACTTCATATACCTCCTTGAAATCTTCATCATCCTGATACATATGTTTGAGAGCATCAACCCCTACACTTTGCAACTGAATTTCTTAAACCATACACACCCTCCT